>CM042168.1:18592175-18654675 GCA_023376005.1 Doryteuthis pealeii | reverse complement strand
ATCCTATTATAATGGAGATTCAGTATCTGTCTGTCTGTAAGCAAAACTTACATCACTACCTATGTCACAATAGGGTAGGTGGATTTTGGAACTGTAACATCTCCCATGTGGTCAAAGTTGCAAATTAACAAAGAATTATCACGCAAAATATTTTTCCTCAAAACTTTGCCTTCCGTTTGAGGAAATAGATTTTAATTTTTTTTAAATGTTATCACTGTTACAGCTTAATCATTAGGTAAAAAAAACAGCGTATCAGAGGCGTTGCGGTGATGGGGAGCATATTTTTAATTTGAATTCTAGTTATAATATTTTATTCGTTTCGATTAAAATGACAACCTTTTCTGTTTTAAATACTGAAATTGCTAAATTTTCTAACCAATTTCTAGGCTAAATGTGAAAACAAGGATTTTTTATGCATTTTAACAGATGATCTTTGATGATATTTCCTCAAATAATGGTGCAAGTAAGGATTTTTGGTATCGGTATTCATTATACTGACACACAACTATCGCTGTTTGAGAGAATTTGATATTTTCAAAAAAGCAAAAAATCACCTACCCTAATGTCACAATACACTCAGGAATTGTGCACATTTATTTAAATTAAATATTGAAGAACTTAGCCAACAAAACACTTTAAGAACTGCCTGAGCAATATTTTTAAGATCCCATGATTATATTCTGAACAAAACATATTTGATTAAATTGAGAAATCTAGAAATGCAGCTAGAATTTTCTGACAAGCTGCAGGTGCCATTATTAATACAATCCCAATATAGTTACAATAAACTTTTTTTTCTCTTTTTTTGAATTCTGTTATAAAGTAAAAAAAACAACTTTTTTTCTTTTTTTTTTAAATTTATTTATAAAGTCTTTTTTATTTAATTAGGTTATAAAATCTTTTTTTTCTTTTAATTTGGTTATAAATTCTTTTTTTTTTCTTTTAATTTGGTTATAAAGTCTTTTTTTTTGTATTTTTAATTTGCTTACAGAGACTTTTTTTTCTTTTTCCATTTAATTTATAGTCAAAATCATACATAGAATAAATCTTATTTATTAACAATGTCTATGAAAATCTGAGTTAGACTTGCCTCAAAACAGCCCATGTTATTAGTACATGTAAAATCCTGTAATGTGATTTACATATCGCTAAAAAATAAAGGTTTACATAATATATGGTATGTCTAATTTGCATACTGATTTTAACAAAATCGGATTTAATAAATAATTACTTGGTGTTATTGATCTCTAATATTATTGTTTTACAATCCAACATATGAAAATCAATCCTATGAATGATTTTATATAAAATATAATTAAAATTAGTGTAATCTTTTTATGTGTGTTCTTATTTAATTTCGTAAGTCTTTCTAATTTAATATATTTCATTACATCTAAACTTACGCCCAGAGGGTGCATATTCTTGCTAGTTTACCTAATGGAAAAAGAATGGTTTGATTTGTTTGGTTTGTTTTATGGCATATCAACCTCAGTGGGTCATTTAATGCTGACAACGTTTTGAAATAAATTCATTTTTAATGGATACTCAATTTCTTTTATAAACACATTTTTCTATTTAACCCATAGATGGGACCCTAACACGTATTACCACTCCGGATAAGAGTGGACCAGGGAGCAATGGTGATAATGGGGTGTTCCACACTCCCCAGACCTCCAGAACTGAAACCTCACCATCAGATAGAGTTTAACATCATTCCCAGGATGATGACCCTCAGCCACCGCCTTCTAGCACCTATATGATAAAAAGAGTTGGGGCTTGCCATAAGGGCAATAGGGTTGGGGCAATCATATAGGTGTTAGTGCTGGACCTGAGTAGCCGATTGATCAAAGGGGGCCTCTTTGACTACCCGTCTAGCCTAAGTAAGGGCCTAAGTAGAGTGTTGCAGGTCATGCACTGCTCAGCAACCTGGGTTCCATCCTTAAGCATCACAGATCGCCACCCACGGTCAACAGGTGGCCCCATTGGGGAGGGGGGGTCTTAAGCCTCTGCAGAGGTGCAGTCTGTATATTCTAAAGCCCCAGCCAACAGAGCTGTGAAAAAGAATGAAAGAATTCTTACTTTGATAGCCATTTTGTAAGCAAAGAAAAACAGTTTTACAACTGTATCCCAACTTAGACTAACAGACACAATGGCTTTGGCAACTCTAAGAAATGTGTTGTGGGAATCTCCGGGTTCCACTCTTAAAATCAATCTGAAAAGAAAAAAAAATCAATTATAGGAAATTTAAACATTGCAACATATAAGCAAATAAATTATGAATAAATAATAAATAGAAATGAATAGCCAAATGATTTTTACAATAGAAATGAATAGCCAAATGATTTTTACAATAGAAATGAATAGCCAAATGGTTTTTACAATAGAAATGAATAACAGATGATTTTTACAATAAAAATGAATAACAAATTTTTTACAATAAAAATGATTTTTTTTATAGAAATGAATAGCCAAATGGTTTTTATTATAGAAATGAATAGCCAAATGGTTTTTTACAATAGAAATGAATAGCCAAATGATTTTTACAAGAATGAATAGCCAAATGATTTTTACAATAGAAATGAATAGCCAAATGGTTTTTACAATAGAAATGAATAACAGATGATTTTTACAATAAAAATGAATAACAAATGATTTTTATTATAGAAATGAATAGCCAAATGGTTTTACAATAGAAATGAATAGCCAAATGATTTTTACAATAGAAATGAATAGCCAAATGGTTTTTACAATAGAAATGAATAGCCAAATGATTTTTACAATAGAAATGAATAGCCAAATGGTTTTTACAATAGAAATGAATAGCCAAATGGTTTTTACAATAGAAATGAATAGCCAAATGATTTTTACAATAGATGAATAGCCAAATGGTTTTTACAATAGAAATGAATAGCCAAATGATTTTTACAATAGAAATGAAGCAAATGGTTTTTACAATAGAAATGAATAGCCAAATGGTTTTTACAATAGAAATGAATAGCCAAATGGTTTTTTACAATAGAATGAATAGCCAAATGGTTTTTACAATAGAAATGAATAGCCAAATGGTTTTACAATAGAAATGAATAGCCAAATGGTTTTTACAATAGAAATGAATAGAATGCCAAATTTTTACAATAGAAATGAATAGCCAATGGTTTTTACAATAGAAATGAATAGCCAAATGATTTTTTAGAAATGAATAGCCAAATGGTTTTTACAATAGAAATGAATAGCAAATGATTTTTACAATAGAAATGAATAGCCAAATGATTTTTTACAATAGAAATGAATAGCCAAATGATTTTACAATAGAAATGAATAGCCAAATGGTTTTTACAATAGAAATGAATAACAATGATTTTTACAATAAAAATGAATATGATTTTTATTATAGAAATGAATAGCCAAATGGTTTTACAATAGAAATGAATAGCCAAATGATTTTTACAATAGAAATGAATAGCCAAATGGTTTTTACAATAGAAATGAATAGCCAAATGATTTTTACAATAGAAATGAATAGCCAAATGGTTTTTACAATAGAAATGAATAGCCAAATGGTTTTTACAATAGAAATGAATAGAAATGATTTTTACAATAGAAATGAATAGCCAAATGAGAAATGAATAGCCAAATGATTTTTACAATAGAAATGAATGAATAGCCAAATAGAAATGTTTTTTTACAATAGAAATGAATAGCCAAATGGTTTTTACAATAGAAATGAATAGCCAATGATTTTTACAATAGAAATGAATAGCCAAATGATTTTTACAATAGAAATGAATAGCCAAATGGTTTTTACAATAGAAATGAATAGCCAAATGATTTTTACAATAGAAATGAATAGCCAAATGGTTTTTACAATAGAAATGAATAGCCAACAATAAAAATGAATAGCCAAATGATTTTTACAATATAGAAATGAATAGCCAAATGATTTTTACAATAGAAATGAATAGCAAATGATTTTTACAATAGAAATGAATAACCAAATGATTTTTACAATAGAAATGAAAATGATTTTTACAATAGAAATGAATAGCCAAATGATTTTTACAATAGAAATGAATAACAAATGATTTTTACAATAAAAATGAATAACAAATGATTTTTACATAGAAATGAATAGAAATGGAGATTTTTACAATAGAAATGAATAACAAATGATGATAACAAATTTGAATAACAAAATAGAAATGAATAACAAATGATTTTATAGAAATGAATAACAAATGATTTTTACTATAGAAATGATAACGAATGATTTTTACAATAGAAATGAATAATAAATGATTTTACTATAGAAATGCAGTGAAAAGCCAAAAGGAGAAAAAAGAGCTATTTTATGTACAATGTAAATGTACATAATGTCTTAATTTTACTATAGAAACACCCTGGCAAAGTGAAGCATCAGGGGTTATCCTCTTCTAGGTGATAGCCAACAGAAAATGTAGAATCCCTGTTAAAAATCTATTTAACTTTTATTTATCATACTGGGTCTGGGTGACAGTAATTTTCAATATTTTTCACAACCACATGTAAAGACAGTTAACATTGGTTGGAGAACACACAACATCTAATTTTTTTTCTGCCAATATCAAATTTACATTGTAGGACTGGCATATACTACCCCCAAATCACCTGACGGGAGTGGGGAGGATGTTTTAGGCCCCCAGTGTGCAGTAAGTAAATAAAGTTGTCATTATATATATATATATATAGTCGTTGGGGCGGATTAATGTCGGTAACAGCCAGACAGTGAGGGAGTCTATCCCCTTTTCACTTGCGCTAGACCAAGGAGATTATTTTAGCATCTGAGGTGGAGTGCCACACATACCATCAGCTCCTCACTTTATATCACAGATTACTGTGCTACTCATACGCTGAGTTGGCAAGGGCCGGTATCAAACTAGTATTGAAGTCAGTTAGCCTACTGTTGGTTTTAATAACAGCAGCTAAGTAGAACTTATTCTTCACGATGGTGAGTATCATTGTTTCTACATCTCCCCTCTCGCTCCCCCGCGTGCAGGCAAGGCTCTACGAGGAGTGAGCTGTTCTTTAAGGCCTGTCCTGTTATGAAACAATGATACTCACCATCGTGAAGAATAAGTTCTACTTAGCTGCTGTTATTAAAACCAACAGTAGGCTAACTGACTTCAATATGGCGCTGCGAACAGGATAGACAGGGCTTCTCCCATTGCCGTGATTCCCAACTCTTTAAGCATGGCCCGATCCATCATCTTGAGGTTCTCTCTTGTCAGCTTCTCGCTTGCGAATGTTGTAGCATATCTCCTGGCTGAGTCGGGAGAGATCCCTGCTTGGACAAAATATTCTTCCCAATCTTCAGTTTTAGATCCTGTTCGCAGCGCCATATTGAAGTCAGTTAGCCTACTGTTGGTTTTAATAACAGCAGCTAAGTAGAACTTATTCTTCACGATGGTGAGTATCATTGTTTCTACAACTAGGAACATTGTGGTTTCTAGCCGAACGCTCTACCAACTGAGTAATATGATGAAATTTGTTTGCCCTTGAAAAATATTGCGTCATCCATGATTTCATCAGATTTTTATTATGCCCATACACTATTGTCTTGATTGTCAATTAGTTGTTCTATGAGGGAGGGCAAGAGGTGGGGAGGGTGGATGCCTCGAAAGGTGTGAGGAAAAAGAGGAATGGGAATTTGTCAACAGAGCTGTGGTAGTTTGTGGGTTCAAAGTTTGGTTTGTTTTCTTTTATGGCATATCAACTTCAATGGGTCATTTAATGCCGACAAAGTTTTGAAATAAATTCATTCTTAATAGATACTCAGTTTTTTTTATAAACACATTTTTCTATTTAACCCATAGATGGGACCCTAACAGGTACTACCACTTCAGGTCAGAGTGACCCAGAGAGCAATGGTGATGAAGAGGTGCTCTACATTCCCCAGACCTGGAACCTCACCATTAGATAGAATTTAACGTCATTCTCAGGACATGAAGACTCTCAGTCACCACCTTCTAGCACCCATATGATAAAAAGGGGGCCTCTCTGACCGACCACCCATCTAGCCTAAGTAAGGGCCTAAGTGGAGTGTTGCATGTCATGAATTGCTCAGCCACCTAGGTTTCATCCTTAAACATCACAGGTCACCACCCACGGCCAACAGGTGGTCCCATTGGGTGAGCAATGGTTATGAAGGGGTGTGCTCTACATTCCCCAGACCTCCAGAACTGAAACCTCACCATCAGATAGAGTTTAACGTCATACCCAGGACATGAAGATGAAGACACCGCCTTCTAGCGCCCATATGATAAAAAGGGTTGAGGCTTGCCATAAGGGCAATGGGATTGGGGCAATCATATAGGTTCTAGAGCTTGACATGACCAGCCGATTGATCGGAGGGGGCCTCTCCGACCTCGCATCTAGCCTAAGTAAGAGCCTAAGTGGAGTGTTGCATGTCATGAATTGCTCAGCCACAAGGATTTCATCCTTAACTCTTAACATCCTGTTGAGAAATTTCTAAGTTCAGTGACTCATTCCTATAAGAATTTATTAAAAAATGGCTAAAAATGGCCTTTTCATTTAAAGTTACCTGTTATTTCCCTTAAATTAAAGACTTCTAAATATGTTTATTACATTTAAACAAAGGCTATCATTCGGGGTGGATTAGGAAAATGAATGTGACTTCCGGACAGGTGGAATGAGGCGGTATAGGACATTAAGAGTTAAGCATCACAGGTCGTCAGCCACAGTCAACAGGTGGCCCCATTGAGGGAGCCTTATCCCTCTGTAGAGATGCAATCAGTGTATTGCAATGCCCCACCGACAGGGCGGTGTGGGTTCAAAGCGGTGCCTTTAGGGTAATTGTGGGTAACATTTGGCAATAGTTTGGTATTTGTTTTGTACAAGCTGTGAAAATAGGGGATTGGAATTTGTTTTCATGTGTTTCAAATATTTTGTGTTTTAAGTTATCTGTTGTCTGTTTTGATTTTGATTTTTAATTGGTTTTAACAATGTGTCAGCATTATTGGGGATTATGTTGTATGGTATTGATTTCATGTCTATATTCTATGGCATAATTTTATTTCCCTCAAAAAAAGAGAGAATATCCTCCATATTGACATTTTCAAACAGATCTTTCATATTGTTTGCTTTAAAATAACGGTTTCTGATGTGAGCAAAAAACCTGCATTCCATGAATAGGTGTTTGACATGTTCCATATTGTGGTTGTTGTTCTTATTTGAGTATATAGGAGTGTGTTAGTCTTGTATGACCAATGAAAATAGGGGATTGGAATTTGTTTGCATGTGTTTCAAATATTTTGTGTTTTAAGTTATCTGTTGTCTGTTTTGATTTTGTTTTCTTGAGTTATGATTTTTGCCATGAAAAAGGTGGAAGAAACCAGGCCTTTGTTTTATTGTATTTTAATTGTATTTTAATTACCTTTGAATAATTAATTGGATTAATTAAACAGATTAATTACTTTAATTGGATTAATTGTATTTTAATTTTATTTTATCATATTATTGTATTTATTTATTTTATTGTGATTGTTTTATTAGTTACGGGTTTTGCCATGGTTGGTAAAAGGTGGAAGAAACCAGGCCTTTGTTTTATTATTTTGTGTTTTAAGTTATCTGCTGTCTGTTTTGATTTTGTTTTCTTGAGTTACGGTTTTTGCCATGGTTGGTAAAAGGTGGAAGAAACCAGGCCTTTGTTTTATTATTTTTCTCAAATAAATTTGTCTTCAATAAATCTAACAAAGTTTCATTACATACTGAGACAAAATATCAAGTTTTGTGTTTTATCCATATTTCCTCAATGGGTAATTCCATGTCAAATCATCCAGGCTATGTCACCCACCCACTTCAATCTTTCTGAAATTTTGTCCAGGGTGGACTATATTAAAGTTAGATAATCCCCAAAATTTGAGCTTCTAATTCCAAAAATAATGTTGCTTTTTAGCTCTCCAAATTTGGGTGGAGGGTTTCAAAAAATGGCGACTTTATGTAATCTATTTTGTTTTATAAAATGAGTTCATATAGAGCCACATTGGGATATTGATCTTGCGGTGAAAAAAAATCAGAAATCATCAATAACTTAAAATTGGTTGACTTTAAGACTGTTCTGATAGCATTTTCAGGTTCCTTGGGCTAAAATGCTTTTATAAACCAATTTTTAGGAGTAGGGAAGTTCTAGAACTCATTTTACAGACAAAAATATGCTACAAAAGTCACTATTTTTTGCAACCCCCCCCCCCCCAAATTTGAAGAGCAAAAAAAATTTTGGAATTGGAAGCTCAAATTTTGGGGATTGTCTAACTTTAACAGTCCATAGCTGTACAAAATTTAAGAAAAATTGAAGGGGGTAGGTGACAATTTTACTTTTTTCTGGATGATTTAACATGGAATTAGCCCAATTTTCAATTACACACACACACACACATATATATATATATATTTTCACATGAACAAGACGTAGATACCCTCACACTAATTAGAAGACCTTACTTACTCTTGTAGTTTTTGATCTCCATCCAGCTCATCACCAATACACCGGAGGGCACGTCCAATTTCTTGAAGATGTGCCATAGGCGGACCTGAACACAAAAGAAAAAGGGGGATGTAAACATAAAACCAGTAAAATTTCTTTCTTTTTCTACATTTTCTCTATTTCATTGAAACAGACGATAAGTTCTATCACTTCTTATCTTTCATCTTTCTTTCTATATTCAATCCCTAATACCCTATTATCTTGTGGTAACCGTGTATATACCAAGGTATGATAATTTAACTATTACCATGTTTAATATGTTTACTTAAGAGCTATTTAAAATACTTCAATATATATTTCCCTTATCTTTTTTTGTATTTTCCCTATTTCACAGAAACAGACGATCAGTGCTATCGCTTCCTATCTTTCATATTTCTTTTGTTCTTTTTTTTCTCTTTCTTTCATTTCCCCTCTGTCATGTAATATGATTTGGACCAAGTATCCAATAGGCACCCCAGCTGGGAGCTGTTTTGAAAAGAACACCTTTTGCTTTTCACCGTATACTTCAAGTTGTGGTATGAGAGACACATGGAAAATAAACTTTATAAATTGTGTGATACCATTTATTTAAATAAACATAAAAAATATTTTGTAAATAAAAACTATTTTCATTTAAATAAACTGCATTTCTTTTCTCATTAAATAAAAACTATTTTAATATAAAAGCGTGTCTGTCTTTTAGAGTTTTATAATTAAAAAAAGATTTCCTATTGAATAAACAACAACATGAAATAACTTATTTTTTTTATTAAAATCAAAAACTATTTTAGTATAAAATTTGGGTTGTAAATATACATTTTATAACAAAGTTTTTTAAAAATCTTACAGTGAAATTCTAATGCAAAAAAATCATCTGTTTGTTTACAAAGAACCAGGAGTTTATGGTGAAAAGCAAAAAGGTGCTCTTTTCAAAACAGCTCCCAGCTGGGGTGCCTATTGGATACCTGGTCCTACGACTTTTCTTCCCTATTATTCCTCACATTTACAACAATATGGTCCATTATCTATCTGAGGTGCTGATGTTGCATAGGGCTCGTCTCGGGCCACAAATCGTACATGTTGCTGGTACCTTCAAACTCACGCTACTCTGACTCGTATACGTTGCTGAGCGGAGATCGTTTCTGACCCCTAGACGATGTATCTAGTGGTCGCTTAAATGAAGTCACAAGGCATGCTCTATGTAGTAGGAGATCTGACTTTATTTCTCTCATCTCGGCTGTACGTGGTGGATGGGTGACGGGCATTGATCATGGGTACTACTACTGCTGGTGTGGTGGAAGGTGGTGGGCGCGCCTCACTGCTTGCTGGCAGCGATCGACCGTGTCAGCGGTCACCCAGTCCGCACTGCTCGCCGTCTCTCTGGGGTCTCTCTCTGGGCTACCTGATGACCGCTTAAGTATTGACAACCGCCCACACATTCTTTTGTTCCTTGACCAGAAGTCCTTTCTCTTTGTTCAAATTCCCGTTTGTCCAGATGAAGTCTTTTGTTATACCAGACCCTCTGTCTATCTTAGCCATTGTCTTCTCAGTTCAATTTTTTCTTTGTCTTTTCGAACTTCCCGCGCAAAACCAACTGAAACAATAGTCAATCTGCAACACTGACAGTGCGTGACACACATAATGTTTCAAAGTTACATAGCAGAAAAAAGAAAAAGAAAAAAAAAAAGGAAATAATTTGCAAATGTAGTAAATTTGGTTGGTTGGTTGGTTGGTTTTTATGGCATTTCAACCCTTGTTGGGTCATTCAATGCCAGAGCAGGGCTGTGAAATCTTTTACATCGTGTAAAAGATTATATTTCAACTTCTGTTATAATAAAGTAGTTTTATTTTTTTTCTGTACTTGTTTCTTATTTACAAAGAGATATATATATATATATATCCTCCCTCCATCACCAACTACACACTGGAAGCTGTAAACACCTTCACCTATCTTGGGTCCACCATCACCGACAACCTGTCACTTGATATGGAACTCAGTTGCCGGATTGGAAAAGCTGCCTCAACAAGAATGTGGGACAACAGCAAGCTCACTATCCGTACAAAGGTACAAGTGTATAGGGCATGTGTTATCAGTACTCTCATGTATGGAAGTGAAACATGGACCTTATACTCCCACGAAGAGCAGCGGCTAAAAAACTTCTACCTTTGCTGCCTTAAATGTATACTGGGCATCACCTGGAGGGACAGGATCACTAACACAGCAGTTCTACAGAGAGCTCAGCTCAACTCCCCAGCTTATGTTCTCTACCGAGACAATGTCATCTCCAATGGCCGAGTCATGTCCGTTAATGGATGATGGACGAATCCCGAAAGACATCCTCTATGCAGAACTTTTGTCTGGTAAGAAACAGATTGGTCACCTCCAGCTGCAATTCAAGTATAGAATACTATGCAGAACTTTTGTCTGGTAAGAAACAGATTGGTCACCTCCAGCTGCAATTCAAGTATAGAATACTATGCAGAACTTTTGTCTGGTAAGAAACAGATTGGTCACCTCCAGCTGCAATTCAAGTATAGAATACTAAGTCCAATTACCGTCGAATTGGCAAGACAAGACGGCAAACAGTCGTAACTCAATACGATCTGAGATGCTGTAAAGACCACTGAAAAGTGGCAGGATTTATGGAGCCTCAGAGGACCCTACAAACCAAGCAGCCAATCAGGACTCAGGGAATGGACTCACCCAAATGCATGGGTGGACTGTTCTGAATTCCCATAAATACCAGTTGTCTTGACACTGGGGCAGTGGTGCTTGGCCAGTCACATTGCTCAAATCAATTGTTGACTGTGACTGACTTATTTCAATATCAAGGATGTCCGCAAGAATGATCTCAGGTGTTTTGGCATTGCCACTTCCAGCTGGGAAAATTTGGCTCAGGACTGCCCTTGGTAACAGCAGACTCTCCGTAGAGAACTGTTCATGCCAGAAGTCACCCTAACGCAACACCATGAAGCTAACAGGTCCAGAAGAAAGCAGCAGCAACAAAGCACCGGCACATCAACATCGTCAAATATGTGGCATATTCTCATGTCTCTCCCGCAGACATCTTTAAAGTGTAGGCATGGTCTACCTACTGAGCCTTTTACTAATTTGCTATACATAAGATCTTTTGGGATGCAGCCATTTTCCATCCTCCTGATATGCCCAAGTCAGCAAAGTAATTAGTAAAAATCATAAACAAAATCATATTTATTGATCATGATAATTTTCATTAGACACCACCAATTTACCTCCCCCCCCCCTATATTTAACACAATGAAACTTGCATAAAGGTTAATATTATCTTGAAATTTTTTTGTCCATTCAAAAGAAGAAACATTAAAAAAAAACTCCTGATGATTTTTTAAATATTTTTTCAGCTTACGGAAATAATGAATATTATGAATGAAAAACAATGTTTACATTTTTGCACCGTTAAATCAATTGAAATTTGATGTAGCCAAAAACAAGTTATGACTAGAGGCTTTTTTTATTTTTTAAAATTCTATTAAAAATCAATTAATGGTCCAATTTTCACAAAAATTTCCATAATCACTTACCTTTTGATGAAAATATGTCTGAAATAGTTGTTTTTTTTACTAAAAAATATATCAGGGAAATATCTTTTTATGGAGGTCTACCACCTCCCCTATTTTATTTCGTGAAATATAAAAAAATGAACCGACAAAAACGATTTTTACTTTTTTTCTAAAGATAAGAGTGAATAATTATATCAGAACATTTTTATAAGTTTCAATACAGGAGTTTTTTTTAGTAAAAGAACCATGAATTCTGCTTTAATAATTCTTTTATAATTAATAATAATAATTTTTTTATAATAATTCATTTTATAATTCTTCTTTAATTATATATTATACATATATAATTATACATATATTATACATATATTTTATAAGTTAACATATATATTATACATATATAATTATACATATATTAATAATAATAATTCTTTTATAATTAATAATAATAATTCTTTTATAATAATTCATTTTATAATTCTTCTTTAAAAAATATTAATAAAGACCTGGTGTAAAAAAAAAAATTAAAAAAAAACAAAAAACGGAGTGTTTTACTTATTTTTCAAGATAATGGTGAGTAATTTCCCCCAATTGGATAATTTGATCTTTGAATTAACTGTTTTTTTTTTTTGTAACAACTCTTTATGTTCATTATTTCTTTTTTAAAAGTTAAAAAATATTTACATTTTTTCCTTTATTATGGCCTAAACTGATCACGTGATTTATTTTGGTGGTACCTAATTTTCAGCATGATATTCATCTTCATCGTTAGGTACCACCAAATTTATATCATGTGATCAGTTTAGGCAACATTGAAAGAAGAAATGTAAATATTTTTGAACTTTTTCTTTTTAAGATCTTTTTCATTTTATGTCATTTAATTCTCTTGCCAAAAATGTAAAATTAATTCTCAGAAACACATTAATTTAGGGTAAACATTTATTTAGAATAAAACCTTTTATTAATTCATATACCGAAAATTTTATTAAAATTGGATGATGAGTTTATTTTTGTTGATTTAAAAAAAAAAGAATTTCCTGTGATCTCCTTTATTAGCAGGTGTGTGAATTTGTACAGTAGGTACCACCAAAATATGTCACGCGATCAGTTTAGACAATATTGAAGGAAGAAACGTAAATATTTTTTAACTTTTAAAAAAAAAAATTTTTTTAAATAATGAACATAACGAGTTGTTACAAAGAAAAACAGTTAATTCAAAGATCAAATTATCCGACCAGTAAAAAATTAACATTATCTTGAAAAATAAGTAAAACAGTCCGTTTTTTTTTTGTTTTTGTTTTTTAACAACAGGGTCAGTTTCTTTATTGATATTTTTAGCAGAATTTTTACCAAAAAAACTTCTGAAATAATTATTCGGACTCTTATCTTTATAGAAAAAAAAGGAAAAATCGTTTTTTATCAGTTCATTTTTTTTCAGAATTCACAAAATGAAATAGTGGGGAGGGATCGTAAAAAAAAAACATTTCCCCCTAATATATTTTAGGAAAAACTTATTTTAAACATAATTTTATCAACAGGTAAATAATTACCAAAATTTTTGTGAAAATTTGACTGTTAGTTGATTTTTCATAGAATTTTTTAAAAGCTGGTAGTCATAATATTAACCTTTATGCAAGTTTTATTGTGTTAAATATAGTGGGGGGGGGGGGATTTGGAGATCCCTAATCATCATCAAGTCCAAAATTGTCAAGATTAAAACAAAAATAAGTTTTTTTTACAGTGATACTTGTTCTATCATTTGTTGTGGTAAACTTTCTGCTCTCTAGGTATCTCCAATTTGCCCTGTGAAATTCCCCTGCCCCCATATTTGACACAATGAAACTTGCATAAAGCTTAATATTATCTTCAAAATTTTTGGGACATTCAAAAGAAGAAACATTTTTTTAAAAACTCCTGATGATTTTTAACATTTTTTTTTTTCAGCTTACGGAAATAATGAAAATTATGAACAAAAACAATGTTTACATTTAATGATAATTTTCATTAGGTACCACCAATTTCCCCTGTGAAATTCTCCTCTCCCCTATATTTAACACAATGAAACTTGCATGAAGGTTAATATTATCTTGAAAAATTTTTGTCCATTTAAAAGAAGACACATAAAAAAAAAATAAATGAAAAAAAAACAAAAAAACTCATGATTTTTTAAAATTTCTTTCAGCTTATGGAAATAATGAAAATTATGAACGAAAACAATATTTACATTTTCACAGTGCTTATATTAGGTAGTCAAAAAAAAAAAAAAAAAAGTCTGCTATTCATTTTAAAAACGAATTAAAATTAATTAAATTAAGGTCAAACTTTTGTCTAAAATGATAAGTAGTAACATAATTCCATCATTAAACAAAGAAAAATATCATTACATATGCAATTTATTTCTAATACATTTAAAAGGATATTTTTTGTCAATTTCGATCCATTCAGCCATTTTGGCTATTTTTATATGGCTTGTTTACAAATTCAATGTACCATTCGCGATTGCAAAAACTTTACCAAAAATCAGGGAATTATCCGATTTTAATGAAATTTTCAGTATTGATTTATCAATGAATAAATTTTATAATGCATCAGTTATTTTATTTAAAAACTTTAAATATTTTTGCTACGAAAAATTGATATATAAAATTCATTTAAAATAAAATAATATTCTGATGTTAAGTTTAAAATGTTATATTTTTAGATTCCAGAAATAAATATCTATTTAATGCAAACCTTATTTTAGTAAAACAAAGTATATGTTTTGAAGAAAAACTATTGAAAATGTAGCCCCCCATTTTTAAGCAGAAAAATATTAATGTATAATTTTTTTTCTTTTATAAGATAATAGCCAATTAAATAATTATTGAAATGAATAAAAAAGAAATCTCAAAAAAAAAAAAAATTTTTTTTTTTTAATATTTTAATTTTGGATTTTCGGTACTTGTTTTCTTATAACATATTCCACATAAAAATAATTTTTTTTTTTTTTTTCTATTTACAGCTTCGGTCTTTTATCTTTTAATTTATACTGTAAGTTAGTCCTTGTTTGATACTAATTACTAATTAGTATCAAACAAGGACTAACTCGCCAATATTTACACCCCCAAAGTAAGGGGGTTCAAAATTAAGTGACCTGAAAAAAAAATGAGAAAGTTTTGAAATAAAATAAATAATGCATTCATTGATAAATAAACACTGAAAGTTTCATTAAAATCCAATAATTCCCTGATTTTTGGTAAATTATTTTCTGTAGTGGGGGGGGGGCCGGCTAAAGTCATTTTGTCAAAAACGCATTTTAGGCCAATCTACCTAGTTTATATCAATTGGAATTTAACGTAGCCAAAAACAAGTTATGACTAGAGGCTTTTTTTTAATTCTATGAAAAATCAATGGTCCGAATCGTGAGTAGCAGCAGTCTTACTACTTTTTTGACCACACCTTATGTGCGGGAGAGAAAGAGAGAAAGAAGAAAGAAAGAAATGTTCGTCATTAATAACTCCAAGACGCGTGTGTGTAAATATACATGTTTATTTGTCAACAACATTTAAAGACAGCGTCGCCGTGAAGGCTCCTTAAGACCTTACAGATATTAGGGCCGCTTATGTATATAAGTCGACCAACATCCCCTATACATACAAAAAGTCTGAAATGTTTATTTTATGTGAATTGCCATTCACCATAGCGGTTAGGTGTCTTGCCTGCTGTGGCTCTTTTCAGACGTGGCTGTCTTTCAGCCATGTCTGGTTGCTGTTGTTTGGTGATATCATGTCTACGGTTTGTTCCTGTCATATTTCTGTGTTTTGGTATGTTTGTGTGTCTTAAATGTCTTCTGTTTCTCACTAGTCTTCTTCCATTTTCTAGTTCAATCATGTATCGCCGGAATTCAAGCTTTTCTACTACGATTGCTCTTTTCCAATATTGTCCATTGCCGTATGGCTGTACAGTCACTTGGTCACCTTTTTTTAGTTCTGCCAGGTCATGGGCGTTCTTATCGTATTGTTTCTTTTGTTGTTGTTTTGCCTTTCGTATTTTGGTTTTTGTTTCTTCCGCATTGAATGGGGATAGGCATTTCTTCATCGTTGGCAGTATGCTTCTCAGTTGTCTCCCGAAGAATCTCTGTGCTGGAGACATTCCCATGGGTTTTGATGGTGTGTTGGTAAACTCTAGTATGGCTAAGCAAGGGTCACTGTTTTCATTGTTGCATTTTTTAATAATGCCTTTTATTTGTTTGACCGCTGATTCTGCCATTCCGTTGGAGTTTGGCATCTCTGGTGAGCTGGGATTCCATTTAAATCCGTATTTTCGGGCCAGTTCCTTCATCATTTGGTTGTCAAATTCGGGACCCCCATCGCTTACAACTTCTTCTGGAATGCCATGCCTCATGAAGTGCTTCCTCATCAGTTTGACTGTGCAAACTGATGATGTTCCTTGGAGTCGATCAACCATGGTATAGTTCGAGAAGTAATCCACACACACTAGATATTTTGTTCCATCTAGTGTCATGGTATCGAGACCAATACGTTGGAATGGGTATTCTGGCACTGTTCTTGTGATCATCGTTTCTTTACTGTTTCTTGCAGAATATCTGCTGCATTGTTCACAATTCATGTAACACTCTTGGAGTTCATGCCTCATTCCAGGCCAGAATATTGTATCTAGGGCTCGTCTCATGTTACTATCAACAGCTAGGTGGCTTGTGTGTGCCTTCTTCTTCATATCCTCTCTCATTGAGGCAGGTATAAAGACTCTGTCTTTGTAAAATATCAAATCATCCTTGGTTGACAGGTGGTCTTTGAATTTGTACAAGTGCTTCAACTGAGGTTCAATGGTTCTGTATCGCATTGGGAAGCCTTGTTTGATCAGTTCTATGATCTTTTGTAGATCCTCATCTTCCTTAGTGGCTTTGATTAGCCTCTCTTTGGTCTGCTCGCTTACAGCAAGGAATTCTAATAGGTTCACTTCACTGAAGTGAAACTGGAATTTATCATCCTTTACTGGGGCTCGTGAAAGAGCATCAGCAATGATTACGTCGGTGCCCTTCCTATATGTTATGTTGTAATCAAATTTTTGTATTGAGAGCATCATTCGTAATAGTCTTTTGGGTGCTTCACTTAGGGGCTTGTTGCTGATTGCTTCTAGTGGCTTATGGTCTGACTCTATTGTTACATGTCTTCCATAGCAATAGTCGCTGAACTTGTGTAATCCAAACACAACGGCTCTCATCTCTTTTTCAATTGGTGCATAGTTCTTTTCATAGCCATTCCAGACCCTTGATGCGTATGACACTGGTTTCCCGTTCTGTAGAAGAACAGCTCCTATACCTACATCAGACATGTCAGTCTGTATCGTGACTGGTTTCTCCAAGTCATAATATGCTAAGATAGGCGTGTTTGCTATAGCCTTCTTAATATCATTAAATGCCTTTTGTTGTACTTCTGCCCATTGGAAAACCTGGTCCTTCCGTGTTAACCTGTTTAGAGGTTCACATTTTGTTGTCAATGAATGGTCAAATTTTGAGAGGTATTTGACCATTCCTAGGAAACGTCTCAAGTGATGCAAATCGTGAGGTGCTGGGAATTCTGTGATCGCCCGTACTTTTTCTTCATCAGGCTTCAGACCTGCATTAGTCAATGTATGACCCATGTAAGTAACTTCCTCCGCGAGGAATTTGCATTTGTCCAGGTTAATCTTAATATTTTTTCTCTGCATCTTTGCAAGTATGCTCGCAGGTTCTGGTTGTGGTTGTTGATAGCTTGGTTTGGGTTGTTTCCAAATCCTCCACCAGGCAGTCATCTTGGATAATGCTGACCCCATTAACCCCTTGAAATTGCTCGATCATTTTTGCTTGGAATGCCTTACTGGCTGGTGTGATACCCATGGGTAATCTTTTGTATCGGTAGTTGCCCTGGGGCGTTCCAAATGCGGTCAGTTCTCTTGCTTTATCGTTCAGCTAGCAATGCCAGAATCCGCTTCATACATCCAGTTTGCTAAATCGTATTGCTTTTTTATTGCTTTTTATTTGCAAACCTGTGTGTAATGGATTCCAAGCTTGGTACTTGGCAGTGGTAGTTGTTAATCAGTGCCTTATTTAATGGTTTGGGGTCTAGACATATCCGGAGCTTTCCACTGTGTTTTCTTTCAATCACATAGCTATTAAGCCATGAGCTAGGTCCTTCCAGTTTCTCAATTATATTGTCTCTCATCATTTTTCTCAGTTCCTCTTTGAATTGTTTTTCCAATGCAAATGGTACACCTCTTATGGGTTGTTGAACAGGGACTGCATCTGTCTCTGTTTGGAGTGTTATTTCACCTTCGAATTCACCAACTTTCTCTTCAAAACATCCGGGAATTCTAATAAAATCCCTTTGATGGAATCCTCAATATCTAATTTTGATGTTTTCCAGGGCTTGTTCTCTGAGATAATTGCATTCTGCAGCTGAAACCGTAGATTCAAACTGATCCAGGTTGAACTGCATTAAGTTTAATTTTTGGCAGAGACTGCAGCTTAAAATCGGTTGTACCTTTTCATTCACAACCATAGCTGAGGCGGTTATTTTTCTTTTGTTGACAGGGTTGGTAAATTCTACCCTCATAGTTCCTTCAGTTCTAACTTTTCTTCCTCCATATACTGAAATGTCGAGTTTATTTCCTTTTTCTAATAAATGCTCCATTTTATTATCTTTAACGAATCTTGCCGGAATTACATTCACAGTTGCTCCGGAATCCAACATAAACTTAATAGGTTTCCCGTTTATTTTTAAATTCGCGTGAACCTTGTGAATTGTCTCCCCTTCAACATGAAAACATTCATTTACTCTTTGTTCTCTGTAGTTTGAATTACTCTTGCAAACTCTTGATGTTGCAAAATGGTTTGTTTTTTTGCATCTATAACATTCCTGGCCAAAAGCCGGACAGTTTCTTATCCCTTTCATATGATTTGTATCACAATAAATGCAGTCATATTTTTTTCTATCTCTTCCTGTTGCATTGATATGTTTATCGTATGTGTCGTCAATATTTAGTTTGTCAAATCTTTCAATTCTTTCTGATTGAATCTTGCTTTGCTCAGCAGCTCTGCATCTGTCAATGCACTGTGATAAAGTTAAATTTGGTTCCCTCAGAAGAATTTCTCGCGTCTTTCTATCCTGTATTCCTTTAATTATTAGTAATTTAATCATGTCATTTTCAGAGACATTGTCCCATTCACAGTCTTTAGAGCTCGATTTCAAATTTAATAAATAGTCTTCAAAGCTCTCATTTTCATTTTGTTCCTTTCGTAGGAATTCTACTCTGTCTACTGTCAATGTGTTCATGGGTTTACAATGATCCTTAAATGCGTTAATGACCATGTCAAGAGTTCGTTCGTCATCATTATCAACCGTATTTCCTTCTGCGTCTTTTACTGTTAGTGTTTTGTAAATCTGTTGGCCTCTTTTTCCTAAGAGATAAATAAATAAACTTTTTTTTTTTTTACAATACTAGCGGCTTTAGCGGCATTATCTTTGCCCTCGCCTTCAAATTTCTGAAATTCAAAAAATAAAATCACTTCTTCCAACCACTCATTGAAAGCTTTGTTTAGATTTCTCGCTGCCCAGTCAAACTTTTCCGGTGGGTTAATTGACATCATTTTGTAACCCTTTATTTATTTATCTATTTTTTTTTTTTTTTTTTTTTTTTAAATAACAAGTGGTACTCACTCGGATTTTATCTTTGAGTTCGGTTATCTTCTGACACCATGTTCGTCATTAATAACTCCAAGACGCGTGTGTGTAAATATACATGTTTATTTGTCAACAACATTTAAAGACAGCGTCGCCGTGAAGGCTCCTTAAGACCTTACAGATATTAGGGCCGCTTATGTATATAAGTCGACCAACAAGAAAGAAAGAAAGAAAAAGGCATAAAGACCAGTGTTTTGATAGAAGAACATATTTTATTTCTTTCAGTATTGAACAATAAGTGATTCTTATTTAATTTGAAACATTTAAAAAGAAATGGTTTCAATAAAGAAAATAAACATCTCAAATAAAAATTACTTTTTATCTTTTAATCAGGAATTAGATTTGCTAGAAAATAATATGAAGAAATTCACAAAAAAACATTCACAGAAATTCACAAGAAATTTTGTTGGGTCAGTGGCTCCCAACCTGGTGCTCTGTAAGATGTACCAATGTGACCCATGAAAAAGGTATAAGCCAAACCAGTCTAAAAAAATATTATTTCGGTTATAGTAGAATATTTGAACAGAAATTCAACTTTTATTTTCCATCATTGAAAAACAGATCATTATTATTGTTTAAAAGCCACATAAAGCCACATAAAAGCATTATTATTGTTTAAAAGCCACATAAAAGCTTCATCTGGCCAGGAAAAGGTTTTTAAAAATTTAAGAAATTCGCAGAAAAATTATATCAAAAATTTTTTTTTTATTATAAATTTTGTGTTAGCTCAAAATCCTTTTATAAAAATTTAATCGGGCACGAGTGTCGATCCCAGGGGGCCATCCCCCCAGGTAACACCTACCCCCTCGATTTAAAGGGGCAGGGCTGGGTTTATTTCCCAGTGCCTGAGGCGCCCCCCTTGAGGGGGAATGCCGAGGGGATAGACGCAATTTTTAAACCCGCCACCAATGAGTCTCGACTAATAGGTGATCCCACGTTAATAGGGCCTTGTACCTGACCTAGTACAAATGGGGTACGAGGATAAACAGTCTGCCATGAAAATGTTATAAAATGAAGAAATTCACAGAAAAATTATATTAAAAAAAACTTAAAAAAAAAAAAAATAACATGATAAATCATACAAAATCGTCAATTCCACAAATCATCATCATCATCATCCTCAACATAATCATCACTAAATTTCGTATTTACAATAACATCTGTCCCATTATTTGTTGTGGTAAACTTTCTGCTATCCATATGTGTTTCAATGCATTTAATTTTGACTTTGGTTCTCCTTCTTCTTTCAAATTCCTTGAAAACCCATAGCCTTCTATTGTCCATAGAATAATATTTTCCATCCTTTTTTGCAACCCTTATTCTGGGTATACGGTTTACTGTAATACGTCGACTCAAAAGTTGATCAAGCGTTTCCTGTATCTTCTTACCACAATGAAATGTATCACTTATTGAATTTTGGGAATAGCGGATTTCTGAAGGACTCAAAACCAAACTTATGCGAAAAGACATTGTGTTAACAGAATGAAAACGTCAAAATGTATTTGCTTGGTTTTTTTTTTTTTTTTGTTAAGTTTTCTTTAAGAGTGATGATTAGAATAATACAGAATGGGACAGACCGTAGATTTTTTTTTTTTTTTCTTGTAGACGATTTGCTGTAAATCTTGGGTACAGGTATATAGTTAAGTTCAAACGTATAATTGTATGGTTCCTTTGCTGGTCACAGTTTTAGATATAAAGATATCTTTACAAATGTCCATTTCATATGTAACATATCCCGTGAAAATCCCCTGGAATTAGTAACATATTTCATTTAAACTTTTGTATCGTTCGTCCGAACAAATAGTTTGAGAAATTCCGATATTAAATTTGTGTCAAATTGGAGATTTTTGTATTTGAAAAATTGTTTTTACAGTGTAAAACAGCGCGACGTAATATTTTTCTCTGTGGTATTTTCTCTTTTTTATTTTTTTTAATTTTAAATTTTAAAAGACTTGTGGATTCAAGTGAAAACCAGAAGTGTTCCTATGTCAGTTTTGTAATCTTTTTCTTTGGTTTAAGTCGTAGATGTAATTTTTTTTTATTCTCTCTGCTGCTCACAAAATTGTTGTATTAATTGTCGATTTGGTCCGGGTGGACTTTTTAGTCAATTTTCTGTCTCTATACTCTTATTGGGTATTTCGGGTATTGGGTATCTCGGAAAATAAATGAATGGTCAATTGATTGTTAGCTGGTAACTTTAACGTTGACTGTCACTTCACAAATAAAGAAAGGCTAGTTTTGATTCAATCTTGTTTTCCTAGAATAACTAACTTATGATTTTCCAAGAATTATTTCGTTCCCAGAAAGCAATATTAATATTTCTGCAAATAACTTTCATTTTAAATTTAGTTAAATGTTAGTTTTACTTCAATCTTACTTTTCCTAGAAAAACTTATTTTCATTTCTGGTTTTCCAAGAATTGCCCTGTTCTCTGGTAGCATTTTGTATTTCCCCAAAATCACTTTCATTTTTTCTATTAAAATGAATAAAATCTTTAAAAACTTTAATATTACAATTTAAAATGAATAAATTCTTTAAAAACTTTAATATTACAATTTACTATGAATAAAAACTTGAAAAACTTTAATCTTAAAATTTCGCAGTGAAATTGACGTTAAAAAATGTCTTCGGTTTTAGTATTAATTCTTAAAATCGAAAATAAAATGAAAATTTGAATATTTTTTCTAAGAGAAAAACTGATAAAACAATCATTCAGTATATTATTTTTATTCTAATTGGTCGTAAAAATTAAATAAAATATTTTTTTACGCTCAGAAAAACAAACTTTAGTTACCGAGAAGCGTCTCGTCATATGTCAGTTTTGCACTTCCGTATATTCTAAGAATCACACATTACTATTCAACAATAAGAATTACAAATTCTTTTAAAAATATTAATCGAGCACGGATTGGACCAACTTTGAGTTCACCTGAATTCTAAAATTCATATTTTTAAATATCCGTGAAAAATTCGATTTTTTTCCACAGAAAAAAAAAAAAAATATTTAATTTATTTCACGCAGAAAATAAAAATATTTAATCACACAAAAGATTGAAAATCTCGTAAAAATTAATTTCTTTAAAAAATTTTTTTTTTTTTGACAATTTAATAGAATATAGTACATACCAATTACATAAGCAAAAAAAAGTTTTCAAATATTAATATTATGACTTTTTTTTGCTTTTTATTTCCGATTTCATTAATTTTTCCTAATAAAACCATAGTTCGGTATGTTATACAATTTCATTGATATAGTTATTCAGCCTCTTATCTTTATAGAAAAAAAAGTACCAAATTTTTTTTCCACGTCATTTTTTTTTATCTCATAAAATAGGGGGGGGGGTGATAGACCTCGTAAAAAAATATTTTCCTTAATATATTTTAGAAAAAAACTATTTCAGATGTATTTACATCCAATGATAAACATTTATGGAAATTTTCGTAAAAATCGGACCATTAATTGATTTTTCATAGAATTTTTTAAAAATCCTCTTATCGTAACTTGTTTTTAGCTACGTTAAATTTCAGTTGATTTAACAGTGCAAAAATGAAAACATAGTTTTTCAATCATAATTTTCATTATTTTCGTAAGCTGATAAAAAATTTAAAAAATCATCAGGAGTTTGTTTAATGTTTTTTCTTTCGAATGGAAAAATTTTTTTAAGAAAATATTAATTTTTCTGCAAGTTTCATTGTGTTAAATATAGGGGGGGGGTAAATTGCACAGGGTCAAATTGGTGGTACCTATATTTCAAATGCAATATCTGAATAGTGTGACTTTTGGTTTCTGTATTATTTTTTTTTATCTTTGTGCCATATCTAGGATCAAAGTGTGACCAGCATAAATACAGAAAGATATATTTTTAAGTACCTGTGGATATACTACAGTATGATAATGAGAAAATAAGTAGCGAAAATCGAAAAATAAAATGTAAAAAAATAATAAATAATTAATTTTTTGGAGATTTCTTTTTTACTCATTTCGATAATTATTTAATTGGCTATTATCTTATAAAAGAAAAGATTATACATCAATATTTTTTTCTGCTTAAAAAGTGGGTACATTTTCAATCGAGTTTTTCTTCAAAAAGTATACTTTGATGTAATAAAATAAGGTTTGCATTAAATAGATATTTATTTCTAGAATCTAAAAATATAACATTTTAAACTTAACATTAGGCTTTTCAGATTTTAAATGAATTTTATATATTAATTTTTCATAGCAAAAATACTAAATCAAAAATTTTAAATAAAATAACTGATGCATTATAAAATTCATTAATTGATAAATCAATACTGAAAATTTCATTAAAATCGGATAATTACCTGATTTTTGGTTAAAAAAATTTACAACCGCGAATGTTACGTTAAAATTGTAAACAAGCGCCTAAAACCATTGAAAAATAGACAAAATGGTGTATCGCGTCGAAATTGACTAAAACAAATCGTTTTAAATCTATTAAAAATAAACTGCATATATAATGATATTTTTTCTTTTTTTAATGATGGTCATTATGTTACTACTTATCATTTTAGACAAAAGTTTGACCTTAAATAATAGATTTAATTAATTTTAATTTGTTTTTAAAAACCTAGCAGCCGACAAAATTGGGTATCCCTAATAAACACTTTTGTTTAGTGTATAGCAAAATCGTTTTTATTTACTTAAAGAAAATATTGTATAAAAATATTTAGCTAAAAATAATGACATAATACAGTACAGTCTTTTTTTTTTTTAAATATTGAAAATAATGTTTGAATTAAAAATTGTCATTTTTATTAATGGAAGTGTGTAGTAGGGGATATAATTTTGGAAAACTGTTGTTGCTGCTGCTGCTGTGAATAAGTTCAAATCCATGACACCTGTAGAGCTCAAACAGTGTTTGTTTGAAGAAAATTAATTATTTTTGAAATCAACAATAAAAGGAATAAAAAAATTATTCGATGTACGATACTCCATAGATAATTACTTGGGATTAAATGTTCGCGTCAAGATGCGATAATATAAGTCAACTAAGATTTAAAATGCAAAAAATTAGGTTTTTATGTAACAGAAATTTGTTTTGTTTTTTTCTTTTTTTTAAAACACAAACTTGAAATTGTTCTTTATATTAAACGTAAAAGAAAACATTAAAAAGTTATTTTTCCATATTTTATTGACGTTTTAAAATATTTTTTAACAATTTGCACGCGTAAGAGAAGAGCGTATTTTGAGCATCCCTGCTATTATACATCCTTTACTGTTCAAGAGACTGATTTACGCACATGCCTGTAAACATCAATGTAGACGGTCATAGCAGCAGTGCAGATGCATATGCACTGCTGCTATGACAGTCTACATTTCTTGTTGCTTGAATAAGTTGCAGTTAATACAAACAATTTATGGTGATTTTCGGATGCTGTCGTCCCGGCCTCCTGCCCTAAAATACACTAGGTGGCACCTGCTGAAAAAGTGGACTGTGCTAGTTATGAACCGTTTAGCGGTTTGAAGACAAGTAATGCGATATGAAAGCGATATTTTACAGCCACCCACTCTCCGCCAAGTAATTGTAAATATTTTCTTAAACCGGGGGGGGGGGGTCTGTGAAATTACGTTTTCTTATCGCATTAATTTGTTGATAAAAACTCCTTCAAACCTCTAAAAAAGATATTTTAAGGAGGAGGTGGGGTTAAAATATTCATAATTATTTGTGTCGATAAAAAATTTAAAAAAATAAAAACTTGCGGGTGGCGTAAAATATTGCTTTCATATAGCATGAACTTGACGATAAAAACGTCTTCAAACGGCTACATGGTTCATAACTAACACGGTTCACTTTTTCAGCATGTGCCGCTTAGCGTATTTTAGGACAGGAGGCCGGGACGACATCCGAAAATCACAGCAATTATTTTTAGAAGCGGATGCACCAAGTCTATTGAGAGAGAGAGAGAGAGAGAGAGAGAGAAAGAGAGAGAGTGGAAAAAGAGAGAGAGAGTGGAAAAAGAGAGAGTGAAAAAAAGAGAGAGAGAAAAAAAAAGAGTGAAAAAAAAGAGAGAGAAAAGAGAGAGAGAGAAAAGAGAGAGAGAGAAAAGAGAGAGAGAAAGAGAGAAAGAGAGAGAAAAGCGAGAGAGAGAGAAAGAGAAAAGAGAGAGAGAGAGAGAGAGAAAGAGAAGAGGGAAAAGAGAAAGAGAGAGAGAAAAGAGAAAGAGAGAGAGAAAAGAGAAAGAGAGAGAGAAAGAGAAAAGAGAGAGAAGAGAGAGAGAGAGAGAGAAAGAGAGAGAGAGAAAAGAGAAAGAGAAGAGAAAGAGAAGAGAAAAGAGAAAAGAGAAAGAGAGAAATTATTTACCCAACCCTTAAACCACGGATAGAATTTGACAAGGTCACAAGTATGAAGCATCCAGCGAGGATTGAACTCGCTTATCAGTAGTAATGGATCAGCGAGACTAGCCTGTTAACCATTACACCACAATGAAAAGCTTATACTGAAACCCTTAAATAGCTTTTGCAAGGAAATATTACTGTAAACTAGGGATGACCAATCTGTAGGTACCACCAAAATGCGTCACGTGATCAGGTTAGGCAACATTGAAGGAAGAAACGTAAATATTTTTTAACTTAAAAAAAATCTAGCATTAAAAAAAAATCTTAAAAAAAAACGAAACACTTGTTACAAATAAAAACAGTTAATTCAAAGATCAAATTATCCGAATGGGGGAAAATTACTCACTGTTATCTTGAAAAGTAAGTAAAACAGTCCGGTTTTTTGTTTTTGTTTCTTTTTACAACAGGGTCAGTTTCTTTATTAATATTTTTTTAGCAGAATTTTGTATTCATGATTCTTTTACTAAAAAAAACTCCCGTATTGAAACTTATAAAAATCTTCTGATATAATTATTCAGACTTATCTTTATAGAAAAAAAGGAAAAATCGTTTTTTTGACGGTTCATTTTTTCATATGTCATAAAATAAAACGGCTCGTAAAAAATATTTCCCCACATTTTGGGGAAAACTTATTTCAAACATATTTTCATCAAAAGGTAAGTAATTATGGAAATTTTCGTTAAAATCCGACCATTAATTGATTTTTCACAGAATTTTTTTTTAAGACGCTAGTCGTAATTTGTTTTTGTTAAATTTAACTTTGAACCAAGTATCTTTGAGAATCTGTGTTACGCCTCAAAGATACGTGGTTCAAAGTTAACTGACTTGAAAAAAATGTTAAAAAAATTAAATTAAATAACTGGTGCATTATATATTTTATTCATTAATATATCAACACTGAAAATCTCATTAAACTCTGTTAATTCCCTGATTTGGTGGATTTTTTTTTTCTTTTGGCGGGGTGACATACGATACTGGAATTTAAGTCCGTTAAGTTCGATTTAACCCAAACATGGATAGCAGTAAGTTTCCCACAACAAATGATGGAACAAATATCATTGTAAGTTTCAAGAGAGGGTGAAATTCTTGGAAAAATCGTCAAGTTTGAGGAAATGTTTTATTACCCCGATGAAAATAGCCCAGGTGTCATTTTTTTTCCCCCATAAAAAAATAAACTATTCATTATAAAATTAAGTCATCAATGAATAAATGAAAACGATAAAAAAAGGGAGTTATTTTCGATTCACTTCGCATTTGGCCGGAAAAAGTAGAAGATAAGATTGTACGAGGCCGCTAATACGATCGAAGCATCCATTAATTTTTTTTTTTAAAGCTGAAAATTACGTAAATGGACTAAATTTGCAAATTGGTCGGAAAATTAAAAAACGGAAAGTTTTTTGGTGGTCCCCCATGACAGTTTAACTACAGTCTAGGAATTGATTTTTTGCGGATTGGGTTACGGTTTAGGGGTTTGGGGATTAAGGTTGTTTGTAATTACATATTGCTTAAAAAACCAAATTACTATACATTTAATTAACCATTGAAATTAATTATTGAACCCAACGGTAGACACATTAGTCTCAGTTGTTTGTGTTAGTATTGCAATGTATAATTTCAATTAAACTTGGTTTAAAAAAAAAACATTTTTCAACATTAGATGTATAGTAAGTTGGTTTATTTTTTTTAAGTAATAAGTAATTAAAAACAACTTTAATCCCCAAACCCCTAAACTGTAACCCAATTCGCAAAAAGTTCATTCATAGACTGTAGTTAAACTGTCATGGGGGACCACCCAAAAACTTTTCGTTTTAATTTTCCGACCAATTTGCAAGTTTGCCTGTAAATGCATAGCATGATATGTATTTTCTTAATAAATATCTAAAAAGAAAATAAATAAATAATAATAATAATAATAATAAATTTCCAACAGCATCATAAATTTCATTGAAAAAGCCATGGAAAACAATCCCTGGCAGAAATAAAAATCCAAAGAGGTATTTTCCAAGGAGACTCGTTATCACCACTACTATTTATTATACCAATTATGCCACTCAATCATATACTTAAAAAATGTAAAGGGGGGTACAAATTAACTAACTCACACGAAAAGATAAGCCACCTTATGTACATGGATGACATAAAAAAATTTGCAAAAAATGAAAAAGAATTGGAGAGCCTAGTACAAACTATTAGAATATATAGCCAGGATATAGGGATGGAATTTGGAATTGAAAAATGTGCTATGCTAGTAATAAAACGGGGTGTAAGAAAATTAATAGACGGAATACAACTGCCAAATCAGGACACTATAAAATCACTTGAGGAAAACGAAGGCTACAAATACTTAGGAATTTTAGAAGCGGACAATATCAAGCAAGCAGAAATGAAAAGAAAAGAAAAGTTAAAAAAAAGAATACCTCAGAACAAGAAAACTCCTAGAAACCAAACACAACAGCAGAAATCTGATCAAAGAAATTAATACCTGGGCTGTCCCCATTATAAGATACTCTGGACCATTCTTAAAATGGACAAAAGAACTCAGACAGATTGACCAAATGACTAGAAAATTAATGACCATACACAAGGCTCTACACCCTAGAGACGATAGAGATAGACTATATGTATCAGAGAAGGAAGGGGGAAGAGGTCTTGCCAACATAGAGGCACAATCCAACAACTCGAAGACTACACAAAAAAGAGCAAAGACAGATACTTATGGCAGCCAACAATAGTAGATGTGACATATGGACAAGCAGAAAAACAACAAAAACTTGAAAACAAAATGGAAGAAAGAAAACAATTATATGGACACTTCAAACGACAAATCGGAGAGGTTGCACATGAAAAAAACCTGAAACATGGTTAAGAAAAGGAAACCGCAAAAGAAAAACTGAATCACTAATAATTGCTGCACAGATAATGCCATAAGGACAAACTATATAAAAGCAAAAATTGATAAGACCAACAAAATAGTAAATGTAGACTATTGCTGGGAAAAAGTAATCCACTGGGAATTATGCAAAAAATAAAATTTTGACCATACAACAAAATGGTATATGCATAAACCAGAAACTGTTTTTGAGAACGAAACGCATAAAATTCTCTGGGACTTTGAGATAAAAACAGATCACCTTATCCCAGCAAGAAGACCAGACCTAGTGTTAATTAACAAAAAAGAAAGAACTTGTCAACTGGTGGATTTTGCAGTTCCAGCAGATCATAGGGTGACGCTAAAAGAAAACGAAAAAAATGGACAAATACCTGACCTTGCCAGAGAACTGAAAAAGTATTGAATGTGAAAGTCAAAGTGATACCAATTGTAGTTGGTGCACTTGAACGGTCCTAAAAAGTTTGGAAAATCTGGAATCAAAGGGAGAATTGAAACCATCCAGAATACTGCACTACTGCAATCTGCCAGAATACTCAGAAGAGTCCAGGAACATGAGGAGACTTGTTGCCACTCAGACTCCAGTGAAAGCCATCATGTAACGCTGAGGTGAAAAACTCAAAAGGAGGGTAATTTATGAGGAAGTGCATCTCGGTCTTTTGCCTCAGAAATTGCTACCCAGGTGACTATTAAAATAACAGTCCCCAGCTATGGTCGTCTCGGCGATGTTACTGGAAAGAAAACAACCAACTTGGGGCGTTAAATGTATTTAGAGAGGGGGAAGGCTTCTCTTTTTTGTCGTAATTCTTATTTATTTATCGTAATTTGTCATAATTCTTATTTATTTATCGTAATTTGTCATAATTCTCTATTTATTTATCGTAATTTGTCGTAATTCTTGTTTAGATATGAAGATGAATATATTGTTTGGATAGACTAAGATAGATAGATAAACAAACAAAATAAATAGATAGATATGAACAAATGGAGATAGATAGAAGATAGATAGATAGATAAGATATTTTCTTGAAAAATTTTTCCATCGAAAGAAAAAACATTAAATATTGTAATTTGTCGTAACTCTTGTTTAGATAGTTTTGAATAGACTGAGATAGATTTTCGACAAGTAAATGTATTGAGGGGTTCGCTTCTTTTTTTGTCGTAATTCTTGTTTATTTAATTAAAAACAAGACATTAAAAAGAATAGATAATAAAGAGATGACCAAGGTAGATAGATAGAAACAAAGTAATATAGATAAATATGAACAAATTGAGATAGATAGATAGATAAACATTAACGAACAAATGGAGATATGAAGATATATGGATAGATAGATATGACGATGGATGGATAGATAAATGGCATGGCGATAGATAGATAGACAAAGAAACAAATTGAGATAGATAGACAAAGAAACAAATTGAGAAGATAGACAAGAAAAGAATAGAAAAAGAAACAAATGAGAAGATAACAAAGAAACAAATTGAGAGAGATAGACAAAGAAACAAATTGAGATAGATAGACAAAGAAACAAATTGAGAGAGATAGACAAAGAAACAAATTGAGAGAGAGACAAAGAAACAAATTGAAGAGATAGACAAAGAAACAAATTGAGATAGATAGACAAAGAAACAAATTGAGATAGATAGACAGAAACAAATTGAGTAGATGACAAGAAACAAATTGAGAGAGATAGACAAAGAAACAAATTGAGAGAGATAGACAAAGAAACAAATTTGAGTAGAGATAGACAAAGAAAAACAAATTGAGATAGATAGACAAGAAAAATGAGATAGATAAAAGAAGAAACAAAATGAGTGAGATAGACAAAGAAACAAATTGAGAGAGATAGACAAAGAACAAAATTGAGAGAGATAGACAAAGAAACAAATGAAGAGATAGACAAAGAAACAAATTGAGAGAGATAGACAAAGAAACAAATTGAGAGAGATAGACAAAGAAAAACAAATTGAGAGAGATAGACAAAGAAACAAAATGAGAGAGATAGACAAAGAAAACCCAAATTGAGAGAGATAGACAAAGAAACAAATTGGAGAAGATAGACAAAGAAACAAATTGAGAGAGATAGACAAAGAAAACAAAATGAGAGAGATAGACAAAGAAACAAATTGAGAGAGATAGACAAAGAAACAAAATTGAGAGAGATAGACAAAGAAACAAATTGAGAGAGATTAGACAAAGAAACAAATTGAGATAGATAAGACAAAGAAACAAATTGAGATAGATAGACAAAGAAACAAATTGAGATAGATAGACAAAGAAAAAATTGAGAGAGATAGACAAGAACAAATTGAGAGAGATAGACAAAGAACAAATTGAGATAGATAGACAAAGAAACAAATGAGATTAGACAAAGAAACAAATTGAGATAGACAAAGAAAGCAATTGGAGATAGATAGACAAGAAAACAAATTGAGAGAGATAGACAAAAGAAACAAATTGAGAGAGATAGACAAAGAAACAAATTGAGAGAGATAGACAAAGAAACAAATTGAGAGAGATAGACAAAGAAACAAATTGAGAGAGATAGACAAGAAACAAATTGAGATAGATAGACAAAGAAACCAAATTGAGATAGATAGATAGATAGATAGATATGAAGATGGATGATAAATAGGACACATAGATAGGTGGTGAATAGAAGATAGGAAGATGGTGAATAGATAGATAAACAAAAATGATATAGATATTGAACAAATGGAGATAGATAGATATGAATATGGATGGAAGATAGGTAGTATGAAGATGGATGGGATAGACAGGTTAGATATGAAGATGGATGGATAGACAGGTAGATATGAAGATGGATGGATAGATAGATAGATAGATGATGGATGGATAGATAAACCAACAAAATGATATAGATAGATAGATATAAACAAAATGATATAGATAGATAGATATGAACAAATGGAGATAGACATGAAGATGACTAGATAGATAGGACGATGGACAGATAGATAAACAAACAAATATGATAAGATAGATATGAACAAATGGAGATAGATAGGAAGATGATTAGACAGATAGATAGATGGGTAGATAGATAGATATAAAAAAGTAAAAAATGAACAAATTGAGGTAGATAGATTAAAGATATCCATCTTTCAAATCTAAACAAGAATTACGACAAATTACGATAAATGAATAAGAATTATGACAAATTTCATAAATAAACAAGAATTACGACAAATTACGATAAATGAATAAGAATTACGTCAAAAAAATAGAAGCCTCCACCCCCTCAAAAATACATTTAACGCCCTAAGTTGGTTGTTTTTCTTTCAAATAACACCGCAGAGACGACATAGCTAGGGAAGTTATTTTAATAGTCACCGGTAGCAATTTCTGAGGCAGGAGACCGGGACGCACTTCTCATAAATTACCAAATTTTACCCCCCCCCCTCCTTATATTTAACACAATAAAACTTGAAAACAGCATCATTATCATCAATATTACAGTTATTCGGGAAATGCTATCCGGGAACGGCAATTCTTGGAAAATCATAATTGAAGCAAAACTAATCAATAAAAAACCTCATTATTTGTGAAGTGACAGTCAACGTTAAAGTTACCAGCCAACAACTGACCATTCATTTATTTTCCGAGATACCCAATACCTGGAATACCCGATTGACACTAGAAAAGAAGAGTATCGAGACGAGCGGAAAAAAGGACGTAGAAGCTTGACTAAAACGTCCAACTTGACCAAATCGACAATTAATACAATAATTTTGTGAGCAAGCAGAGAAAAAAAAATTGCATCTATGACTAACGTAAGGACTTAAAAAAAAAGAAAACATAACCAAAGAAAAAGATTACGAAACTGACATAGGAACACTTCTGTTTTTTTCTTAAATCCACAAGTCTTTTAAATTTTTAATTAAAAAAAAAAAAAAAAAAAAAAAAAAGGTAAAATACCACAGAGAAAAAAAAATTACGTCGCGCTGTTTTACACTGTAAAAACAATTTTTCTGACGAAAGACACAAAAGTTTAATACAGTAAACGAAATGTGTGACTAATTTCAGGGGATTTTCACAAGATCTGTTACATATGAAATGAACATTTGTAAAGATATCTTTATATCTAAAACTGTGATCAGCAAAGGAACCACACAATTATACGTTTGAACTTAACAATATACCTCTACCCAAGATTTACAGCAAACCGTCTATAAGAAGAAGAAAAAAAATCAACGGTCTGTCCAATTCTGTATCATTCTAATCATCCCACTTAAAGAAAACTTTCTTTTTTATTAAATTTAAAAAAAAAGGAAATACGTTTTGACGTTTTCATTCTGTTAACACAATGTCTTTTGATAAAAGTTTGGATTTGAGTCTTTCAGAAATTCGCTATTCACAAATTTCAATAAGTGATAAGTTTTATTGTGGTAAGAAGATACAGGAAATACTTGATGAGCTCTTAAAAGGGCGTATTACAGTAGACAGTATACCCAAAATAAGAGTTGCAGAAAAGGATGGAAAATATTATTCTATGGACAATAGAAGGCTATGGGTTTTCAAGGAATATGAAAGGATAAATAAAACCCAAGTCAAAATTAAATGCATTAAAACAAATATGGATAGCAGAAAGTTTACCACAAAAAATGATGGGACAGATATTGTTATAAAAAACAAATCTTGTTTTAGTTTTGGTCTTGATGATGAAAATGATCAAGATGATGATGATCATGATGATGATGATCAAAAGGATTATAACGATTATATAAATCAATATGAGGATAATGAAAATGATTATAAGGATGATGATCAAAAAGATCATGTTGATGTTGAAAATGATGATGATCATGATGAAAATGATGATGATGATGATGATGATGATGAAAAGGATTATAACGATTTTATAAATCAATATTACCATCATGGTCATATTGATTTATATCATCAAAATGATGAAAAAGATATTATCCTGATGAAAATGATGATTTTGATGTTTATGATAATTTTCATCATCATCATCACTTTTATCATGATCATAATCCTCCCTTTTATCATGTTCATCATTTTAAGCATAATGATCAACCCTGTTCCAAGATATTCTGTGTACACTAGGCACCGTCAAATCGGTCACGTGATCAGTTTACGCCATCTTGAATAAAACGGAAGATCATACAGGGTTGTTACAAAGAAAAACGGTTAATTTAAAGATCAAATTATCCGATTGCGAAAAATTACATCGTTATCTTAAAAAATAAATAAACCTGTGGTGAGCCGGAAGTTCATACTTCGCCAGACAGAAGTCGAATGACAAAAATAGGTAGTTTGCGCATGGGAATTGCGCACCTTAATAAAATAAAATTTAAAATAAAATTCGTAAAATTCAACCAATCAGAGACGTTCCCGCTTAAAAAGAAAAATTATCGAAAGGAGCCTCGCTGATCCTACCTGATTGCTATAAATGATCAGACTTTTTCATTTTCAAGCAGAAAGATCTCATTTGCCTAAGGGAATTCACGTCACCCTTTTTAAGAACATTTCGCTTACATGCTGAAGGTCTCTCTCTCTCTCTCTCTCTCTCTCTCTCTCTCTCTGAATAACCTATGCTTTCGGAGATAAACCTTAGATTCATTCAACTTATGCCTGACTACTTTTGAGTTGAATTTAAACTTTTACCTTTTCTTTCTCACTTTTGAACTGTGAAATACCAGCTTACATTTTACATTTGAACTTTAAAAAAAGAACTTTTGCCTGAACCTTGCCCAGTATTCAATGCTGCCTTTTTGTATACATTTTGTTAATACAATTTTGTTTGTTTAATCAAGAGTTTTGTCTTCTATGCCATTGTGCTTGATTGTTTTATGGTCTTTAAATGTTTGAACACTTTTATTGAATATTGACATCAAACTGCCCTACATATCACCATAAACCTATCCGTATTACATGCGAAAGCGTAATTTTCAGGCCGAGATTTAGACAGAAAAAATGACATTATTACCCTCTTACGATTATTTCTCTACATATGACTGCCTGTAACGGACACACTTTTTTTTGCCAAAATTTACTATTAAAATTAATAAAATCTTTAAAAACTTTAATATTAAAATTTGCTATTAAAATTAATAAAATCTAATGTAATATTAAAATGTCACCGTGAAATTAACGCTAAGAAAATGTCTTCGGTTTTGGTATTAATATTTAAAATCGAAAATGAAATGAAAATTTGAATATTTTTTCTGAAAAACTGATAAAATAATCGTATATACTTACTTTTTATTCTAATAGCGTAAAAAATTATTTTATTTAACTTTTTTGACCAAAGAAAAACAAACTTCGGTTACTCAGAAGCACCTCGTCTCTTTGTAAAACAAATATGTCAGTTTTGTTCTTCTGTATATTCTAAGAACCATACATTACTATTCAATAATAAAAATTACAAATTCTTTTAAAAATATTAATCAAGCTCGGATCGGACCAACTTTTAGTTCACCTGAATTCTAAAAATCATATATTTAAATATCCGTGAAAAATTCGATTTTTTCCGCAGAAAAAAAAAATATTCAATTTATTTCACGCAGAAAATATTTAATCACACAAAAAATTGAAAATTTCTTTAAAATTTTTTTTTTTTTTACAATTTAATAGAATATAGTACATACCAATTACAAAAGCAAAAAAAAGTTTTCAAATATTAATATTATGACATTTTTTGCTTTTTTTATTTCCGATTTCATTAATTTTTCCTATAAAAAATTATAGCTCATTACGTTATACAATTTCATTGATATAGTTATTCAGACTCTTATCTTTATAGAAAAAAAAGTACAAAAATTTTCTACCGCATCATCTTCTTTATCTCATAAAATAAAATAGGGGGGTGATAGACCTCGTAAAAAATATTTAAAAAACCTCTTATCGTAACTTGTTTTTAGCTACGTTAAATTTCAGTTGATTTAACAGTGCAAAAATGAAAACATTGTTTTTCAATCACAATTTTCATTATTTTCGCAAGTTGATAAAAATTTAAAAAAAAACATCAGGAGTTTGTTTAATGTTTTTTTTTCGAATGAAAAAAAATTTTCAAGAAAATATTAATTTTTTCTGCAAGTTTCATTGTGTTAAATGTAGGGGGGGGGGTAAATTTCACAGGGTAAAATTGGTGGTACGTAGAATATACACATTAAGTGAATATTAAAATAAATGGCGGACCTGAACTTTCGGAACCCCCCCATCTAAAATTTTCGTTTTTAATCCAAAAAATTTTTTTTCAATGGATTATTATCGATTGCACACCAATCTATCAGACTGTAAAAAAGAATTCAAAAAAGCTATTTATTTTTTGAGTTTTCAGGGGTGCTCATTTCCTCGTATAAGTTTATAGTAAATCGATCCCCCATATTGGAACCACCCGAACTGGACTTGCGCAAATGTGTCAAAGTTAGGGTGACCCAGAAAAAACAGAACCCAAATTATTTATTTTCCCATTAAACTAACCTTAAACCCCAACACCAACCCTAACCCTAACCCCTTGTTAAAATTAACAGTTTTATTACAAAATTTGTGGGTTCTGGTTTTTCTGTGACACCTTAATTTTGACAAATTCAGCCCAACCGTTAAGATAGAGCGGTCCCAATATGGGGGATAGTTTTTACTATAAACTTATATAGGGAACTGAGCACCCATGAAAACTCGAAAAATAAAGAATTTTTTAGAATTTTTTTTTTTTTACAATCTGATAGATTGGTGTGTAAACGAGAATAATCCATCGAAGAAAAAGAAAAGAAATTACAAAGAAAAAAATTTTTTAAGCGGTTCCGATAAGGGGGATCGATTTACGATAAACTTATACGGGGAAATGAGCACCCCTGAAAACTCGAAAAATAAATAACTTTAAATTTTTTAAATTTTTTTTTTTTTACAATCGAATAGATTGGTGTGCGATAATAATCTGTTGAAAAAAAAATTAAAAAAGATTAAAAACGAAAATTTTTAGATGGGGGGGGATCCGAAAGTTCAGGTCCGCCAAATAATAAATAAATAAATAAATAAATAAAATATTTAGTATTGTAAAATAACGGGTGCAAGAAAAAGAAAACATTTATTGCAAAAACACGGACATAAAATGGGGGTTCAGTTTATTTTATGGTAAGAATTTACGAGCAAATTGTTCTTTTTTACCAACTGTCATTGGGTACAACCAAAAAACTTTCCGTTTTAATTTTTCGACCTAAATCAGAAGTCAGTCCTTGTTTTTGGCTACGTTAAATTCTAATTGATATAAAAATTCGAAAATGTAAACATTGTTTTCTTTCTGAATTTTATTATTTCCGTAAGCTGAAAAAAAAAATTAAATCAGGATTTAAAAAAAAAAATGTTTCTTCTTTTGAATGGACAAAAACTTTGGAGATAATATTAACCTTTATTCAAGTTTCATTGCGTTAAATATAGGGGTGGGGGGGGGGTAAATTGACACGGCAGACTGGACATCCCTGATATAAGCGATAAACAAGTTTTAAAGCTGTTACGTATCCTGTTTTATTACCGCCTGTAGTCAGGATTGAACCTGCAATCTACAGGTTATTGTCATTTAGAACTTTAAAAACCGATTTAAAAATTCAAACGAAAAACAAGTTTAAAATGATTTTTTTTTTTAAGTTCAAATCGTATTTGACCGGAAAAAGAAGATAAGATTGTATGAGACAGATTCCTGCTGCTAATATATGCTAATAACCTGGTTAGGGTTGAGTCCTTTAGAAATCCGCTATTCACAAATATTGATAAGTGATAACAAGCGCGGGCCACATTATTATTGTCTTCAATATTTTCTAGCCAAAACGAAAGTTCTGAGAAAAAGATGTAAAAGAAAGTTTATCTTTCCCTGTTATACTTATGGGTGAGTGGAATAAGATGCACAAAAAACAAATTTAACCAACATATCTATCTTCAAAACATTATCAAAGAACACATTAGCAAAATTCAAGTCCCGGCGGCAGGCCTGATAAAATGCCTTCACGGACTCGATCCATCCAGCCGGCGGGCCGTAGTTTGGTGACCATTGCCGTAGACAGTTTACCCAGAATAAGGGTTGCAGAAAAGGATGGAAAATATTATTCTATGGACAATAGAAGGCTATGGGTTTTCAAGGAATTTGAAAGAAGGAGAAGAAGAACCCAAGTAAAAATTAAATACATTAAAATAAATATGGAGAGCAGAGCAGAAAGTTTACCACAACAAATGGTGGAACGGATATTATTGTAAAAGACGGTGAAATTCTTGGAAAAGTCGTGAAACTTGAAGAAAGGTTTTATTTCCTCGGTGTAAAAATTATTTTAATAAAAGAAACTATTCATTATAAAATCAAGTCTTCAATTAATAAAGTAGTGAAAATTTCATTAAAATTGGATTTTTGGTAAAAGTCTGAAATTTTGAAAATTTTTTTAAATAAATTCACAACCCCACCCCCCTTACGGATTTTGCGCAACCCTATTTGTATTTGTCATGCTTTAATTTTATTTTCTTTTAAACAATTTTTATAAGATTTAGCATATATTTTTTTTTTTTTTTAAATATAATTTTTCTGTGAATTTCTTCATATTATTTTCTGGCAAATCTAATTCCTGATTAAAAGATAAAAAGTAATTTTTAGTTGAGATGTTTATTTTCTTTATTGAATCACTATGAAAAAGAAAAGTGAAACCATTTCTTTTTAAATGTTTCAAATTAAATAAGAATCACTTATTGTTCAATACTGAGAGAAATAAAATATGTTCTTCCATCAAAACACTGGTCTTTATCTCTTTTTCTTTCTTTTCAAATACACACACTCACACTAAGTGTGGTAAAAAAAAAAGGTAGTAAAGCTACTGCTGCTAGGCGTGACTATAACGAACAAGAATAAAATAAGGAAGAGGCTATTTGGCCCGTCCTGGTAAAAATCAAAGCTTTTAGGCTTATTTTGCCGGTCCCGGTAAAATAGACAAACCTTTTAGGCTTATTTTGCCGGTCCCGGTAAAATAGACAAGGCTTATTTTACCAGCCCTGTAAACATTTTTATTATGAATGCAAGTGATGTTAAAATTAACAGATTTAATACAAACTTTTATTTAGACTAAGATTTCTTTGAGAAAAAAATATTTTATGCAATTCAATTAAAAAAGCAAGTAAAAGTTTAAAAAAGAATGTTATGGACATTTTTTAGTAGAATTCCGAATTCGTAGTTTTTTTACTAAAAAAAAAAATCCCGTATGGAAACTTATAAAAATCTTCTGATATAATTATTCAGTTTTAATATAAATTATTCGTTTTTTATCGGTTCATAAAATAAAATAGGGAGAGGGGAAATCTCGTAAAAAATATTTCCCCCAATATATATTTCAAACTTAATTTATCAAAAGATGAATAATTACCGAAATTTTCGTGAAAATTTACTCTTAAATGATTTTTCATAGAATTAAAAAATTTTTTTTAAAAAGAACCTAGTAGTAACTTGTTTTTGGCTACGTTAAATTCCAACTGATTTAATAGTGCGAAAATGTAAACATTGTTTTCGTTCATAATTTCTATTATTTCCGTAAGCTGAAAAAAAAATATTTAAATCAGGAATTTAAAAAAATTGTTTCTTCTTTTGAATGGACAAAAACTTTGGAGATAATATGAACCTTTATTCAAGTTTCATGGAGTTAAATATAGGGGTTGGGGGGGGGGGGTAATTTGACACGGCAGACTGGACATTTCTGATAACCGGGTACAAGTTTTTTTTTTAGCTATGTTACGTATCCTGTGTTATTACCGCCTGTAGTCGGGATTGAACATACAATCTACAAGTTATTGTCATTTAGAACTTTAAAAACTGATTTAAAAATTCCAACGAAAAACAAGTTTAAAATTATTTTTTTTAAAGTTGAGTTATTTTCGCTTTAAATCGTATTTGACCGGAAAAAGAAGATAAGATTGTATGAGACAGATTCCTGCTGCTAATATGAAGGGAGCATTCATTAATTTAAAAATTAAAAAAAGCTGAAAATTAAGTAAATGTTTTTTTTGTTTTCTAATATAAATATCTATTATAACATTTTTTATAATAATATTAACAACAACAATAATAATATTAACAGTTACTAGGGGAAATATTAAATGCTACCCGGGAACAAGGTAATTCTTGGAAAAGTGAAAGTGAGTTATTCTAGGAAAACAGGATTGAGGCAAAACTAATCAATAAAAACCTCATTATTTGTGAAGTGACAGTCAACGTTAAAGTTATCAGCTAACAACTGACCATTCAATTATTTTTCGACATACCCAATACCCGGAATAACCGATTGACACTAGAAAAGTAGATTATTGAGACAGGGATAAAAAGGGCGTAGAAGCTTGACTAAAACGTCCAACTTGACCAAATCGACAATTAATACAACAGTTTTGTGAGCAAGCAGAGAAAAAAAAAACTGCATCTATGACTAACGTAAGGACTAAAAAAAAAAAAAAAAACATAACCAAAGAAAAAGATTACGAAACTGACAAAGGAACACTTCTGGTTTTTTCTTAAATCCACAAGTCTTAAAATTTTAAATTAAAAAAAAAAAATATTACGTCGCGCTGTTTTATACTGTAAAAACAATTTTTCTGACGAAAGACACAAAAGTTTAATACAGTAAACGAAATGTGTGACTAATTTCAGGGGATTTTCACAGGATCTGTTACATATGAAATGGACATTTGTAAAGATATCTTTATATCTAAAACTGTGACCAGCAAAGGAACCACACAATTATAAGTCTGAACTTAACAATATACCTCTACCCAAGATTTACAGCAAACCGTCTATAAGAAGAAGAAAAAATCAACGGTCTGTCCAATTCTGTATCATTCTAACCATCCCACTTAAAGAAAACTTTCTTTTTTTTTAAATTTAAAAAAGGAAATACATTTTGACGTTTTCATTCTGTTAACACAATGTCTTTTGATAAAAGTTTGGATTTGAGTCTTTCAGAAATTCGCTATTCACAAAATTCAATAAGTGATAAGTTTTATCGTGGTAAGAAGATACAGGAAATACTTGATGAGCTCTTAAAAGGGCGTATTACAGTAGACAGTATACTCAAAATAAGAGTTGCAGAAAAGGATGGAAAATATTATTCTATGGACAATAGAAGGCTATGGGTTTTCAAGGAATATGAAAGGATAAATAAAACCCAAGTCAAAATTGAATGCATTAAAACAAATATGGATAGCAGAAAGTTTACCACAAAAAATGATGGGACAGATATTGTTGTAAAAAACAAATCGTGTTTTAGTTTTGGTCTTGATGATGAAAATGATTATGATGATGAAAAGGATTATTATGATGATTTGATCAAGATGATTATGATCAAGATGATCATGATGATCATGATGATGATCATGATGATGATGATGATCATGATGATCAAAATGATGATGATGATGATGATCATGATGATCATCATGATGATCAAAATGATGATGATCATGATGATGATCATGATGATCATCATCAAAATGATGATCATGATCAAAATGATGATCATGATCATGATGATCAAAATGATGATCATGATGATCAAAATGATGATGATCATGATGATGATCAAAATGATGATCATGATGATTATGATCATGATGATTATGATCATGATGATAAGGAAAACGATTATAATGAATATGATCATGATGATGATCAAAATGATTATGATCAAAATGATTATGATGATTATCCGGATGAAAATGATGATTATGATTAAAATGATGATTATCATGATAAAAGTAATGATGATGATGAAAATTATCATAATGATCAACTATATTCTGTGTACACATTATTCTATTGATTGTACCGACCATATTGCACTTCTTGCAAACCCCTAACCCTTGTTATCATATATGTGCTAGAATGCAGTGACTGAGGGTGTTAATGTCCTGGCTATGATGTTAAACTGTATCTAGTCAAGGTACCAATTCTGGAGTTGTTGAGAGTGTGGAGTACCCTTCTATTGCCAAAATTCCCAGGTCCACTCTGATCCGGAGTGGTAGTACCTGTTAAGGTCTCACCTGTGGGTTGATTAACAAGAAATGTCTTCGGCATAAAATAACCTGGTTAGGGTTGAGTCCTTTAGAAATCCGCTATTCACAAATATTGATAAGTGATGACAAGCGCCGGCCACATTATTATTGTGTTCAATATTTACTAGCCAAAATGAAAGCTCTGAGAAAAAAGATTTAAAACAAAATTTATCTTTCCATGTTATACTTATGGATGAGTGGCATAAGATGCACAAAAACAAATTTTCCCAACATATTTATCTTCAAAACATTATCAAAGAACACAACATTAGCAAAATTCAAGTCCCGGCGGCAGGCCTGATAAAATGCCTTTGCGGACTCGATCCAGCTGGCGGGCCGTAGTTTGGTGACCCTGCTGTAGACAGTTTACCCAGAATAAGTGTTGCTAAAAAGGGTGGAAAATATTATTCTATGGACAATAGAAGGCTATGGGTTTTCAAGGAATTTAAAAGGAGGAGAAGGAGAACCCAAGTAAAAATTAAATACATTAAAATAAATATGGAGAGCAGAGCAGAGCAGAAAGTTTACCACAACAAATGGTGGAACGGATATTATTGTAAAAGACGGTGAAATTCTTGGAAAAGTCGTGAAACTTGAAGAAAGGTTTTATTTCCTCGGTGTAAAAATTATTTTAATAAAAGAAACTATTTATTATAAAACCCTATTTGTATGATTTGTCATGCTTTTTCTTTTTTCTTTTAAACAATTTTTATAAGATTTACCATATTTCTTGTTTTTTTGTTTTGTTTCTTTTTTTAACAATTTTTCTGTGAATGTCTTCATATTATTTTCTGGCAAATCTAATTCCTGATTAAAAGATAAAAAGTAATTTTTAGTTGAGATGTTTATTTTCTTTATTGAATCACTATGAAAAAGAAAGTGAAACCATTTCTTTGTTTATTTTCTTTATTGAATCACTATGAAAAAGAAAAGTGAAACCATTTCTTTTTAAATGTTTCAAATTAAATAAGAATCACTTACTGTTCAATAAAGAAAGAAAGAAAAGATGTTCTATCAAAACACTGGACAATTTTTCTGTCTTTTTCTTTTTAACCCCCCCCCCCGACACACACAAAGTGAAAACATTTCTTTTCAAACATTTGAAATTGAATAATAATAACAAAGGATTGGACACACGAATGAGGCTAGCACATTTCAACTAATGAAAATACTGTTGTCTTGGAATATCTTATTTCTATATTAAAGCAGAAAATTTACATTTGTATAAAGTCTATTCTCTCGACATTTTTCAAACATCATTTCATTGGCTTAATTTTTTGTTAGACTTACAGAATTTTTACTGTTAACAAAAAAAAAAAAAAAAAAAAAAAAAAAAAAAAAATGGAGCCTGTTACCAAATTTAGGTAAAAATGGCACGAGTGAATTTTAAAAAAAAAAAATGATCATGACGCTTCTTGTGTCACTTCTTAGATTGATAGGCATGCAAAAACAATAACATTATTATTTGAATGGGATCTTCAAAAGTTCTTTGACAACTTGTATGATCAACAAACTATTCAAAATGGTTTCCCAGGTTGGGTCATTGCTCTGCTCGGGATAGACAGGGAACACCTGAAGAAGGCCGGAGGATACAATAGCTGAAATACTGTATTTACATACAACAATAAAGATGAAGATAACAGTAAAAAAAAAATTTAAAAAATCAATATAAAATAATTTGTAGTTCAGATGTATTTTCTTTATTGATTCTGTTTATGATGATGATGATTTTTACTTATTACTGTTTATGATGATGATGATTTTTACTTATTACTTCATTTTATTTTTAATTTAGAACAATTCAACATGGAAATTCCACAAGTTCTACTGGTTCTTTTTTTTTTTTTTTTTTTTTTTTTTTTTTTTAACAACCTTTTCCTGGCAGACTGGCCAGATGAAATTATTTTCATGAAAGGATTTTCAGCTAACACAAAATTTATATAAAAATTTAATTTTTTTAAAGTAGTTTTTATATGATTTGTCATGTTGTTTTGTTTTTTTTAATATAAAAATGTGAATTTTTCTTTTTTCATTTTTTAAAAACCTTTTCCTGATAGACAGACCAGATGAATTTTGTTATGAAAGGATTTTAAACACAATAATAATCTGTTTTTCAATGATGGAAAATAAAAGTTGAATTTCTGTTCCAAATATTCTACTACAACAGGAATAATTTCTTGTTAGGCTGTTTTTGCATATACCTTTGTCTATAATTGGGTCACATTAGTACATCTTACAAGGTACCAGGTTGGGGGCCACTGACACCCAGGTCAGGAACCATTGAGTTAACACAAAATTTCTATGTGAATTTAATTTTTTTTTTTTTTTAACAATTTTTATAAGATTTAGCATATTTCTTGTTTTTTTTTTAAACAATTTTTCTGTGAATTTCTTCATATTTTCTAGCAAGAAGACAACAGTTTGTGTATTTTTGTAGAGTTTTAACATTTTTCAAAAGAGACGTAAATTGGCTATAAAACAAATCAGCCTGCTTAGGTGACATGTGGGGCCATATATATTAGTGGGCCGTGCTATTCCACATATTCTACTACAACAGAAATAATTTCTTTTCAGACTGGTTTTGCATATACCTTTTCCATGGTTTTCTTTCTTTATAATAAAAACAGAATAGTCCACTATTTAGCTGAGGTGACGACACTCATAAGAAATAAGAATTCAACGATTGAGCGACACCTGATAATCAGGATTGACATTTTTGCATTTCATCTTCGATGATTTGGATGGTCTCATTTTTAACCAGTGGGTATTGCATGATAATAATGGTCAGAAGATTAAGGGACACATATGAACTTTAGTTGGCCAAATTCCTAGCATAAAATTGTGCATGCGCATTATCTGAAATGAACTTAATTGTTACTAAGAACACATTTTATGATATTTTTGTTGAGAAATAAAAATTTTATTTCTCAAACAAACAAACAAAAATGTGTCGATAAGAATGAAATGTATTTTTATTCATTCAATTGTTTAAGAAAATCTCATAAGAAAAACTATACAAGCAAATTTGTTAAGGGAGATAATGTGCACGCACAATTTTATGCTAGGAATTATTAAATAAATAAAAAAAATATATGTATGTGTGTGTGTGTGTAAAGAGAAAAATGGAAGTGAATCCAACGGTATGTAATATCGTGAAAAATTTGAAAAAACACAGGTTCAAATAAAATGAGTGATATTTATTCAGCCAATGCTGCAGTGTTTCAATCTGTTTAATAGATCTTCTTCAGGGCTTTTGTTGATATAAGGAAAAGTAAAGTTTATCACAGAATAATAAGGAGACTGATAGTTTTTGTTGATCAGTTTGTTTAAAAATGTTTTGAATGGAAAATTAGCGCTCTTATAATAGTTTGAAATTTATGAATGCTGGGATAAACGATTTTGAAAAATGACATCAACATTCTCTTACGTGGTGTGTGTGTGTGAGAGAGAGAGAGAGAGAGAGAGTGTATAGAAATGTGAGTAGATTAATCATTTTCATTTGGGTGTCTGTGTGACCGTGTGTGTAAGTGAGCGCGCATGTGTGTGTGTGTGTGTATGTCTATTTATTTGTTTTTATTTTAAGTACGTGAACAAGAAAGTGTGTGTGTGTAAAATTTATTAGTTAAAGTTGTAATTATTATTTTGTTTTTATTATTGAAATTGTTTGTATATTTATTATTTATTTAATATACATAAATATATACATACATATACTTACATACATGTATATAAGCCTATATATATATATACACACACATAAGTGTATATATAATACATAAGTGGTGAGATTTTTATAAATATATATATATATATATATATATATATATATGTGTGTGTGTGTAATCTTATAAAAAAGTTTTTTTTTTTTTTACATATTTGAATAACAACAAAAGCAGCCACATACCAAAAGCAGAGGCTCACAGACTTTTATTTTCATTATTAATTTCTTTTTCTCTAAAACAAATGAAGGCCCTGAGGAGGGTTTGTTAAACAAACCGAAACACTGCAGCACCAACTTATTAAACATCAATCGTTAATGAAACTTGTGTTTTTTCAATTCTTATAAAATTACATATTGTAGGAGTTACTTCCACTTTTTTCTTCCTATATATATATATATATATATATATATATATATATATATATACTGTAGTGTGAGATGGTCACTATTACAGCTTTTGCTGGAATGGTGTACCAAAGGCAGTATTAATTGGTAGAGTGCTCAATATAAAATAGAGCTATTATATAATATAATAAGATAAATATATAGGTTTTACATATCTATTTATTGGGTGACAAAGGAACTTTCACAACCATATTGGTTTCATGCGAGGCATTCTTCAAGTGAAGATGTTTCAAATGTGAGGAAAATCGAAAAAATTCAATAGACATGGGATGCGTATGATTGGATAAAATGATGTGTGTATGTATGTGAAGGTGAATTGAATGTATGAGAGTGTTTATGGGATATATATATGTGTGTGTGTGTGTGTGTGTGTAATGTACAAAAAGATGTTTTTCACTGAACAGATGGACTCGCCACTTCTAATACATTTCTCTGCCCAGATTATAGTGGCTTGTCAAACACTTAAAAAACTTTTTTAAACTTTCTAAAAATAATTTTTTTCACAAGAAATTTTCTCCTGGCAATGATCTAAGGCCAAAACTAGTTGAGAAAAATAAATAACAAAAGAAATATTCCTGTTTGTTTGTTTACATACTCATATGGTTTCAAGTTTTAAATTATCAATATTAATTTTATGGAGGAAGCAAGAAATATCTTACCTGTGGGTGTGTCTGGTTCAACAAGGTTTGATTCTTCGAGAGGTGTTTCAAAGCCATCAGCAACCATCCTCTCATTAATAAATTTATTAAGCAAAAATCGTGCCTGGTTTCCGACGTCATCTCGATTGAGACTCCGTTGCGGTGATTCTGAAAAAGAAAGGAATAAGTAAATAAAAATAATCAAATATATGTACATATTCACTATATATATATATATATATATATATATACATATAGTGATGCTGATAGCTTTTTATTTCAGTGCATCCTGTGACATACATATTTGCTTTGAATGAGCCCCTGGGAAAATTTATGGGTTCCAATAAAAGTTTCTTAATAAACTGTAGGGTTTTCATTTATGATCTGGCAAAACAACTAAAGCTGCTTAACCTCTACCTTGTAACTTATCCTGAGTAATTCGTTTCTAAGAAAATATTGAATGGTGAGGGAAGAAAAAAGAAAAACACTGGGATGCATGGATACGATTTTACTGTGTCCTTTTAGATTTTTGTGCATAGAGACGCAGGACGCATACCTATCAGCATCTATGTATATACAGTGATGCCAATAGCGTTTTGATTTAGTGTTTCCTGAGATGCACATATTTGGTTTGAATGAGTCCCTGTGAGAATTTATGAGTACCAACTAAAACCGTCTAACTCCTACCTTGTCCTTTTAGACTTTTGTGAGTCAGGACACATACCTATCAGCATCTCTCTTTCTTTATATATATATATATCCCTAGTCCAGACCCCATTTTACTCTCCCAAGTTAAAACGTGCCTACCCCAAAAAGAAAATGAATAAAAGAAAAGTAAATAAAGCATAGTTATATTTGATAAAAAATTCAGTATCAATGTTTTTGCTCTCTGAAGATGCTGTGACTTGCAGTTGAAGTAAATTATTATATGAAGCAAATTTAAAGTTATTGTTTCCTTTATTTATTCACTATATAATTTCTAAACTCAACTGGTGTGAAAAAAACCCCAGATAACTCAGTTTTTAAAATAAACAAATTTTTCAAACAAGAAAAGACCAACACACCCATACTTTTTGAAAATCTTATTATAATGGAGATTGTGTGTTTTTCTGTCTGTAACCGAAACTATATTACTACTCAAGTCACAATTGCCTTAATTATTTACATCAAATTCTCCATGATTTCATTCTTTTAAACCTTCAGTTATTAATAAAAATTGTTTTACATTATTAATACTGTTGACCATATCTACATACTAATAACATGCAATTGTATTTATATATACAACAAAATAGCGGTTTACAGTTTGAACGAGAAGGCTAATTTGCATATTGATATTTAAAATTTTATTTTAATAAATATGTGCTTGGTATTATTGATTTCTAATTGCTTGGTTTTATCTTAAGAAATATAAACAAAAATCTCGTGAAATTTATTTACAAGAAGAAATAACTGTAATATTATCCTTTACTTCCTATTTTAACTAAATAGTTAAATTAGGAAAATTTACCAATGAAAGAGGGGAGTAATGGAAAATGATGGAATAGTTAGTTTCAAAGTTGTTCTATTTTTCGATTATACCCCCTCTGTTGCAGATCTTTTTATCTGTATTCTTAGTCAGTTTCATTAGCCTTTCTAATTTAATATGATATTTTATTATATCAAAACTTAAATACTTGCACCCGGAGGGTGCATATATTTGCTAGTAATCATCAGTATCGTATTGTAGTGGCTAAAAGAAAAAAAAAAAAAAAAACACTGAAGGAGTTTACTAAGTTATATATGTGGGTGAATTCATCATTCAAATGTTTTTCGGAGGGCTCTGAGGTAAAAACCTATTATAATGCCTCTTTTGGTGTGGGTGTCATGGTGTGCGTAGTGATGTATGTCAATGATATATCATTTTTGGCAGTGAGTTTGTGGTGGACTTTGAATTCTAATGCATTGTTGTTTAAGTCCACTACAAACCCACTGCCAAAAATAATCACATTCACTACTCACACCATGACATTCACACCAAAAGAGGCATTATAAGTTATATATGTAAAAGTGCTCAATACGTTAAGTAGAGCATCAATTATAAGGACCTACAGCAGTCAAATGGTTCTTCAGGATAATTCTGACTGAAGTAGGTTGTTACAAACGTCTTTTATTAAGGGAGTGGATGTCCGAGTGGGTAAAAATTAGCATGAAAAGTTAAAAATTAAAAATTCGTAAAAAGGTTGTCTTATAACTACTTTTTATGGAGGCGTGTGGTCTAATGGTTAGAGACGTAGGAAATGTACTCGTTGATAAAGTTCAATTCCAGGATGAACCCATTTCCATTTAACATGGCACTAATACCCTTGGCAAAGGTATGAATCCAATTATCCCTCTAGCTATGGGTAAATAGCAGGGCAGACTGGGCTTATTCAGACTATTGTCCTCATCTTTATTGTTATCTGTACAATGTTTCAGCCAATGTGCCCTTCAGCCTTCTTCAGATACTTCTTGTCAGACTATGGAACCTTCTTTTCAAACTTGGGAAACTTCTTGTCATAAATGGGAGCCATCATGGAAATTTGAACCCAACACTTTATTCAATCCATGGGGGTACACTGTTCTCATTCTGCTAACCATAAATAAATAAATAAATTGTTCACATAGCATAGTGAATATAGGAGTTGAGTTAATATAGTTCTAAGTGACAGTTATCTCTAGGCTGCAGGTTCAATCCTGGTCAAGGGCAACAATAACATAGAATAGATTTAACACTCCTGATTGAAAAAATTTTTGCCAAAAATCAGGGAATTATCCGATTTTAATGAAATTTTCAGTGTTGATTTATCAATGAAAGGATTTTGTAAAATGCGTATTTTGGGGCAACTTGGCAGTGCCTATGGTGTAAAATGCGTATTTTGGGGCAACTTTGGCAGTGCCTATGGTATACAATGCTATCTAAATTTAACCCCAATAACATTGAATAAATTTAATCCACCTGATTGGGAAAAAAATAATTTTTATTTCTTATTTTCATTTTATTTTCTGATTTTTGGTACTTATTTTCTACCAGGATATCACTCTTAAAAATTTTTTTTCTTCTATTCCCACCTTCAGATTTTTGTCTTTTTATTTATACTGTAATTAGTTTTGAAAGTATATAACCCCACTGATATTTTGCGCCCAAAAAATAAGGTGTGGGGGGGTCAAAGTTAAGTGACCTGAAAAAAATCAAAGCTTTGAAATAAAATAATTGATGCATTATAAAATTCATTCATTGATAAATCAACACTGAAAATTTCATTAGAATCAGATAATTCCTTGATTTTTGGTAATTTTTTTTTTTTTTTTTTTTAAATCAGGAGGGTTAAATTTATTGTATGTTATTGGGGTTAAATTTATTTTGTAAAAAAACGGATTTTTCGACAAATTGGGTATACCTAATGTATATATTATTAGTGAACTTAGACGGTTAATTTTTTTATCTAAAATTGACAGTAAGAGTTACTCCCCTTGCATTTCTGAATTGGTATTATTTTAATAGCATGAGAAGTTTCATTTTAGGCGAAAACTTGGATATTGTAGAATTTAAAACCTTCCTGGGCATGACCTAGAGCTGAGTATTTTTTTTTTGTTTTTGTTTTTTTTGTTCTTACATCTAGATTGAACAAATTTGGGTAATTATGAACTTTTGTTTAGTAAATTAGGGTGTCCCAGAAAAAACAGAACCCACAAATTTTGTAATAAAACTTAATTTTAACTAGGGGGTTCAGGATTAGAGTTAGGGTTCAGTTTTTTCTGGGTCATCCTGTACAGAGTGACCCAGAAAAAACAGAACCCAAATTATCTACTTATTTTCCCATTAAACTAACCCTAAACCCTAACCCCCCCCCTAGTTAAAATCAACAGTTTTATTACAAAATTTGTGGTTTCTGTTTTTTCTGGGACACCCTAATTTACTAAACAAAAGTTCATAATTACCCAAATTTGTCAATGAATATGATAAACCATACAATATTGGCATTGCAGTCTCGGAAGATTTTAGTTGAATTCCCCACACATTTTTTTTTTTTTTTTTTTTTTGAGATTCCTCTTCAGGACACCAAAAGACTAGGCAAGATGTATGGAGTGGAGACCCTGCATTGCCCACGTGGCAGCCCCCCACTCGTTTGGGTGATCCGAAGGAATGGTGAACCAATATGTTCGGCACCTGTTCAGGTGCAGCAATTGCCAGACATTACTTTTATACACAGAATGGTCTTTTCTGTCAGGATTTTTTCCCTTGGACTTTTGCTCTCCAGAGTAATAATAGGTGAAGTTGATTTTTCGCTTTTTTTTTTTTTTTTTTTTTTTAAAATATCAAAAAGCGAAAGTTGAATGAATACTGATACTTGCAATTTCAGGTTGTCATTTTAAACGAAACAAATAAAATATAATGACTAGAATTCAAATTGAAAATATGCCCCTCTCCTCGCCGACACCTCTGATATGCTGCTTTTTTACCTATTAATTAAGTTGTAACAGTGATAACATTTTAAAAGATTGAAATCTATTTCCTCAAACGAAGGCAAAGTTTTCAAGAAAAATATTTTGTGGGGTAATTTTTTATTGTCTTAATTTGTAACTTTCACCACATGGCAGACGTTACAGTTCAAAAATCGACCTACCCTAACCCACAAGGCAGTGGAGTGGGGGAGGGGTAAATGGATTCATACCTTTCCCAAGGGTATTAGCGCTATGTGAAATACAAATTATGGGCACATGTTTATATGCCAGATTTCCGCTAGGAAACCATTGATAACCTCAAAAAAAAAAAAAAAAAAGGGGCGTTAGGGTGGCCTAACGTTGGTATCAAACAGACAGTGAGGGGGTCTATCCCCTTTTCACTAGCGCTAAACCAAGGTGATTGTTTTTAGCATCTGAGGTGGAGCACCACACCTACAATCAGCTCCTCACTTTACAGCACAGATCTCTGGGCTACTCATACGTTGAGTTGTCGAGAACCGGTATCGAACCCAGAACCTTGTGGTTCCTAGTCGGACGCTCTACCGACTGAGCTAAACCGACCCCTAAATAGCCCTATTTTGGTAAGAAGTCAATATATATTAGACTATTGACACAGAAAACAGAAAAAAAACTTTTTAATTACATACAGCACAAGGTCGTCTAAAACCAGATTTTGTTTTGATGGATTTTACAGCATGTCAACTCTTGTCTGGCTATTTTATGCTGAAGACATTTTGTTCTATTCATACTTGATACATTGATAAACTTACGTAATTCCTGAGGGTAATGCGACATAAGCAGTGACATAGTTTCGCTTACAGACAGACACATACTGAATCTTCATTATAATAAGATTTGTGTCCAAAACTTTGAAATCAGGTTTTTATCTGATTCTATGGGCACTTGCTAAGTTCAAAACATAATTTGAGAGTTTTTAGTGGCTATCTATTTGAAGCTGTACAAAGCTATGGTGCGGCCACACTTGGAGTTTGCATCACCGGTCTGAAACCCCTATCTTGCCCAGAATATTAACCTCCTAGAAACTGTACAGAGACGTGCAACCAAGCGAGTGAGTACCCTCCATCAGGAATCTGCCATACTCTGAACGTCTCGCAGCCCTGGGAATGGATTCATTGAAACTTCGGCATCTGGCAACTGACCTGGTAAATGCTCATAAGGTCATTAATCATCTTAACAACAGCAACCTTGAGCACCTTTTTGATCTCCATCTCTCCAATACATGCGGGCATGCCTACAAAGTCAGAAAACAGCACTGTTTACGTGACTTTCGGAAACATTTTTTCACGCTCAGAATTGCGGAGACATGGAATAAACTGCCTGCATCTGTTGTAGGCTGCCAGAGCACTGAATCTTTCAAAGCCTCCATGCTTCTTGTAGTCCGCCAACACTATACCTGATGCCACTCTCCACATACACATGCACACACATACATGCATATTACTACTGTGAACTGTTCATGTTCCTGACACAACATTATTCTGTGTACTTGACATGAGACTTTGATGAGTTGTGGTGCACCTGAGCAGCGTACACAATAAATTTCATTATTTCATACAGCACAAGGTCGTCTAAAACCAGATTTTGTTTTGGTGGATTTTACAGCATGTCAACTCTTGTCTAGCTATTTTATGCTGAAGACATTTTGTTCTATTCATACTTGATACATTGATAAACTTACATAATTCCTGAGGGTAATGCGACATAAGCAGTGACATAGTTTCGCTTACAGACAGACACATACTGAATCTCCATTATAATAAGATCTGTGTCCAAAACTTTGAAATCAGGTTTTTATCCGATTCTATGGGCACTTGCTAAGTTCAAAACGTAATTTGAGAGTTTTTAGTGGCATAGTCTTCTACTCATCATCATCAAGTCATGCTGGCAGCACAGATATCCATGATTCTGGGTGGTCCTACATGCAGCATCCAGAATCTGCACAGAGCTGACTGATATAATTTTTTTTCTGGTCAGCCTACATGTCCATATATAGGTGTCCACAGGAGAATGTTGTTTATGAGTTCATCCCTGTTTCTTGTTTGTCTTACTCTGATGGTTTGTGAGATAAGGGGTACAGTGATGCTGATAGCTTTTTGATTTAGTGCGTCCTGGGACGCACATATTTGCTTTGAATGAGTACCTGAGAAAATTTATGGGTCCCAAATAAAATCATCTATCTCCTTCCTTGTAACCTATCCTGTGTAATTCATTTCTAAGAGACTATTGAAATATATTTACAGTTAGCTTGAAATGGTGATGGGAGAAAAAAAGAAAATACTGGGATGCATGGATATGATTTTACTGCGTCCTTTTAGATTTTTGTGCATCGGGGACGCAGGACATGTACCTATTAGCATTTCTGTGGGCAGGTGGTCAAACAGATGTTTTCTTGGTTTGTTTTGTTTTGTTTTATGGCATATCAACCTCAGTGGGTCATTTAATGCCGATAAAGTTTTAAAATAAATCAATTCTTAATGGATAATACAATTTTTTTATAAATACATTTTTCTATTTAACCCATAGATAGGACCCTAACAGGTACTACCACTCCGGGTCAGAGTGGACCAGGGAGCAATGGTGATGAAGGGGTGCTCCTCATTCCCCAAACCTCCAAAACTGGAACATCACCATCAGATAGAGCTTAACGTCATTCCCAGGACATGTAGACCCGCAGCCACCGCCTTCTAGCACCCATATGATAAAAAGGGGTTGGGGCTTGCCATAAGGGCAATAGCGTTGGGAAAATCATATAGGTGCTAGGGCTTGACGTGACCAGCCGATTGATCGGAGGGGGCCTCTCCGACCGCCCGTCTAGCCCAAGATAGGGCCAAAGTGGAGTATTGCATGTCATGAACTGCTCATCCACCTGGGCTCTATCCTTAAGCATCACGGGTCGCCACCCACGGCCAACAGGTGGCCCCATTGGGGGAGTTTTACCCCTCTGCAGAGGTGCTGTCGGTGCATTCTAATGCCCCAGCCGACAGGGCGGAGATGTTTTCTTGTTGGCTGCTGTTTCCAAGATTTGTTCAAGACAACATGCAACATCCTTGTGGTGCAGGCATATAATAGCACTGATATGACTATGGCTTGACAGAATTTTTTGCCTTATCTCATCAGTGAGATCTGATCTCACTAATAAGATATGGAAATCTTAAAAATGATGATGATAATAATTGTTGAATTATTTTATGGTATAAGGCGTGCTAAAGACCACAACTTACATTTATAGACTGTTCCAAAACATCTTATTATAATGGAGATAGTGGGTTTTTTTTCTGTCTGTAACTGAAACTATATTACTACTCAAGTCACAAATCCCTTAGTTATTTATGTCACATTCTCCATGATTTTATTTTTTATTTAAACCTCAATTATTAATAAAATTGTTTTCCATTATTAATACTGTTGACCACATCTACATACTGATAATATTTGTATTTAAATCTACAACAAAATAGCGGTTTACAGTGTGGACGGAAAGGCTAATTTGCATATTGATATTAAAAATTTGATTTTAATAAATATGTGCTTAGTATTATTGATTTCTAATTGTTTGGTTTTATCTTAATAGATATGAGCAAAATCTCTTCAATAAATCTTAAAAGAAATCCATTAACAAGAAGAAATAACTGTCACCTTATTCTTTACTTCCTATTTTAATTAAACAGTTAAATTAGGAAAATTTAGCAATGAAAGATGGGAGTGATGGAAGAGTAAGTTTCAGTTGATCTATTTTTCGATTATACCCACCTCTGTTAATTTGCACTTCTCTCTTTTGACTCGCTCTTCAGGGCGGGGGTCCAGTGTGTTTCAGCCTCTAGACAAGTGTTAAATCAACAGTGTTGATCAGAGGGGGCTATCCCCCCAGGCAATACCTGCTTCCTTGATTTAAAGGGAAAGGGCTGGGTTTATTGCGCCCTCCTTGAGGGGGAATGCCAACGTGATCAACTTATTTTTTTGCACCTACCACCCATGAATCTCGGCTCATGGTTGGGCCCACATAAAAATGTCCTTGTGTCACACCCTCATACATGGGATGAGTGGTAAATACACTCCCCTCTGTTTCAAATCTTTTTATCTGCATTCTTATTTAGTTTCTAAATCAATATGATATTTTATTACATTAAAACTTGAAATGTTGGACCTAGAGTGTGCATATTTTTGCTAGTGTATTTAATTTACTATTTAAAGGCGTTGATGAATTGTCCAAAAATTACTCGCTGGAAGGACTACTTAAGGGCATGACAGACAGGATCAACTTTCATACAATTTCTATTTTGAGGATAGATCAACAGACAAGGATTAAAACTGATACAACATCTTTCTACTTCAAGAAAGGATCAAACTTTATGCCACAAAGAATCTCCACTACAAAACTACTTTAAACTACATGGCCACGCAAATCGTAATAATAATAATAATAATAATTTGTCGTCCCAGGGGTAGGGGTCAACGATTTAAAATGAAAAGAAAAAGAGAGAAAAAAAAAAAGAAAAAAAAAAAAGAAAAAAAAGAAAGAAAAAAAAGAAAGAAAAAGAAAGAAAAAAAAAGAGAAAAAAAGAAGAAAAAAGAAAGAAAAAAAAGAAAAAAAGAAAAAAAAGAAAAAAAAGAAAAGGAAAGAAAAAAAGAAAAAAAGAAAGAAAAGGAAAGGAAAAAAGAAAGAAAGAAAAGGAAAAGAAAAGAAAAGGAAAGAAAAAAAAAAAAGGAAGAAAAAAAAAGGAAGAAAAAAAAAAAAAAAAAAAGAAGAAAAAAGGAAGAAAAAAAAAAGGAAGAAAGAAAAAAAAGGAAGAAAGAAAAAAAGAAGAAAAAAAAGGAAGAAAGAAAAAAAAAGGAAAAAGAAAAAAAAAAGAAAAAAAGGAAGAAAGAAAAAAAAGGAAGAAAGAAAAAAAAAGGAAGAAAGAAAAAAAAGAAGAAAGAAAAAAAAAGGAAAGAAAGAAAAAAAAGGAAGAAAGAAAAAAAAAGGAAGAAAAAGGAAGAAAAAAAAGGGGAAAAGAAAAAAGGGGGAAAAAGAAAAAAAGGGGGAAAAAATAAAAGGGGGAAATGCCACAAAGAATCTCCACTACAAACTACTTTAAACTACATGGCCACGCAAATCGTAATAATAATAATAATAATAATTTGTCGTCCCAGGGGTAGGGGTCAATGATTTAAAATGAAAAGAAAAAAGAAAGAAAGAAAAAAGAGAAAAGAAAAAAGAAAAAGAAAAGAAAAAAGAAAAGAGAAAAGAAAGAAAAAGAGAAAAAGAAGAAAAAGAAGGAAAGGAAAGAAGAAAGAAAAGGAAAGGAAAGAAGAAAAAAAAAGGAAGGAAGAAGAAAAAAAAAGAAAGGAAAGGAAGAAAAAAAGAAAAGGAAAGGAAAAAAGAAAGGAAAGGAAAAAAAAGAAAAGGAAAGGAAAAAAGAAAAGGAAAGGAAAAAAAAAGAAAAAGGAAAGAAAAAGAAAGAAAAAGAAAAAAAAGAAAAAAAAAAAAAAAAAAGGAAAGGAAAGAAAAAAAAAAAGGAAAGGAAAAAAAATTAAAGGAAAGGAAAAAAAGAAAAAAAAAAGGAAAGGAAAAAAAAAAAAAAAAAGGAAGGAAAAAAAAAGAAAAAAAAAAGGAAAGGAAAAAAAAGAAAAAAGAAAGGAAAAAAAGAAAGAAAGGAAAGGAAAAAAAAGAAGAAAGGAAAGGAAAAAAAAAAAGAAAGAAAGGAAAGGAAAAAAAAAGAAGAAAAGGAAAGGAAAAAAAAGAAAGAAAGGAAAAAAAAAAGAAAAAAAAAAAAAAAGAAAGAAAAGGAAAGGAAAAGAAAGAAAAGGAAAAGGAAAAAAAAAAAGAAAAAAGGAAAAAAGAAAAAAGGAAAAAAAGAAAGAAAGGAAAAAAAAAGAAAAGAAAAAAAGAAAGAAAAGGAAAAAAAAAAAAGAAAGAAGGAAAAAAAGAAGAAAAGGAAAGGAAAAAAAGAAAGGAAAAAAGAAAAAAAGGAAAAAAAAGGAAGAAAAAAGAAAAAAGAAAGAAAAAGGAAGAAAAAAAGGGAAAAAAGAAAAAAAAAGGGGAAAAAAGAGAAAAAAAAAAAAGGGGAAAAAAGAAAAAAAGCGGGGGAAAAAGGGGAAAAAAAAAAGAGAAAAGGGGGGGGAGAAAAAAGGGGAAAAAAAAAAAAAGGGGGGAAAGAGAAAAAAAGGGGGAAAAGAAAAAAAAGAGAAAAAAAGAGAAAAAAGAGAAAAAAAAGAAAAAAGAGAAAAAAGAAGAAAAAAAGAGAAAAAGAAGAAAAAGAAGAAAAAAAAAAAGAAAAAGAAAAAAGAAAGAAAAAAAAGAAGAAAAAGAAAAAAGAAGAAAAAAGAGAAAAAAGAAGAAAAAAGAAGAAAAAAAGAAAAAAAGAAAAAAGAGAGAAAAAAAAGAAAAAAAAAGAAAAAAAAAGAAATAAAAGATAGACAAATACTCGGACCTTGCCAGAGAACTAAAAAAAAAAAACTGTGAATGTTGTATCAATTGTAACTGAAGTCCTTGGAACAGTTCCCAAGGGTTTGAAAAAGTCTGGGTGAATTAGAAATCAGAGGAAGAATGGAGACCATCCAAACTACAACATTGTTATGATCGGCTAGAATACTAATAGTCCTAGATACCTGAGGATACTTGCTGTCACTCAGTCTCAAGTGAACCATGGAGCGAAATAATAATAATAATAATAATAATAATAATAATAGTCTAATTGTTTAAACAAGGGGGAAATTCAATTCTTTACATTTAAGTTTAATGTTTAAACTTAAATGTAAAGATATGAATTTCCCCCTTTCCCACACCTTATAATTTCAATGTTTTTATAAAAATATCCAAGCGGAAGTTTAGAAATCTATTTCCGGTTTATCCGTAAATTTGGAGCGAAACAGTCAGCCGACATGTTCAGCAAATGCCGCTTTTCTGCTATTATTAGAACTAGCAAAATAAATAAATAAAAATGATCCCTCCGGACACAATTATTTAACTTTTAATTAAATATTCAATTGAAGTAAAAAGACTAATCAAATTAGATAAGAACAAAAAAGTTAACACTTATTTTTACTTTATTCTAATTGATTTCAATATAAAATTAGGATTGCTTTTTTTTTGTCGTCTGCTAGGAATTTTAAAACCGAATTAAAAATAATTAAATCTATTATTTAAGGTCAAACTTTGTCTCAATCGATAAGTAGTAACATAATGACCATCATTAAAAAAAAGAAAAATATCATTACATATGCAGTTTATTTTTAATACATTTAAAGGGATTTGTTTTGGTCAATTTCGACGCGATCCACCATTCTGTCTCTTTTTCGATGGTTTTAAGTGCTTGTTTACAATTTTACTGTAACATTCGCGATTGCAAAAAAAAATCACCAAAAATCAGGTAATTATCCGATTTTAATGAAATTTTCAGTATTGATTTATCAATTAATGAATTTTATAATGCATCAGTTATTTTATTTTAAAACTTTAATTTAGTATTTTTGCTATGAAAAATTGATATATAAAATTCATTTAAAATGTGAAAAGTCTGATGTTAAGTTTAAAATGTTATATTTTTAGATTCTAAAAATAAATATCTACTTATTTTTTTCGATGAAAGTAATAAGTTTTGAAGACTCTATTGGAAATGTACCCCCCCCACACACACACTTTTTAAGCAGAATAAATATCGATGTAATTTTTTTTTCTTTTATAAGATAATAGCCAATTAAATAATTATTGAAATGAGTAAAAAAGAAATCTCCAAAAAATTAATTATTTATTATTTTTTTACATTTTATTTTTCAATTTTCGGTACTTATTTTCTCATAGAAAAGCCACCGTAAAATTTGTGTTGTTGTTTCTATTCATAACTTCGGTCTTGTATCTCATTATTTATACTGTAATTAGTACAATATAAGACCAACTCGAAAAAATGTTACCCCCCCCCCAACATAAGGGTTGACCTGAAAAAAATGAGAAAGTTTTTGAAATAAATAATGTATTATAAAGATCATTCATTGATAAATAAACACTGAAAAATTTCATTAAAATCCGATAATTCCCTGATTTTTGGTAAATTATTTTCTGAAGGAGAGGGGGGGCTACATTTTTTTGTATTTTGTCAAAAACGAATTTTAGGCTCATTTTGCCAGTACCTAAGTTAAACTATCATGGATCACCACCAAATAAGTTTCCGTTTTAATTTTGACGACGATTTGTAATTTTAACCGTAATTATTTATTAAACACGGTTTTGTTAAAACCAGCATGCAAATTATTCCCACTATAATATACTATGTAAAGTTTACATAGTATATTATAGTGGGAATTAAACCTTTAATTCTTATAACACACATAGCAGGAAAAAAAATGCTAATTAAGATTAAATAATGTACTTAATAAGCATTAAAAATATAACATAAATAACTAAGGGAATTGTAACGTTGTTGTTGTTGTTGGTGGTGGTGGTGGTGTAATTTCGGTTAGACACCGAGTCTCCATTATAATAAAATATTTCTCTTTTAAAAGTTGTGATATTTTGGGTTTTAGTTGCACTTTAATATAAACACAGGAGGGATATTTAAAGGTCAAACGTCCTTGAATAAGCCAGGTGAAAAAGAGATGAGATCACACGCACCTTGTTACCTGGTGTCGATAAAATAAAATAGAGGCTAAACTTGTAAATTGGTCGAAAAATTAAAACGGAAAGTTATTTGGTGGTCCCCCACGACAGTTTAACTACAGTCTATGAATGAACTTTTTGCGAATTGGGTTACGGTTTAGGGGATTAATTTTTTTTTTTTTTTTTTTTTATTACGTATTGCTTTAAAAAAATTTTTTAAAAAATAAAAAATTACTATCATACATTTAATGTTGAAAAATATTTTTTTTAAACCAAGTTTAATTGAAATTATACATTGCAATACTAACACAAACAACTGAGACTAATGTGTCTACCGTTGGGTTCAATAATTAATTTCAATGGTTAATTAAATGTATAGAAATTTTGGGTTTTTTGTTGGGTTTTTTAAAGTAATACGACGTAATTAAAAACAACCTTAATCCCAAAACCCCTAAACCGTAACCCAATTCGCAAAAAGTTCATTCATAGACTGTAGTTAAACTGTCATGAGGGACCACCAAAAAACTTTCCGTTTTAATTTTCCGATCAATTTGCAAGTTTAACCAAAATAGAATAGAATCAAAAAAACATCAAGAAGCACTTAAAGTATTTAGTAAACTTCCCGTCAAACAAAAAAAAAAAAAAAAATCGCCTTATTTTTTTTTTTTTTTTTTTTTTTGCCGGTCCTGGTCGAGTAGACATTTTTGGCTTATATCGGTACTCGTAAATTTCAAAGGTAAAAGAAGCATGCCCAAAGGTAAGTTTTGGATTTGCTGAGACTTTTATACCTGAATATTCCGAGACTGCTGCATTTCTTTTAATATTTGATTATAAAAAAAATCATGATTATCAATCAAATTTATCTTAATTAGGGGTACCCAATTTTTCGTCAGCTAAAATTTTTAAAAACGAATTAAAATTGATTAAATCGATTATTTAAGGTCAAATTTTTGTCTAAGCCGAAAAATAGTAACATAATATCAATAAAAAAAAAAAAAGAAAATTAATATTACACATGTAATTTATTTTTAATACATTTAAAACGATTTTTTCGGTCCATTTCGATCGCGTTCGGTTTGAAACGCTATTTAAAATCTGTTTACAAAATAAATGTAACATTCGCGATTATAAAAAAAAAAAAATTTTAAATAAAAATTACCAAAAATCAGGGAATTATCCGATTTCAATTAAATTTTCAGTACTGATTTATCAATTAATGAATTTTATAATGCATCAGTTATTTTATTTCAAAACTTTAAGTATGTCTGCTATGATAAATTAATATAAAAAAAAAAATATTCAAAATATGAGCAACAACATTTTAAGTTTAAAATGTCATTATTAGATTCTATAAAAAAAATATAATAAATAAATAACTACTTTACCAATCAATCACCCATATTTTTTGGTCGAAAACTATTGGAAGTTTTTATTCATAGTAAATTGTAATATTAAAGTTTTTAAAGATTTTATTCATTTTAAATTGTAATATTAAAGTTTTTAAAGATTTTATTCATTTTAATAGAAAAAATTTGGCTAAAAAAGTTTGTCCGTTACACCCATCCGTACTTAGATGCATAACCGTAAGAGGGTAATAATATGTATTTCTTTCTGTCTAAATTGTGATCTGAAAATTACCCTTTCGCATGTAATACGGATAGGTTTGTTTATTTTTTAAGATAACGATGTAATTTTTCCCAATCGGATAATTTGATCTTTGAATTAACTATTTTTCTTTGTAACAACCCTGTACGATCTTTTTTTTTACGAGATTTTTGATAAACAAAGTTCGGAAATATCTATTTCCGTTTTATTCAAGATGGCCTAAACGGTTTGGTGGTACCTACCAAACAAACCGTAATAATTTGTTGTCGAAAACTCTGACCATATTACCTAGTCACCCCTTTTTGATCTCGATTAAGAAAGGGCATGTTTTTCATTTGTCAATATCCGGTTGTTGGTTAGGGGTTAGTTTTATTTTATTTAATTTAATCTAAAAATCGTCTGTTAAAACAACCGGATATTGACGGTGTAAATGAAAAAACATGTCCTTTCTTCAAAAAGGGGTGCCTAAAGGTCATATGGTCCGAAAACTCTATTGAAAATTTAGCACCCCTTTTAAACGGAACAAATATTGATGTATAATTTTCTTTCTTTTATAAGATAATAGCCAATTAAATAATTATTGAAATGAGTAAAAAATTTAAAAATAAAAAAAATCTCCAAAAAATTTATTTTTTTAGTTTTTATTTTCATTATTTTCCGATTTTCGGTATTTATTTTCTATCAGATTATAATCTTTTTTTTTTTTTTCCTTTTTTTTTTCTATTCATACTTTCGGTCTTTTGTTTTTTTATTTATGCAGAAATTAGTAACAATCATATATAACCCCACTGATATATTGCATCCCCAAAATAAAGAGGGGATCAAAGTTAAGTGACCTGAAAAAAATCAGAAAGTTTTGAGTAAAATAATTGATGCATTTTATAATGCATCAGTTATTTTACTCAATGATTGATAAATCAACACTGAAAATTTCATTAAAATCGGATAATTCCCTGACTTTTGTTAAAA
>CM042168.1:18437175-18587175 GCA_023376005.1 Doryteuthis pealeii | reverse complement strand
TCCTCCTATCATTCAAACCATCCAAGGAAGACCAAAAAGATATGCTGGAGAAGCAAGGACAAACTCATAAGTGACATTCACATGTGGACAACTACACATGGGCACACCAGACTAGACAGAGCAGCAACTTATATTGATCAGCTCTGTGCAGATTCTGAATGCTGCAAGGAGGACTTGCCATGATTGATAGGTATGAGTAGCAGCAGTGCTTTTATTACTACTTGATGATTATATATATATATATCTTATTATAATGGAGATTGTGTGCTTTTCTGTCTGTAACCGAAACTATATTACTATTCAAGTCATAATTCCTTTAGGTATTTACGTCACATTCTCCATGATATTGTTTTTATTTAAACTTCAATTATTAATAAAATTGTTTTATATGATTAATACTGTTGGCCTTATCTACAACATAATAATATACAATTGTATTTATATATACAACAAAATGGCGGTTTATTGTGTGAACGGAAAGACTAATTTGCATATTGATATTGAAAATTTGATTTTAATAAATATGTGCTTAGTATTATTGATTGGTGATTGTTTGGTTTTATTTTAATAAATATGAGCAAAAGTTTCGAGGATAAATCATAAAAGAAATCGATTAATAAGAACAAATAACTGTAATTATATTCTTACTTCCTATTTAAACTAAATAGTTAAATAAGGAAAATTTAGCAATGAAAGATGGGAGTGATGGAAGAGTAAGTTTCAGTTATTCTATTTTTCAATTATACTCCCCTCTGTTTCAAATCTTTTTATCTTCATTCTTATTTAGTTTCATTAGCTTTTCTAATATAATATAATATATTATATTAAAACGTAAACACATGCACCCGGAGGGTGCATATATTTGCTAGTATATATAAAGAAAATGGAAATGAATGTGACATATGTTAAAAAAGATGATTAGAAGAAGAAGAAGAAAATATATATATATTTCTTACAATCATTTTTTCAACACACACACACACACATATATATATATGTATAGGGAAGCGCATGGTGTAATGGTTTAAAGTCATGGGAAATGGACTCGTCGACCAGAGTTCAAATCCTTAGCGCTAATACCCTTGGGAAAGTATGAATCCTACTCTCCCTCCAGCTATGGGTAAATAGTAGGGCAGACTGGGCTCTTTAACCTTGGTTAGGCAACTGGTCTAGGAGAAGGAAAACTCTGAATTCAAACCTGTTTAACTCCGCTTAAGAAATTGACCTTGTGTCGCATCCTGCTCGTGCGGAGAGGTTGATATATATGTGTGTGTGAGTGTGTGTGTGTGTGTTGTGTGTGTTTGTTTAAAAAATGATTGTAAGAAAAGTATATATACTTTGGCATGGATGAAATTTATTGCCGTTATTTTGTCAAACGCGTGTTTCAATCAAATTTCATTCACATAATTATCAGATTTTAATGAAATTTTCTGTGTTTATTTATCAATGAAGGATCTTTATAATGCATTATTTATTTTATTTCAAAACTTTCTTTTTTTTCAGGTCGCTTAATTTTGACCCCCCCCCTCCCTTATGTTGGGGCGTAATATTTTATTTGATCTTATAGTTTTCGAACGACATTATAATAGGGACTGGTAAACGGAGCCTAAAATGCGTTTTTGACAAAATGACTTTAGCCCCCCTACAGAAAATAATTTACCAAAAATCAGGGAATTATCGGATTTTAATGAAATTTTCAGTGTTTATGTATCAATGAATGATCTTTATAATGCATTATTTATTTTATTTCAAAACTTTCATTTTTTTCAGGTCACTTAATTTTGAACCCCTGCCCCTTATGTTGAGGGCGTAAAATGTTGATCATTTTTTATACTAATTAAAGAATAAATAATGAGATAAAAGACCAAAGTTATGAATAGAAACAAAACAAATAAAAATAAAAAATAAATAAAACAAATAAAAATAAAATAATAAAAACAAAATATTGCACACAAACTGAGATCTTCTTCAAGGCACGGAAACTTGAATTTTCAAAAATCCTGTCTTACTCATCTTTAAAAAAATTAGTTTAATGAGATAGATTAGCCATTCAACGAGATTAAACTAGCACACCCATACACGGGACCACCTGCCAAAATTAACTCCTGAATATAAACAACTGACCTAGCCTAAGATGATGATAATGACTGAAGCTAGAAGGTTCTGGAATCCTCAAAGAAATATATATATAAATCCACAGCATTTCCTATTCTATTTCAATAATGGTTGCAGTCTGAAGAAGCCCTTATATGAGTAGAAATAGATCTATAACTGAATATGACTGATATTTAAGCCTTTTTCTTTACCAAAAGTATATATAATTCATTTTTATATATATTTATGTGTGATTGAAAATATGTAACGTAGCCGTTCATCACGGTACCAATAGATATATTACGTAGTGCCTTTTCTTTGACGGCACTAAATATCTATACGTTGTATACTTCTTACGTCTTACTCTGGTCTATTCTTCCGGCCGTCTTCTGATCGTCTAGTCTTCTATCTTCTATCTTGGTCTGGTCTTTCTTATCTGGGTTCCGTGTCTGTTCTGTTGGGGACCATTTCTTATCAGAAGCCTTGTGCTATTGTTAGCTTTTAGTAATAACAACAAGACTTCGATTTACTTTTGATGTTACTTTATTCTGGAACCCCCAGACCAGACAAATGCGCGCGGAGAGTCACATCTTGCTAGCTTCTAACTCTGCAACTGACTAACTGCAACTGGGTTGCCCACCTTAAACCAGAAGGGGGCTTTCTATCGGGGTTCCGTTCTCACGATTCTATCCCCAGAAAGCAAGGTGAGAGTGAGGTCAAGCATTGTCACTCACTCTCAAGGCCATCAGCTGTACTGATCGCCATAAGAATTTCTATACTACCTTAAAAAGTAATAGGGATCCAATTAATATGTAACAAATAGAGGGAAAAGTGGATATAACAACACAAACACTATATTCAATTGATATATCATCTCATTATGTAGTGGAGGCTTCCTCAAAATTTATTGAGACAAATGCTTTTATACTGAAAAGGTAACTTAAATTTTCCTCATATATATATATATATATATATATATATATATAAATGCTGATAGGTATGCGCCCTGCATCCCTGATGTACAAAAATCTAAAAGGATTCAGTAAAATTGTATCCATGCATCCCAGTGTTTTTCTTTTTTCTTCCCTCACCCTTTCAAGCTAACTGTAAATACATTTCAATAGTTTCTTAGAAATGAATTACACAGGATAGGTCAGAACGTAGGAGTTAGACAGCTTTAGTTATTTCTCCATATCATAAATAAAATCCCTACAATTTATTAAGAAACTTTAGATGGGACCCATCAAATTTCCCAGGGACTCATTCAAAGCAAATATGTGCGTCTCAGGATGCAGTAAATCAAAAAGTTATCAGTATCACTTTACAGTGTATATATATATAATTTGTATGCATGTGTGTGTATACATTATATATATTATTTTGTGTGGGCTGCATATATATATATATATATATACATATATATAATTGTGTGTATATATATGTATTTGTGTGGGGGAATATATATATATGTATTTTGCGTGAATATATATATATATATATATATATATACATACACACACACACATATACACACAAAATTATATATGTATATATATACATTATATATATTTTGTGTGTGTATGTGTGTATCTACATACATAATTTTGTGTGTGTGTGTGTTGCGTATGTGTGTGGGCAAAATATCTGTGCAAACTGTAATTTTATTTTTTATGTATAAAGATACACAGACACCCAACACAACTATGAACATAGACACATGTATATAAACACACACACACGAAAAAAACAACAACATTAAAACAGTAAACCACAAATTCATCAAAAAAATTAAATTAGAAACACACGCACACCCAACCTAAAATCTAACAAACAAGGATCATGATTTTTTTTTATAAATGGGATACAAGCACTGCAACACCGATGGAAGAAGTGTGTGGACTGCAAATAAACCTCATTGGCTCCCATTCCATGAGAGGGTCTTGGTCAGCCTAGGAACTTTTCAGCTGACCATCTCTCTCTCTCAGATATATATATATATATATATATATATATATATATATATATATATATATATATATATATATACACAATACATATCTTCTTTGTTGGGGTACCAAATTTCTTGGTACTAGGTGATTCTAGGCTGGTCCTATTCTCTAACAGTAGTTTGTTGTAGAGTTCAGGTTCTCGTATGAGTGGTCAATGTTTAATTTTTATAAACAGAGCAAATTTATTTGTGAATAAAAAGGCCTTAAATACCAGGGGTATCATGATTATGGTTTGGCTATTGATGTAAACAAATAGACAACTATAAGAATTTCAAGACCTTAAAATTTAATACCTACCACACACCTGTTAAAATACAAATGTTACAAATTAAATTTCTCTCTACACTCCCACCAAACAGGAAGGGAGGGGTTAGATAGATACATATATACATATATATATATATATATAGTTCAATGAGAAATCATAAAAGTTTTGCTTTTATATTCAATATATTATATATTACGGTATTACAATTACGGTATTATATATATATATATATATATATACCTGTAGTGTGGGATTGTCACTGTTTCAGCTTTTACTGAAGATTATCTACGAACACTACAAAAAAAAAAAAAAAAAAAAAAAAAAAAATTTACCAACACCACAAACTTTTTGAAACTTAACATCTTCTTTCAACTGTGCTGTGGACATGTAAATAACTTTAATATGCTGGATTATATTTTGAACATTTTTGATAATCTCTTACACTTTTTTACATATTTACACCAAACTCTTTTTGAGTTTATTTTTGGATTAAAAATGCTTCTGTTTTTTAAAAATAAAATTTATTTTATTTTTGATACAGAATGCGCAATTGAAAAAATTCAAGCATTCCAGCGTGTGTTTGTACCCCCTATTTCTTCCAACGGTTTTTTATCCCTTCTTTCCTTCATATGTTTTGCTCGATGATGATAACCCATTCTACTAAGCGGTCGAAACAGATTCTGTCAGCAGATTATAATTACTAATTGTTTTTTCAAAATGTTAAATTCATTCTGTCGGATTAACTTCCATTTATTTACATATATATATATATATATATCATGGTCAGAAGCTGAGATTTCATTACCAACTCGACCTCTGCATCCTTGACTAATCTTGTATTTTCTCCATCAGACAAAAGGAAATACATGAAAAGAACATAGATGAATCTCTAACTGATCAGTGTGAATATGGCAATCCCACAGAGTGTAAACAATCCAACAAAGTATGGTGGTATTGTGAGATACTGCTGGTGTGCTCTGGTAATGATGCCTCAACCCTAAAACCATGCCTGATCCCAGAGTCATCATCTGATGAAGGCTTATTGGAAGCAATGTAGCTGTGCAAACAGCAGTCATTGCATGAAATTATTATACATATATAATACAATTTATATATGTAATTTTGTGCATAAAAATTCTGTTTATATATATATATATATATATATATATATATATATATATATAGTTTGGTGGTTGGTTTTGAAGGCTATCAACTATGGTTAACAATTGGTAGTGGGAGGTAGTAGGAATTGGTAGTAGGTTCAAACAATGATAGCAGTAGAGATTTTTGTTTCATACCTGAAGATGGCAGATGGACATGCCGAAAGCCCATGTAATGAAACCTCTGGTGGATTGCTACACCAGTTCCACCCTGACATTAAAAAGATGGCCAGAAAATTAGAAAGGATCGAACAAAAACTCGTCAGAGTTTCGCCATTGACCCTGGGTCGGTTGAGCCAGCTCCAACCAACCGTTTTCATAAATTCATGTATATATTTATCCAAACATTCCACCACAGACAGGATGTGACACAGTCAATTTTTTAAGCCAGGTACTGATAGGTTAAATTCAGTTTTCCTTCTCGACTGGTTGCCTTACCAAATCTGAAAGAAACAAGTATGCTCTACTGTTTTCCCAAAGCCGGGAGGGGAGATGGATCCATACCTTTCCCAAGGGTATTAGCCCAAAGTGAATTGCAGTCTCATCCCGGTTGTTTGTTTTGTTTTACGGCATATCAACCTCAGTAGGTTATTTAATTTTTCTGAAAAAACTGGAACCTCACCACCAGATAGAGTTTATTAATGTCATTCCAAGGACATGGAGACCTTCAGCCACCGCCTTCTAGCACCTATATGATAAAAAGGGTTGGGACTTGCTATGAAGGCAATAAGGTTGGGAGAATCATGTTAGGGCTTGACATGACCAGCCGATTGATCAAAGGAGGCCTCTCCGACCGCCCATCTAGCTTGAGTAAGGGCCATTGTGAGTGTTGCAGGTCATGGACTGCTCAGCCACCTGGGTTCCATCCTTAAGCATCCCGGTTGCCACTGACGGCCAACAGGTGGCCCCATTGGGGGAGTTTTACCCCTCTGCAGAGGTGCAGTCGATATATTCTAATGCTCCAGCCAACAGGGCGCGTCTCGTCCACGATTTGAACTTGAGTCACCAAGTCCATTTCCGTAACTGCACAAAGTGAGCCTTCATAAACTGGTAGACTATGAATTCAGGAACATAAATTTTTAGAATAATCAACTGGACAGATGTTAGTGGAATATGAAATGAAGTCCAAATTTTAATTTCTAAACTAGGATCAATACTTTTAATAGAAATGAATCTGTAAGGAAAACATAACTTAATATGTTAATTCATTTATATTTTTTTTTTTTTTTTTTTTTTTTTTTTTTAATTAAAGGACAGCATTAATTGATGTTGTGTAGATTTAAAATTGTTGATTAGTGATTCAGTTATACACTTTTTTAACTTTAATTAATTGATTAGTGAAATAGATCACTAATTAGGACTGAGCCTATTCTAGTAGTGACCACCCCAAGCGGAGATTTCAGAGGTTTGAATTCAGAGTTTTCCTTCTCCTAGACTGGTTGCCTAACCAAGGTTCAAGAGCCCAGTCTGCTCTAGCTGGAGGGATAATAGTTGGATTCATACCTTTCCCAAAGGTATTAGCACTATGTGAACTGTGGCTTCGTCCAGGATTTGAACTTGGGTCGACGAGTCCATTTCCTACGACTAACAAGTACACCACGCACCTCCTAATTCATTTATAAGTTTTCAAAATAATTAAAGGACAGCATTAATTGATGTTGTGTAGATTTAAAGTTGTTGCTTAGTGATTCAGTTATACACTTTTTGACTTTAAATTTAAACTTTAAATCTATACAACATCAATAACTGATTCACTAAACAACAACTTTAAATTTTAAAGTTGCTGCATAATGATTCAGTTATACAGTCTTTGTACCTTATCGGTGTTATTTTAAGGGAATTGAAATTATAAACTTATTATAAGTCCTATACTGAAATAAACTGGAAATTACTATTCGCTGGTAATTTTGCCGAGTATTTAGTGATATTTCTATTTCAGAGTAACAATAAGAAAAAGAAAACTTACAACAGTCCACTTTTATATTTCTGAGGTCAAAATAGTGTATAACTAAATCATGACACAACTTTAAATCCTGTCCTTTAATTTTTTTAAAAACTTATAAATGAAATGAATTAACTTAAGTTGTTTTACTTAGAGTTTGATTTTTATTATATATAATTTTGTGTGTGTATTTTATATATATATCTTATTATAATGGAGATTGTGTGTTTTTCTGTCTGTAACCGAAACTATATTACTACTCAAGTCACAATTCCCTTAATTATTTACGTCAAATTCTCCATGATTTCATTCTTTTAAACCTTCAGTTATTAATAAAAATTGTTTTACATTATTAATACTGTTGACCATATCTACGTACTAATAACATGCAATTGTATGTATATATACAACAAAATAGCGGTTTACAGTTTGAACGAGAAGGCTAATTTGCATATTGATATTTAAAATTTTATTTTAATAAATATATGCTTGGTATTATTGATTTCTAATTGTTTGGTTTTATCTTATTGAATATGAGCAAAAATCTCTGGGATAAATCTTAAAAGAAATTCGTTAAGAAGAAGAAATAACTGTAATATTATCCTTTACTTCCTATTTTAACTAAATAGTTAAATTAGGAAAATTTACCAATGAAAGAGGGGAGTAATGGAAAATGATGGAATAGTTAGTTTCAAAGTTGTTCTATTTTTTGATTATACCCCCTCTGTTGCAGATCTTTTTATCTGCATTCTTAGTCAGTTTCATTAGCCTTTCTAATTTAATATGATATTTTATTATATCAAAACGTAAATACTTGCACCCGGAGGGTGCATATATTTGCTAGTATATATATATATATATATATATATATATATATATATATATATATATACACACACACACATATATAAAGGGAAGTTGGTGTATATGTATGTATGTCCGGATGAAACGATGAAAATAAAACAATTAACAAAGTATATATATATATATATATATATATATACACACACATTAAATATCACCAATTCTTGTTTTTTGTGCAAAAATTATGAAGAGTTGATTTATAATCGAATATATCTAAAAATTAAAATATACATAGAAATAGCATTGAAATTCTACTTAAAAATGTCCAGCATTCATAAATCACATAAGCAAACAAATCAATACACCAGGGTTTTTTGCTCCTATCTACCCAGTCGATGCTGGGTAGCCGCTTCTAGTATATAATAAAGTAAACCTAATGAGTCAGAGAATATCTACCTAGGTTTCACTTAATGGATCATCAAGATAATCCTTTTATATATATATATATATATATATATATATATATATATATATATATATATATGAGGAAAAATGAGTAAAGAAAAGAAATGTAAATGGATAAAATGAATTTAATCGATATCACATTAATCGATATCACTTACACATGTGTTTCGGTCAGTTTATGTGTGTGAAAATATTTCGCACACATACAAGAATCGATCTTCATCAGAGTGAACATTTATTTTCTTTTCATTTCATTTCATTTATTTTATTTTATTTTATTTCATTTTATGTTCAGAGTGAACATTTATTTTTATTTTATTTCATAAAAATAAATGTTCACTCTGATGAAGGTCGATTCTTGTATGTGTGCGAAATATTTTCACACACATAAACTGACCGAAACACATGTGTAAGTGATATCGATTAATGTGATATCGATTAAATTCATTTTATCCATTTACATTTCTTTTCATTACTCATTTTTCCTCATATTGTCGGATTCAATTCCTTTTCCATTTTTACATATATATATGTCTTTTCTTTCTAAATTAGAATAAAAGTTTTTTTTTAAACTACATATATAAAACCTGTTTTTTAAAGCATGTGTTATAGAGTGGAGTATGCCGAAAAATATTAATTACACAAGCTAGGTACCACCAAAATCACATCACATGATCAGTTTAGGCAATATTGAAGGAAGAAATGTAAAAATTTAAAAAAAAAAATTTTTTTAAATCTCACAATAAAAAAAAAATGAACATAAAGAGTTGTTACAAAGAAAAACGGTTAATTCAAAGATCAAATCTGATTGGGGCAAAATTACTCACCGTTATCTTGAAAAATAAGTAAAACAGTTAGTTTTTTTTTTTTTTACAACAGGGTCAGTTTCTTTATTGATATTTTTTAGCAGAATTCTGTATTCATGGTTCTTTTACTAAAAAAAAAAAAACTCCTGTATTGAAACTTATAAAAATCTTCTGATATAATTATTCAGACACTTATCTTTATAGAAAAAAAAGTAAAAAATGTTTTTGTTGGTTCATTTTTTCATATTTCATAAAATAAAATAGGGGGGGGGGTAGACCTCGTAAAAATAATATATTTTAGAGAAAAAAATTATTTTAAATATATTTTCATCAAATGGTAAGTAAGTATGGAAATTTTCGTGAAAATCGGACCATTAATTAATTTTTCATAGAATTTTTTTTTAAAAAGCCTCTAGTCGTAACTCGTTTTTGGCTACGTTAAATTTCAATTGATTTAACGGTACGAAAATGTAAACATTGTTTTCGTTCATAATTTTCATTATTTTCGTAAGCTGAAAAAATTTATTTATATCATCAGGAGTTTTTTAAATGTTTCTTCTTTTAAATGGACAAAAAAATTAAGATAATATTAACCTTTATGCAAGTTTCCTTGTTAAATATAGGGACGGGGGGCTAAATTTCACAGGGCAAATTGGAGGTACCTAGCAAACATAACTTAGAAGCAACACACAAGAAAATATAGAGGATTAAGAGTTATTTCCGTCAACCTGGATACTAAAATTGAAAGTCAGTGAAAATAATCTTACTAAATAGTATTTAGTAAATACTAAGTTCTATGCAAATGAAAATATCTGTTCAAGTTAATTTACAAAGGAAAATGTATCGAATATCTCCAGTAAAAAATATTTATGATTAGACCTTTAAGAAAAACAAGGGTATTATTTTCTTTCATGACTTTAAAAGCGAACAAGACTTCAACCGTTGTAATAAAAGAATTACTCTAACTTACTAATAAGCTTATATATATACATATATATATATATATATATATATATATATATATGTGAATAAATAGATACCTTGGTGTAGATATAAATTTATTTCGGCATTTATTTAACTTTAAGATCGAACAAGACTTTTCAAACGTTGTAATCCAAGCTTTAAGCTTACTTATGTATGTACAGTGACTTTATTTATATGTGTACATTGTACACATATAAATAAAGTAAGCATACATACACACACACACACATATATATATATATATATATATATATATATATATACAAAAGGACAAGAAAAAGGTGTATATTACAAAGGGACAAGAAAAAGGTGTGTGTATGATGATGTATATAATACACACACCTTTTTCTTATATATTATATATATTTCAACAGGACAAGAAAAAAGTGGATAAAACAAGTAAATTGCAAAAACAATATATACAATAAATTAAAAATCATTTTTACGTCCTGTTAGTGTTCGAAGATTTTGTATTAACAAAAAAAAAAAAAATTCACAGCAAAAAAAACTAAAAAAAAACAATCCACTCACTTGCCCAAGGTGTCTGTCTCTCCTCAGGTCCCATGTTTTCCTTTTTGTTTTTCTTAATAACCTTCAAATTTTTATTAGTAAACTTTTATTCCGTTTATGAGGTAATTTTATTTTTTTCCTTTTAAGAAAAAAAAACTCCCAGCACTCAGCTATCCATGTGTGCTGGCGAGAAACTGATCTTAGAGGGGAACGTAACAACAACTAGCGCCACCATAAAAGTAGAAAGAGCGACAATCAGGAGCAGATAACTCTAATTCCTACATCTGACATTTCTTCAACCTTGACCTTGCTCTAATGTCGACTTAAGAGGTACAATAGACTAGGTCGATTTTTCACTTTTTTAAAATATCAAATTGTCCATCTATGAGAAAGTTATGTGTTAATATACAGTAAGTATACCCAATTCGTCGAAAAATCCGTATTTTTACAAAACAAATTTTTACCCCCCCCCTCCCCGTTTGAAAACAAATTACCAAAAATCAGGGAATTATCCGATTTTAATGAAATTTTCAGTGTTGATTTATCAATTAATGAATTTTATAATGCATCAGTTATTTTATTTAAAAACATTCTGATTTTTTTCAGGTCACTTAACTTTGACCCCCCCCTCTATTTTTGGGGTGCAAAATATCGGTTGGGTTGTATATGATTTTTACTAATTTCTGCATAAATAAAAAGACAAAAGACCAAAGGTGTAAATAGAAGGCAAAGCATGTTAAGGATACTACTCTGGTAGAAAATAAGTACCGGAAATCCAAAAATAAAATGAAAATAAAAGCTAAAAATTAATTTTGGTTTTTTTGGGGGTTTTTTTTACACATTTTGATAATCATTTAATTGGCTATTATCTTATAAAAGAAAAAATATATACATCAATGTTTGTTCTATTTGAAAGGGAGGCGCTAAATTTTCAACAGAGTTTTCGACAAAAATTATTTGAGATTGATAAAGTAGTTATTAAAAAAATATGTTTTTAGAATCTAATAATATGACATTTTAAACTTAACATAATGATACTCATATTTTAAATGAATTTTATATATTAATTTATCATAGCAGAAATACCTAATTAAATCAGAAAGTTTTAAAATAAAATAACTGATGCATTATAAAATTCATTCATTGATAAATCAATACTGAAAATTTCATTAAAATCGGATAATTCCCTGATTTTTAGTCAATTATTTTCAATCAAGATTGTTAAATTTATTTTGTAAACATGGATTTTACGGCAACTCACAACGGCCATATAAAGTCAGATTTGATCAAAATTGATAAAAAAATCGTTTTAAATGTATTAAAAATAAATTACATGTGTAATATTATTTTGCTTTTTTTTTTTTACAGATGCTCATTATGCTACTTTTCAACAAAAATTTGACCTTAAATAATCTATTTAATTAATTTTAATTCGTTTTGAATGAAAAGCAGATGAAAAAATGGGTATCCTTACGACTCGCAGATCGGTAGCATTTTTAACCAAAAATTCCACCAAAATTAATGGTTCGACCTATCCATTCAACATAAATGTAAAACAGTACTACTTTAATTTTAATTTTTCATTAAGTTACAACGATCAATTGCAATGATGCAAAATGCGTACAATATGCATTTGAGAGCTTTCGAAGCTTTTGTACATATATGGTAGGTCGATTTTGGAACTGTAACATCTCCCATGTGGCGAAAGTTTCAAATTAACATAAAGAATTAGAATTGCCACACAAAATATTTTTCTTCAAAACTTTGCTTTCGTTTGAGGAAATAGATTTCAATCTTTTAAAATGTTATCACTGTTACAGCTTCATTATTAGGTAAAAAGCAGCAGAGGTGTTGGTGGTGATGGGAGGGGCATATTTTCAATTCGAATTGTAGTCATAATATTTTATTCATTTCATTTAAAATGACAACCTTTCCTGTTTTAAGTATTGAAATTGCCAAATTTCCTAACCAATTTCTAGGCTAAATGTAGCAAAAACGAGGATTTTTGGTTCATTTTAGTAGATGATCTTTGATGCTATTTCCTCAAACAATGGTGCAAGTAAGACATCTAATTTTTGGTATCAGTATTTATTATACCAACACACAACTTTCACTGTTTGAGAGAATTTGATTTTTTTTTTTATTGAAATATTAACCTACCCTAGTATACAGACCCAAAATATATATCAAAGATTCCTGCTGACTCATTGCTTTAAACTGACCTAATGAAACTGACTGTTAGGCTTTATTTTACTCATGCTCATTTACGATTATAGTACTAAGAAACGCATGTCAGTATATCTGAATTAAATGGAGTACATTCGGACGACGTGTGAAGGGTCATGTTTATTCTTTGGTAAACTTTGTGCCCAGACAAAGGGCAGTAACTCTTAAGGGTTCACTTAGAGTTCAATACAATAACACCACATCCCCCGTTTTTACAAAATATTTTTTCCTCTTACAAGTTTTATTTTTATTTTATTTAAGTTGCATAAAACACAATGAATAAAAATATAACTGTTCAGTTGTGTTCATAGATTTTTCATTTTTTTTCATATTTATATGTAGGTAACATAAAAATTAAAAGAAATGTTCTCTTTTTTTCTTTTTTTTTTTTGTGTGTGTGTGTGTGTGTGTGTGTGTGTGTGTGTGTGTGTGTGTGTATCCATGAAGAGATTTTCTTTTTGATAAGAAATTCACAAACTGAAAAAAAATGTTTTTGTTCTGTTTCATTCACAGTATTTTGCCAGTGGCTTTATTATCCTGCCAGATTTAGTTGTTTTATTTTCTGTTGTGTTGTAGCATGTATGTGATTCCTGTGGGACATGATGATTGCTAGTTTGGGATGAGGTATTTAGTATTTTTGTTTAAATATTTTTTGATGGGTCGGTTTCCACTCTGGATTGTATGATCTCTGGTGGATACCTAGTTGCTGTAGATGGGTCTTCCCTCAGGTGTTTTCGATTCCTGCGGAGGACCTGTCCAGATGGGGTTTTAATGATATAGGACCTTGACTCCGTGCATGTCTGTGTGACAACTGCAGCACTCCATCTATTTGTGTCCTTGTCGTGCATCCTAACATGCTGCCCTATTTGGATGTCAGTTAGGTCTTTTGCATGCTGATCATAGTATGCTTTTTGTTCAGCTTGTCTCTTGTACAAGCAGACTGATATCTCCGCTTTTTTTTTTTTTTGCGCTGTGGTTAGTACATTTTACTGGAATGTTGCTAACTAATTTTCTGTTGAACAGCATTTCTCCAGGTGAGGGTATTGTGTGGTCTATTGGAGTTCTCCGAAGGCATAGCGGTACCGTGTCGATGTCCCGGGTTGCTTGACTTAGCCTTTTTGATGGGGGATTTTATTGACTGCACACAACGTTCCGCAAATCCATTAGACTGTGGGTCACGTGTCACCACTCACAGCCAACAGGTGGCCCCATTGGGGGAGTCATACACCTCTGCAGAGGTGCAGTCGGTGTATTCTAATGCTCCAGCTGACAGGGCGGTATTTTTATTTGGTTTAAAATTTTATTTTTATTAATCACCACAAATATAAATAATGAATAAAAGATATAATGTATCAGTTATTTTATTTAAAAACTGTTACATTTTTTCAGGTCAGTTAACTTTGAACCATGTATCTTTGAGGTGTAACACAGATTCTCAGAGATACTTGTTTCAAGGTTAACTGACCAGAAAAAAATGTAAAAGTTTTTAAATGAAATAACTGGTGCATTATATCTTTTATTCATAAATATATCAACACTGTAAATTTCATTAAATTCGGCTAATTACCTGATTTTTGGTATATTTTTTTTCTTTTGGCGGGGTGACATACGATGGCAGAATTTAGGTCTGTTAAGTTTGATTTAACCACAAAACCTATCCAGCATTTATTTTCAGTGCTAAGGAGGAATGCTACATATTATAATAGAATAGCAAAAAATTATTGGTTGGCTGGTTGGTTGGATATTATGGATTAGGTATCCAATAGGCACCCCAGCTGGCAGATGTTTTGAAAAGAATACCTCTTGTTTTTCACTGTACACTCCCAGTTGTTTGTTTACAAATAACAGATGATTTTTTTACATTAGAATTTCACTGTGAGATTTTTTTAAAGTTTGTTTGCTGGGGTGCCTATTGGAAAAGTATGTTCATGTATGTTTACAACCTAAAAGCACGTTTTTATACAAAAATAGTTTTCAATTTTAATAAAAAAAAAATTAGTTATTTTATATTGTTGTTGTTAATTCAATAGGAATTTTTTTTTAAATTATAAAACTCTAAAAGAAAGACACGTTTTTATATTAAAATAGTTTTTATTTAACCAGAAGAGAAATGCAGATAGGTTTATTCAAATGAAAATAGTTTTTATTTACAAAATATTTTTTTATGTTTGTTTAAATAAAAGGATGTTGTTCAGAAATGGTATCACACAATTTATAAAGTTTATTTTCCATGCACCTCTCGTACCACAACTGAAAGTTTACAGTGAATAGCAAAAGGTGATCTTTTCAAAACGGCTTACAGTAGGGGTGCCTATCTTAAATAGTTAAATTCACAGTTATTGTGTGCCTTGTAGTTGTCATTTACTAAGTATGGAGGTGCTCATAATATATCTATAGATAGATAGATAGATAGATAGATAGATATTGATAGTGAGATAGATAGATAGATAGATATTGACAGTGAGATAGATAGATAGATAGATATTAATAGATTGATAGATAACTAGATATTAAAATAGATAGATAGATAGATAGATAGATATTGATAGATAGATAGATAGATAGATAGATAGATAGATAGATAGATATTAATATAGATTGATAGATAACTAGATATTAAAATAGATAGATAGATAGATAGATAGATAGATATTGATAGTGAGATAGATAGATAGATAGATATTGACAGTGAGATAGATAGATAGATAGATATTAATATAGATTGATAGATAACTAGATATTAAAATAGATAGATAGACAGATAGATAGATATTAATAGTGAGATACATATATCGTAAGTAAAGTCGTCGGGGTGGCCTAATGTCGGTATCAGCCATGCAGCGAGGGAGTCTATCCCCTTTTCACTAGCGCTAGACCAAGGAGATTATTTGAGCGTCTGAGGTAGAGCGCCACACCTATAGACAGACATTAATATAGATAGATATCAATATATATATATATATATATATATATATATATGAATATAGACTAATAGATAGATAGATAGATATCAATAATGAAATATATAGATATTAATGTAGATTGATAGATAGATAGATAGATAGATAGACTAGCAGGATCTGCGGATATACCAAAGTATGATAATTTAATTATTAAAACATTTTATATGTTTACTTAAGAGCTATTGCGTAATAGTTCACTATGTAAAAAATATAATAATCTTGATTTAACTCTTTCACTCTTTTTTTTAATCCACTCTTTCTATCTTTCCCTTCTTCTCTTTCTTTCTTTCTTGTTAAATTTTTTCTTGAGTGATTCGGACGGTCTCGTTTTGGAGACCATTTGGACAGGTTAAAAATGGGTAAAAAATGGTAGAAATAAGGATTTGGTGATTAAGTGACCCCGGATTATTCAGATATATATTTGTGCATTTCATCTTGGACAATATATATATATATACATATAGATAGATAGATAGATAGATAGATAGATAGATATAATATAGATAGATAGATAGATTGATAGATATTAATATAGATAGATAGATAGATTGATAGATATTAATATAGATAGATAGATAGATTGATAGATATCAATATAGATAGATAGATAGACAGATAGATAAATATTAATATAGATAGATAGACAGACAGACAGATAGATAGATAGATAGATAGATAGATAGATAGATAGAACATAGATAGAGGGGTGGATATTAATATAGATAGATATGAACATAGATAGAGGGGTGAATATTAGTATATATATATATATATATATATATATATATATAGATAGATAGATAGATAGATAGATACTAATAGTGAGATAGATAGATAGATAGATAGATAGATAGATAGATATCAATAGACTGAGATAGATAGATAGATAGATAGATAGATAGATAGATAGATATGAACATAGATAGAGGGGTGGATATTAATATAGATAGATATGATTATAGATAGAGGGGTGGATATTAGTATATATATATATATATATATATATATATATATATATATATAGATAGATAGATAGATAGATAGATAGATAGATAGATAGAATAGTAGATAGATAGATAGATAGATAGATAGATAGATAGATAGATAGATAGATATGAACAGACAGATAGATAAATAGATAGATATTACTAGATTGAGATAGGTAGATAGTTATATATTAATAGACTGAGATAGATAGATAGTTTGATAGATAGATAGATAGATATATAGATAGATAGACAGATAGATAGATAGACAGATAGATAGACAGACTGTGATAGATAGATTCAAATTTCCTTAGAGAACAACAAAAGGATTGGTAACTTGCAAATTTAAAAAAGTCTGTTTTGACCTTCAAGTGACCTAACAAGTAAAAGGTGAATTTTGACATGTTTTTTTGTAAATATGTCAGAAATTTCTACCCAATAGAAAATAAAAACAAAACAAACACAAAGAAACATTTTGATAAATGATTTAATAAAAAAAAAATTAAATTAGTCCTCAGAACTCTTTTTCAATCTAATTTATTAAAGTTTATTAACATTTAAATTAAAATTCAAAAATTAAAATCTATATATATGGGGAGAGGTTTGGTTTCTTCGTATTTGTATCCTATCTCCAATACATTGAAGTGAAGGAACAGAGATGAGGATGACTTTAGAGTGTGATACTGTGGTTGAAGACGAACATGGTCAGAATAAATAAATAAATAAATAAATAAGAAAGAAAGTAGGTTAAAGCCAGGCATAAGTAAAACGGGTGGGTGGCTGACCTTTTTACGAATCCAAAGATGAAAGAGACCTGTATGCCCACCATGAAATGGGACCACTTGGTGATAATATCTTAGGCACCCAGGTATTAAAAGCAAAAAGGATTTTTTAGGAGAAATTCTCTTTTGAAAAAAATTAATGATCAACGTATTGAAGACGTATTGTCTGAAAAAATATTTAAGTACTTTAATTTTAAGGGTTAATGGCGACTAAAAGTCTGCGATTTATTTAAGTGCTGGCCATTTGTGTGGTCCGGAGAAGATGGTTTGGGGAAGGGGAATTTGACATAAATACAACTAAACTCGAGCCCTAAAGCAGTTAGAACCCGGGGATCGAAGGGTTAAGTTCGCCAGCAGGGATAGCAGTAATAGCCAGCTGGATAGACAGCGAAAGCATCACACACACTCTTCTTCCATCCGCGTCTTGTTTACACACATTTGTGGTTGTTGTTGTTGTTTTGTTTTAATCTTTGTGAGCCTGTTTTTTTGACTCGTGCCTTAAATTCGGCCAGCACATAATTCACAACGCTTGGGGTCCATACAAGTACATCGAAAGAGCAGAGTACAGAACAGGTCTTCTCACAAGAGTAAGACTTTTATTAGCTGATTCTACTCTATTTCTTTGAGGGGAAATATTTCCTGAGCAAGTCAATAGGTGTTTCCTCTTCAAAATCTTGGAGTAAAAAGGGCTGAGAGACCTTGTTGGCACCAAGAATTTTTTTTTTGGGGGGGGGGTGTTGCATATGCTCAGAGGGCTCTCTACTTTTTTGTGTCTTTTTTTTTTCTGTATTTAATTTCATTTTGTTTTATTTTGTTTTATTTATTTTTATTTGGTTTAATTTTATTTTTTATTAATCCCCAAAAATACTCATGTTCCTTAATTTTCCACAGAAGTCTTTTTCTATTTAATTTATTAGAATTCATTAAAATTTATCAAAATTTAATCTATTAAAATCTATATATAAATACTCATGTTCCTTAATCTTCCACAGAACTCTTTTTCTATTTAATTCATATTAAAATTTATCAAAATTTAATCTATTAAAATCTATATATAAATACTCATGTTCCTTAATCTTCCACAGAAGTCTTTTTCTATTTAATTTATTAGAATTCATTAAAATTTATCAAAATTTAATCTATTAAAATCTATATATAATACTCATGTTCCTTAATCTTCCACAGAACTCTTTTTCTATTTAATTTATTAAAATTCATTAAAATTTATCAAATTTAATCTATGTTCCTTAATCTTCCACAGAACTCTTTTTCTATTTAATTTATTAAAATTCATTAAAATTAAAATTTAATCTATTAAAATCTATATATAAATACTCATGTTCCTTAATCTTCTGACTGTTATCATCTTGCAATACCCTCTGGTTAAAAAGTAAAGCCATCTAATTTGTCCAAGTTGAAATGCAAATATGTACATCCTGATTAACTGGTGTTGCTTATCAGCTAAATTCTTGTTTGTTATGAGTGTTATCACCTCAGCTAAATAATGGACCATTCCGTTTTTATTATAAAGCAAGAAAGGGAAGAAAAAGGGCATGCCACACAGAAAAAATATAAGAAAGAAAGAAAGAAAGATATTAATTGGGGGTCAGCCTGTGGAAGCGAAAACATCAATCTTCATTATAAAGAAAGATAGTGAAGAAAAGGCTACACAGGAAATATATATATATATATATATATATATAAGATAATCTAATGAGTCAGACAAACCTACTATTAGTTTCGCATAAAGCTCTTCAGGGCTAAAATCTGACTTAGAGATCAGAGTCAGATTTTAGCCCTGAAGAGCATTATGCGAAACTAATAGTAGGTTCATCTGACTCATTAGATTATCTTTATTATTGGCTCTACTTAGGTATCGAGCACTTTTTACTTATTAGCTTTCTTCTAGCGGTTATATGAATATATATGTATCTTATATACATATATATACATATAAATTGTTTTTTCTTTTGGCCAAATACTGTACCAATAGATTATTTTTTGTTGGTACGAATATCTTGGACCTTTCTTTTTTTCAAAAATTTTTTTCTTCCTGGTAGATGTTTGGTAGTATATTTTTACAATCAAACTTTCTGCTGGTTTTTTTTTCTCTCTGCAAGGATCTACCAACACACTTGTTATATTAAATTATATATATATATATATATATATATATATATATATATATATATATATATATTAATAGATTAAGAGATTGAGAGAGATAGAAGGATAGATATAAACATGCTGAGAAATAGATATCATACATACATACATATATATATATATATATATATATATATATATATATCATCCACAGACACATGTTTCAACTTATCAAATCTCTTCAATGTGGCTAGACATTTTGTGAGCTACCTACTGCCTCAGAGTAAATCATTATTTTTTGATTCACGTGATTTTTAAAAAAGTTTTTTTTTTTTCGAACATTTGAAAAATTCTCCGCTTTCCAATGAATTTAATTTTAAAAAATAAGGATTTACTCTGAGGAAGGTTGAATCTCCTTTGTGTGTGGAAGATTTCTACATTTTTTCTATTATTATTATTCCATTTCATTTGGTTATTTAAAAATAATAATAGTTTGAATAATGTACACATGGAGAAACTCCTGACCGAAACACGTGTAAGTAAAATTGATTAAAATATCCTATTTTATCCATTCTATACTTTCTTTCCTTTATTTCTTTTTTCAACATACCACCGGATTCACTTCCATTTTCATTTTACACACACACACACACACACACACACACATATATATATATATATATATATATATATATATATATATAATATAATATAATATAATATATATCAAAAGAGTGAGATAGATTGATAGAAGGAAAGATATGAACATGCTGAGGTAAATAGATATTATACATGCATACATACTTATATATATATATATATATCTATAAGTTCCATTTTTATCTCACTTTCATATATATATATATATATATATATATATATATATATATATATATATATATAGTTTGAATGTTGTGTATTTTGGCAGCTAGTCATTATCTAGGCAAGTGTTGTTAAAAATGATGGAATATTTATTTTTTATGATCTTTATCTGAAGATTATCTCCTAATTTGAAAATGCAATATATAAAAGAACAAGGAAAAAATTACCTAACACACTACAACTTACAATCCCCTGATGACGACCAAAGAAATGGTTAAAAGCACTAGGGTAAGGAATATGTGACAATTCCTATCCCCTCTGGATCCCGAACTATGGAAAATAACTAGATGACTAGAAAATTTCAGATAAAGATCATGAAAAAGAAATATTCCATCATTTTTAACAACACTTGCCTATATATATATATATATATATATATATATATATATATATATATATGTATTTATATATAAAGGGTGGCTTACCGGTGAATATGGGCACGATCGTTGGAGGTGCACAGGATCCAGGGGTTAAGTCCGTGATAAAACAAATACAAAGTGCTCAATACAAAGTAGAGCAAATTTATTGAAGAAATAGATACAACAGAAACCTACTCGAGTTTCATCGCTAGAATATTCAATGAACATATGTGTGATCAGCTGCAATTAATCGGTAACTCAATTAATTCAGTGGATTTAACCCTGATGATTCTAGCAATGAAACTCGAGTAGGTTTCTGTTGTATCCATTTCTTCAATATATATATATATATATATATTATTATTTTATATTATTATTATAATGAAGATTGTGGGATTTACTGTCTGTAACTATATTACTATTCAAGTCACAATTCCCTTTGTTATTTACGTCATATTTTCTATGATTTTATTTTTTATTTAAACATCAATTATTAATAAAATCGTTTTACATTATTAATACTGTTGACCATATCTACATAGTATTTACCGCGTACCCCACTTGTACGGGTCAGGCACAAAGTCCCTATTAACGTGGGACCACCCACAAACCGAAGCTCATGGAGTGGCGGGTGAAAAATTGCGTCGATCCCGTCGGCATTCCCCCTCAAGGGGGGCGCCTCAGGCACTGGGCAATAAACCCAGCCCAGCCCCTTTAAATCAAGGGGGCAGGTGTTGCCTGGGGGGATGGCCCCCTGGGATCGACGCTGTTAATTATATCAATGGTCCAGAGGCCGAAGCCACTGTTGACCATATCAACATGCTAATAACATGCAATTATATTTATATATACAACAAAATAGCAGTTTACAATGTGAACAAGAAGGCTAATTTGCATATTGATATTAAAAATTTGATTTTAATAAATATGTGCTTGGTATTATTGATTTCTAATTGTTTGGTTTTATTTTAATGAATATGAGCAAAAACCTCGGGTATAAATCTTAAAAGAAATCCATTAACAAGAAGAAATAAATAGACTGAGATAGATAGCTAGATAGATAGATAGATAAATATTAATAGAGTGAGATAGATAGATAGATAGATATAGATAGATATGTTGTTTTTGTTATTAAAGCCATTGATCTTTTTGATGTTGGTCGTTGACATTAAATTTATTCCAGTACACCTGACCTAAGCTATGACAAAATCATAAAATTATGAAATTTGTCAAACAATGCGCTGACTGCACACTCCTGGTTAGCAGAGGTCACCAATTAACCCTTCACTGTAGGTCAGAGGTAAAACAATAGGGACTTATAAAAGAATAGGAAGAGAATTGGAATAAATAATCCCATTGGAGTGTAATTGCAGTTAAAATCAATTGTGATTTCTGGCCATAATGAAGCGGACCATTTTCAAACTGATAGGTACAATGTTTTTAGTCTGGCTTAATTTTGCCGGGTTTGCAAATGGCGGAAGGTAAGAAATTGTTGTTTTGTTTAAATATTTTGGCTTTGTATCTATTTGTTCATGATATTTATTCGAACTTTGTTTTGATTTCCTGATAGATAGATAGATAGTTTGATAGATAGATAGATAGATAGAGATAATACATACATACATACATACATAGATAGGTAGATATTAATAGACTGAGATAGATAGATAGAGACAGATAAATGGAGATAGATAGATATTCATAGAGGGAGATAGATGGATAGATAGATAGATATTAATAGAGGGAGATAGATAAATAGATGGATAAATATTAATTGAGGGAGATAGATAGATAGATAGATAGATAGATAGATATTAATAGACTGAGATAGATTAACAACTACATAGATAGACAGATAGATAGAAACAGACAGATAGATAATGCCTGGGTATGACACTAAACTTCATCTAGTAGTGAGTCTCTCGTTCTATAAAAATGTATAAGCAATGATTCTACTATAAAGATATATTAGAAATGATTTTACTATAAAAAGTTATTGGAAAGGATTTTACAATAAAAGTATATAAAAATGATTTTACTCTAAAAAAAAATATTAGAAATGAGTTTACAATGAAAAGGCATTGGAAATAATTTTACAATAAAAATACATTGGAAATGATTTTACTATACAAATGTATTGAAATTTATTTTACTATATAAAATATTTTGGGAATGTTTTTACAATGAAAATGCATTGGAACTTATATTACTATAAAAATGCATTGGAAATAAGTTTACTATGAAAATGCATTGGAAATGATTTTACTGTGAAAATGCATTAGTTTAAATTTTTACTATAAAAATTCATTGTAAATGATTATTACCATGAAAATGCATTGGAAATGATTTTTACAATGAAAATGCATTGGAAATGATTTTACTATAAAAATCCATTGGAAATGATTTTACTATAAAATGCATTGGAAAGGATTTTACTATGAAAATTCATTAGAAATGATTTTACTATAGAATGAACTGGAAATGATTTTACTATAAAAATTCATTAGAAATGATTTTACTATGCAAATGTATTGGAAATAAGTTTACTATAAAAATGCACCAGGAATGATTTTACTATGAAAATGTATTAGAAATAGATTTTTAGTATGAAAATACATTGGAAAGGCTTTTACTATGAAAATGTATTAGAAATAGATTTTTACTATGAAAATACATTGGAAAGGCTTTTACTATGAAAATGCATTAGAAATGATTTTACAATGAAAATGCATTGGAAATTTGAGAGCTTTGCATCACACATTTGACAAGCTGATATACAAACAAATTCTTCTCAATTATTGATTTACAACTCTCTCTCTCTCTCTCTCTCTCTCTCTCTCTCTCTCTCTCTCTCTCTCTCTCTCTCTCTCACACACACACACACACGCCCTCTCACTCCCTATTGCATTGTCTTTCTCTCTCTCTCTCCCTCTCCCTCTCTCTCTCTCTCTCTATCTATCTATCTATCTGAATGTCTATCTATCTATCTATCTATCTATCTGATTCTATCTATCTATCTATCTATCTATCTATTTGACTCTATCTATCTATCTGTCTGTCAGTCTATTTATCTATCTATCTATCTGAATGTCTCTATCGATAGATTAGTAGACTCTCAAAATTATTTTCAGGCTTTTGATATCACCAATAAATTCTGGTGCCCTGTTTGTACATAATTGTGAAAAGTTTTTACTGGATTTAAAAAGGATTTATTTGTTGGCACATCTTTTATGTTTTGTTAATTTGTCATAAAATATAGGAGTTTATCCTATATCTATTGTTGTATAGCTACTTTGAAATTGGTGTATACTTATCTTTTCTGTAGAGTATACCCATGGTTGTATACTCACTCTTAATCTGGTAGTGTACTTATCTAGTCTTGTATTTCTGCTTATTCTGATTTGGTTGGTTGGTTGGTTGGTTGATTGATTTTAATGGCATATCAACTCATCTGGGGTTATGTCATTCCTAGCAGTTAGGAAGTAATATATGTTGTATATCTTTATTTACACTTTTGTAATAATTGGTTTTAAAAATGTGTTAGCATCATTGCGGATCATGTTGTATGGCATTGATTAAGTTCATGTCTATTTTAGCTATTGTCTCCTTAACTTGGGCTGGTATCCTCTTCTTAAGATTCTAGGTGTTATTGGGATGTTCTGTTTGTTATTTTGTTTTTGATTAACAACTCAAGACTTTCTTTTTGGTGAATTCATATTTTTATCAAAGCTTTATAAGTCCCAGTATCAATTCAACTATCTATCTGACTGTCAATCTAACTGTCAGTCTATCTATCTATCTATCTATCTATCTGACTGTCAATCTATCCATCTATCTAACTGTCAGTCTATTTATCTATCTGAATGTCAATCTATCTATCTATCTATCTGTCTATTGGAATGTCTCCATCGATAGATTGATAAACTCTCAAAATTATTTTCAGACTTTTGATGTAACCAATAAATTCTGGTGCCCTGTTTGAACATAATTATATCTATTGTTGTATAGCTACTTTGAAATTGACTTATACTTATCTTTTGTGTAGAGTATACCCATAGTTGTATACTCACTTTTAGCTCTTCAAATTTGAGGGGGTTCGTGAAAAATCGTGACTTTTCATATTTTTATTAAAGTTTTCACTGAATCAATTCAACTGCATGTGCGTGAATAGGCTATTTGGACAATAAGCACCATCTATCCGCATTGTCCAATGGCTGAGCCAAAACTAAAATCTAAAACTCATTTCCCATGGTTCAAACTCATGACCGGGAGTGTAGGTCAAAACAGTGTTAAGGGATATCACTCACAAATGGCTGTATACTTTATATATATATATATATATTTTTTCCCCTTCACTTACTATAAAAAGAATTTTTATCTGACACGCGTAGATGTATCTCTCTCCCCACCCCCTTACATAATAAACGCACACAGCAACTCAAGTGTTAAAAGAATATTCTCTTGCCTCTTTTATCAATGAAAATCATGCTCACACACACATACACACACACACACACACACACACATACACAACCTTGAGGTTTGTTTCGATTCTGTTTATCGCAAAATATTTATACACACAAGCGCAACGACACATTCATAAACACATAAAAAATGCACTTACACATTCTAATACTCACACCGCAAAAAAAAAGAATATTTGACGTCATATTTCAAACCGTTCATTTTTTCAACGTTCTTTTTTCTCACACTTCAAATTTTAAACAGATCGATAAACAAGGACTATTACTCGCCTTTCTCCTTATTCTGAGATAAAAAAAATTTTTATCACCTTCCACATACCAACAAAAGCTCTGACGATGATGTAATTAATATATCGAAACACTGCAGCATCGGCCAATAAACTCACCATTTAACTCATTTAAACCTGTGTTTTTCAATTTTTTATTATACTACATACTGTCGGATTCACTTCCTTTTATTCATATACACACACATATATATATATATATATATATGTTTATTCTTATATGTACAATAGCTCTATCACTGATATTGAGAACTTTACTTATAATACCACAAAAACTTGGCCCACTACTAACTCACCAGGTGAGCTATTGCTATATATATATATATATATATATATATATATATATATATATATATACACACACATACATATATATATACACATATATACACACACATATATATATATATATGTTAGGGTAGTGAGGACATGGAGTCAACTGACAGTTTCCCGAATCACATAGGCAAGTAACTGTCTGTAACCAAGCGCTATTGACTCCATGTCTACACTACACTAACTTAGATATATAAATGCCACTGGATAATTTGACATGGAATTCCACTACACTAACTATGCATATTTATTAGGATACCCATCCATTAGACAGCACTATTTCAAATCCATTAAAAATTCCTATAAAGGAAAAAGGGTTAAATCGAACTTAACGGACCTAAACTTTGAACCGCATATCTTTGAGGCATAACACAGATTCTCAAAGATATGTCGTTCAAAGTTAACTGACCTGAGAAAATGTAAAAGTTTTTAAATAAAATAACTGGTGTATTATATCTTTTATTCATTAATATATCAACACTGAAAATTTAATTAAATTTGGTTAATTCTCTGATTTTTTTTTTTTTTCCTTTTGATGGGGCGACATACGATGGTGGAATTTAGGTCCGTTAAGTTTGATTTAACCAGAAAAAGTGCCGTTAAACAGAACATTACAGTCAATAAGTCAAGAGAATGAAATAATTTTGACATTATTTAAAATAATTTACTAAGTTTTACTTATATCTTGAATTTCTTTTTCTTGCCAGTACCCAACCACAAAAACAGTGTTATGATGGTTGCACTTGTCAAACCTGGTTTGATTACCCAGCATGCATTGCTATGTAAGTAAAATTAACCTTTTTTTTATTACTGTTCTTTTTACAAGTCCGTTGCAGACGACGATGACATCACTACATGACATTCAACAGTTGTGGACCCTCTGGTGGTTAGTTAGTCCAATTCTGGACTTTCAAAACAAATCTTTTTTGGTTATTTCCTATAACTCCAACATAAACATAGGGGAACTACTCATGACTGATGAATTATTTATTTATTTTCCCATTAAACTAACCCTAAACCCTAACCCTAAACCCAATCCTAATCCTAATCCTAACCCTAAACCCTAACCCTAACCCCGTCTTCTTTTTTCCTAGTAGATCAATAAATAAGTAAATAATTTATCAGTCAAGAGTGGTTCCCAATCCTAATCCTAACCCTAACCCTAACCCTAAACCCTAACCCTAACCCCGTCTTCTTTTTTCCTAGTAGATCAATAAATATATAAATAATTTATCAGTCAAGAGTGGTTCCCCTTTGTTTATGTTGAAGTTATAGGAAATAACCCTTTTTTTTATTACTATTCCTTTTACAAGTCCGTCGCAGATGATGATGATGACACTACATGACGTTTAAAAGTTGTGGACCCTCTGGTGGCTAGTTAGTCCAATTCTGGACTTGCAGATGCGGTCACACACATTGCAGGGGAAATTTCCATCTGCATTTGGTGGTTCATGACGACGAAGACATCACCACTTTGTAACCCTGTTAATCTCAATATTGAGCCGCTCAGCTACTGTACGGCACGTGTCTCGCCAATGATGCTGAAGAAATGCACCATCACATCTTTTATTACCGTAAAAGTAATTAATTAAGGACGAGGAGAAGACGGATAAGGAAGACAAACGCTATTTCCCCATCATTAACAGTTTCTATAACAACTTAACTAAAATTAAAGTAATTTTTCGGAAACAATATACTTATATCATTTATATAATACTAGAAGCAGCAACCCAGTGTCACCTGGGTAGAGGAGGGGATACCTGGGTAAGGGCCGGCTTAGCTCCGTCAATAGAGTGTCCGACTAGAAACCACAAGGTTCCAGGTTCGATACTGGCCCTCGCCAACTCAGTGTATGAGTAGCACAGGTATCTGTGCAGTAAAGTGAGGAGCTGATGGTAGGTGTGGTGCTCCACCTCAGATGCCAAAACAATCTCCTTGGTCTAGTGCTAGTGAAAAGGAGATAGACTCCCTTGCTCTTTGTCTGATACCGACTTCAGGCCACCCTGATGACTTTACTTTTGAGATTCACAAATGCTAGACATTTTTAAGTAGAATTTCAATGCTATTTCTATGTATATTTTAATTTTCAAATATCTTCGAATATAGACCAAATCTTTATAATTTGTGCACGAAAAGCAAGAACTGGTGATATTTAATGTGTATATATATTTATTTTGTCGTTAATTGTTTTATTTTTGTAGTTTTATCCGGGCATACATACATACATACATACACATCAACTGCCCTTTATATATGTATAGATAAGACAATATATGTATATGAGGGAGATTCAAAAATTATCCGCACTCTTGTTTTATGGCAGCCGAGTTCATTGTTATAAAAAAATTAGTCACGAAACGACAGTACTCCAAGCTTTGAAGTATGGAGTTAACCACGAGTGTGGCAGACAGGTTGAGAGTTAAAGAAATAACCAAACAACTAGAAATAGGAATAAAAGACGTGTATTACAGAATAACAATAAGGAATGCAAACTTTAGTTCGTCTGTACAAATATAATTTGTAATAAACTTATCTGAGTCCTGAGATAGGGTATTATCGGAGCCCTTGCTACGGCCTTCTGATAGTTCGGATATGATAGACTTCTGTTTGGTGTCCGACTCCGATGCTGGGTGTTGAGGAAGAGGAGCGACCCTGTTTTAGGTCTGTCCCCAGTGCAAGCTGGATCAAAAGAGGCATGAGTTTGCTTATTCGGCTTTGCCGCCAAAGTATGCTGGCTCGTGATTGGTTGGTTCGAAACAGAGGCTCGCAGACAAAGGATGATAACCCCCATACCCCAAAATTCTCAATATTGTGGATGATTTGTTAGGGAAAATCATGACTAATCTGTAGAGAACTAACTATTTCATCGATGATAACTCACCAGTTGGCCAATACCATCTCTCAAGCTTGCTGAATCTTCTCATCAGTGGAGGAGGTTGATGAGTGTCTTTCTCCTTCTTCGTGTGTCATGCTTGCCTGGCTACTTCTCTATCCACTGTAAGCAGTAGTGGTCTGTCTCCATATTGTGCTAAAAGCCTTCGATAAATTTCAGACCCTGTCCCTCCTTCTGATCAGAAAAATCAGGTCACTGCTCTTTGTTTTTCCTTGGTGCATACTGCTAGTTGACCTGTAAAAACAGCAAGCAAAATGGCGCGATCAGGCTCAAACTTTCGATCATGTGACTACAACAGTGCCAACTATAAGCCTGGATATGGAGAACAAAGTGTGAAAATAATAAAGACATGTTATATTGTGTAGAGGCTGATGTTGCATGTTCTGACTTCACAAATAATATTTAGAATGATGATAAAATAACAAGACACAGTTTAGGCAGAAAATACGGAGAAATAACAAACACAAGGCATGTATTTAACAAATAACAAAGACATTTATTATGAGGTTATTTTTTCAGTGGAATAAATTTGTATAAATGAAGAAAATCTGTAATGTTCACAACATAAAAATGAATATCAAATTAGTTAGTTCAAATTGTTACATAATAATTGGATTCCTAATACATTTTTAAGGTAGTGTAGAAATCATTATGGTGATCAGTATAGCTGATGGCCTTGAGAGTGAGTGACAGCGTTTGACCTCACTCTGACCTTGCGTTCTGGGGATGATCGTGAGAACCGGAAGGCAATAGAAGGCCCTCTTCCGGTTTAAGGATACTAAGTAAGTAAGAGTCAGTTAGAAGTTAGAAGCCGAGCTAGCAACATGTAAGCCTCATCTGCGCAGATTGTCTGGGTGGGGATCTGGAATAAAGTAACATCAACCTAAATCGAAGTCTTGTGTTTATTACTAAAAACTAATAACACAGGGCTTCTGATAAGGAATGATCCCCAACAGAAACCAGACCCGGAATCCTCAATAGAAGACCAGACGAGACCTTAGAAGATATACCAAACCAAGATAGATGATAGACGATCAGAAGCAAAGCCGGCCAGAGGAATAGACGACAGAGTAAGAAGAAAGGTATATAACATTATATGCTGATCTGGTATGTAAAAAGATCAGTATATAACATATACCTATTTAGTGCCAGTAAAGAAGGCGCTATGCAACAAAATAGCCAACTCATATCAGATTTGTTTGATAGAAATTTGGATAAATGAAGAAAGTTTTTTATGTTTACAACCTGAAAAATGAATGTCTGTTTTACTGATTGCAGTGGCATGATGATGTGGATAGTTACATAGCAGTAAACAGAAAACTGACATTGACTCAGCAGGTTGAAGTTTGTTTTTCTAATCTAATTGTTTTTCTAGGAATTATTGTTATATATTGTACAAACGGAAATATGAATTTCTGGTTTTATTAAACAAAGAAGTTTTTACAACTGCCCGTTATCAGATCAAGAGATAAAAATACGTGGGTGTAGCTATGAATATAAAAAGAACCGAGGGCTTCAGACAGGTCAGTCGTCAGTAGACCCGGAGGCAGTCACGCGGAGAGAGAGTGAGGTGATTGGGGTCAGTAGTCGGCCGAGCGGGACCTCGTGTAGTTGGTGTCGGAAAAGCTAGCGTTAATATTTACCAACTGAAAAAGCTTGTCGCCCAGAAATTTAATCGAAGGACCGAAAGTCTAAAGACTGAATATATTAATTAAACTGACCCTCTCTCTCGAAGTTAAGAAGCTTGAATTTATTTCAATAAACTTCTGGAGGATAACTTTGGTGTTATTGTCATCCCTTACAACGAAGATAAAACTATTGCAATTTAGTACAGTGACGACGCGCTATGCAATATTATGGTGGATACAGTTATGTTGTATATTGCAAAAATAAAATGTTATTATTTATCCCTAACTTGTTGATAAGTCCTGGAACCGAGAAAAAGAAAAGAAAAGAAAAAGTGAAATAAGTGTATCTATCATGTTTGTTTATGTTTTGCTAATATATATATATATATATATATAGCAAGTCTCCTCAGGTCTCCAGGACTCTTCTGAGTATTATTTTTATTATTAGTATTATTATTTTTAATTGATTTTATTTTCTATTATTTATAATTTTTTAATTTTATTTTTTTATTATCCTACTATTAATTTATTTTTATTATTTATATCATAACTAGTATTTTCTTTTATACATCATTATACTCTAATGTTTAAATTTAAAAATTTTTTATTTACTTGTCTATTTATATTTTAATATACTACTCTGTTTTTTCTGTCTTGTCACTTTTTTGTCTGTCTGGACACCCTAGAAACCAACCTTGAAATGTATCTCTTTTTTCATTCACTTCCTGTTTCTATGGTTACAATCCTATACTGTTAAAAATATATATATATTTTCTTATTATTTTTTGCTTTTGTTTGAATTTATATATATTCAGCTCTTTGGGGGTTTTTGTGATGTGCTTGCCCATAAGTGAATTGAGACCCATCTGATGAGACGAAAATTTGGGGAGCCGATTTAAATCAACTTAGATTTATATGGGCCCCAATTTTCGTCGAAATAAATTTATTATGGGACTACTGTGTTGAGTTCTTCCTTCATTTATTGATATATATATATATATATATATATATATATATACTGTGTTTCAGAAAAATTGATATCATTTTGTAATCCAATAACTTTTCTTGTTCAAATGATATTTTAATTTTAGCAGCATGTGTAGAAACAACTTAGAATTTACTGTGTTCTTTACTCTGTATAATGTTCAATCTATGTTAATATTTACCATTGAATTAAGTGCCTTGGCAAGGGAGGAGATTATGTTGAAAAATTAATGCTTTTTCATCATTGGGTTATAGATTCTATCTTAAGTAAAACGAGCAAGACATACTGTGCACTGCTGGAGAATTAAGAACAAACTTATAAGCAACGTTTCTCCTATGGACTCCTACATATGGACACACCAGTGCTGGCAACAAGATAAAGCTTATATTCATCTGCTCTGTGCAGACACTAGATGCCCTCTAGAGGATTTACTAAGTGCAATGGCCAATTTTGACTCTGTGGTCCACCAATGGTTGAATTGTTCGCTCAAAGTTGAGTCGCGTACATCTGTTTTTTTTAATGACAGGCTGGTGGCCGCAAAGGTTGATGTCTTCGACTGCGAATGTCGTAACGTTGTCTCGGAGCGGAAGGGAATCTGTTTCTTTGTTGATTTGTTCTCTGCTTGTAATCCAATAACTTTTGAAGTCGGTATCAGACAAAGAGCAAGGGAGTCTATCTCCTTTTCACTAGCACTAGACCAAGGAGACGATTGGCTCCACTTTCGATATTTTTATTTTTGGCGGTAAGAATTTATGAGGCTTCGAAAGCACGGATGTATTTGTAAACCATAAAATCGTGATTAGGCATATCCAATCGAATTCTGAAAGTTGTATATTTTTTTTAAAAAATCTATTTTCCTTAAGTTTGGAAAAAGAATCATGTTTGGTGCGACTTTTATGTTTTTTTCTTATTGGATATTAAATATAGGATTTGATCCTATAGGTGAAAATGCAGATAGTTTTTGACACTCCCTCATACATGAAACCCATGAAATGAAATATTCGCTTGATACATTCTTGCTATATGTGAACAAAGAAAGGAGGTAAGAATTGTATGAGTTCCAAATCAAGGGAGGTAATGCAGATGTCAGGCATAATATTATCTAGATGAGCAAGAATATGCGGCCTCTATTTAAGTTTTAATGTAATGAAATATATTAAATTAGAAAGACTAACGAAATTAAATAAGAATACATATAAAAAGATTACACTTATTTTAATTATATTTTAATTGGTTTCTATATAAAATCATTCATATGATTGATTTTAGTAGATTGGAGAATGAAACAATAATATTAGAAATCAATAACACCAAGTAATCTATTATTATACTAATATTACGTACTGAAGTTTTCACGGTACCAAATCGATATAATGTTGTATACCCTTTCTTACTTCTTACTTCTAGTCGTATTTTCTTCTGGCAGGCTTTTGCTATTCTGATCGTCTTTGGTCTTGAATTTTCTGTTGCTATGTTCCTCCTGGATTCATTTCTTAGTCTTGTTACCAAGACATTCATCAACCACAAGAACATTTTACTTATATAAACTTTTATTTCCTTAACTATACATTTCACGTAACTAAATATCTGACTAACATAGCGCGCGTGAGTTCCAGTTTTAGGCAGAGCATAAAATGGCCGGCTGCTCTGCCTGACACCTAACTGCAAACTGGGGACTCTGAAAAAGGTCCCACGTGACTTCACATATTTGGCGGGCTTCTGTAATTTTCCATAGAAGGACCCGGCCATGGTATGAAAGGGGTCATCCCCTCAGAATTACAGGGGATTGACAATAATCTTATGCAACTGCATAGATTATGTAACACTAAAGCTGAGTTAACCAACTTTTACTTCCTAAAGGCTTTTTTACTTTTTAGTTTAATGACACAAAAATTATACTAAATTATTCCTTACTTTTAGGATTGAATTATGTTTGAAAAAAATATGTTTTAATTGGTTCTAATTAGTCGTAAATTTGCAATTAAGTCAAAAACCGACCAATCTCTTACTATACTCACTGTCTAGCACTTTCTTTCCATCTATATATCTCCTGACTACCTCCTCATTATATAATGTTAGTTTCTCTGGAGAGAAGAGAGAGTGAGAGCCGGGAGAATTTGAAATGTATTTCTATGCTAAATTGCGCAACCAGTAGCTTAAATGAGATCAAACATTCCCGTTCTTAGATAGCATAATGATTTTAAGGTTTCGTCAGGCTGTATTCATTTTTGTAAAAGAATTTATTCTCTTTACTAACTCCCTTTTCCCTAATCTCAATTATATACCCAGAGTTGAATAGGTGACCCAACGGTCACATTTTGTCTAGTTATTTATTAAACCTGGTTTTATTAAAACCAGTCTGCAAATTAACCACACCATATATTATGTAAACCTTTATTTCTTAGTGATATATAAAACACATTGCAGGATTTTAAATGCACTAATAACATGGGCTCTTCGGGGCCTGTGTTTGTTAATGTAAATTAACAGCATTGATCCCAGGGGTCTATCCCCCCAGGCAACACCTGCCCCCTTGATTTAAAGGGGCAAGGCTGGGTTTATTGCCCAGCGCCTAAGACGCCCCCCCTTGAGGGGGAATGCCGACGGGATCAACACATTTTTTGTGCCTACCAGACATGAGCTGTGGGCCCACATAAAAATGTCCTTGTGTCACACCCTTGTAAGTGGGATGAGAGGCAAATACCATAACATGGGCTGTTTTGAGGCAAATCTAACTCAGATTTTCATTGGTTAATAAATAAGATTTATTCTATGTATTGATGAAATATTTTGACTATAAATTAAATACTTATTGATAAACTTACTCAACTCCTGGGAGTGTTGTGAGGTAAGAAGTGACATAGTTTCAGTTACAGACAGACTGAAATTGAATCAATCTCCATTATATAGAGACTTTTTTGTTAATCTTCAACTTGTTCCTCGTAAATTCCTACTATAAAATAAACTGAACCCTCATTTTATATCCGTGTTTTTGCAATAAATGTTTTAAATATGTTTGCAATAAATGTTTTTAAATAAAGAAAATATATTCAGTATTGTAAGATAACGGGTGCAAGAAAAATAAAACATTTATTGCAAAAACACGGACATAAAATGAGGGTTCAGTTTATTTTATGGTAGGAATTTATGAGGAACAAGTTAAGGATTACCTTTTATTTTTCCTCCGGGAAATTTTTGATGGAAATATTTGTTTATGTTTATCTTTTTTAATTTTTTCTAGATATTGGTATCCAGATTTATGCAAATGTTGTGAAGGATACGAAATGAAAAACTGCCAATGTGTAGGTTTGTATCAAAGTCAAAGTTTCATTTATATAATTAAATATTTAATTTAAATAATTAATAAGACGTTCACATTCACATTCAAGTCTTGTTTCAATCAAAAATACCTACCAATATATATTTATATATGAGAAGTAAACAAACAAACAATGTGTTTGATATGGCCTTAGCCGACAATTTTTGGGAGAATATGTGCTTAATTGAAGTCATACCTAATTTTGAAAATTAATTAATTGATAATTAATGAATTAGGCGGGCATATCTGTTCAAATGTAAGGCTAAACAAATCGAGAAAAGTCAATCTCTGTATGCACATTTTGGCCTATTATGCCTCATACACACACACACACATATATATATATATATATATATATATATAAGTAATCCACAGATACGTGTTTCGATGTTTCACCTCTCATCAGTGTGGTTATACCTTAACAGCTACCCCTGGCCGGGTTTGAGACCTGAATGAACTTTCATCCGCCAAATCTCTTACCCATGCGGCCAGTAGCATCAAATATAGGAGAATATTTAATTGATACATTTCTAAGCGGAAATGAATTCACTAGAGTCCTCTAACTTTGTAAACAAAGTGAGGGTTAGCTACACGCCAGAACGGTGAATTTTACAATTAAATCCCTATTTAGAGAATTCAACCAAAGTGGGAGAAAATCAGCGATTAAATATTATGGATTTAATATCCTGTAACTGCAGTTTCATGCATATTTGTAATCGTCAGATTGCAAGTACGCGGGAAACTGCAGTTACGGGATATTAAATCCATAATATTTAATCAATGATTTTGATTCTACTCTGCTATTTTAGCATTGAACACCTTCATATGCTAATAATTTTCACATTCATTCTCTATTATATATAAACTGGAACTGATTTATACCTATATTCTTTATACATTTTGCCTCTTATCTATTTCTGTTGTATAACACTGCTAAACTTGAGAAACAATTGTTACATAATTCGTGGGTAGCCTACAAATTATATATGTATGTGTAGTTAGATTTTGAATTGAAATTCATTGAAGAGTCAAAATTGGAGGGGGTTATATTATTGGCAGGTAATGACCTGTACTTGACCCCCTCCCCTGACTTCCGCTAATGGGAAGGCCTGAGAACAGAAATTAAGTTTATTAGAGATTTCAACCATTAGTCAAAAGGAGCAGATGTAGGGGTTGTTTGCTTCTAAGATGCTGACTTCTCACCGCACAGTTAGAAACCCTTTTGGGCTGTGGGTTTTGAACAAAGAACAGATGTCTAAAAAAACAACAAAGTCTTGCTTATTTATTAGAAATGAGCACAGATGATCCAGCTTAAATAAAGAAAGAAGAATCAGCCCAAAGGAAGATGGCCAGCGACAAAGTAAGAACAAGCACAAGAGCCCATCTCCTTGTTTACTATCTCCTCTCCAGTCTACTCTCTCCATATTATATATCCGAGATGAATGGGTATATAATACGAGGAACACATATATATAAAAATATAATACTTTTTTTTTTTTATTTGATATGTGGTATTTTTATGATGAAAATGCATTGGAAATGATTTTTACTATGAAAAAACATTGGAAAGGATTTTACTATGAAAATGCACTAGAAATAGATTTTTACTATCAAAATGCATTGGAAATAGATTTTTACGATGAAAATACATTTGAAATGATACTTACTATGAAAATGTGTTGGAAATTAATTTTACTATGAAAATGCATTTGAAATGATTTTTACTATGAAAATGCATTGGAAATGATTTTTACTATGGAAATGCATTGGAAATGATTTTTACTATGGAAATGCATTGGAAATGGTTTTTACTATAAAAATACATTGGAAATGATTTTTACTATGGAAATGCATTGGAAATGATTTTTACTATGGAAATGCATTGGAAATGGTTTTTACTATAAAAATACATTGGAAATGATTTTTACTATGGAAATGCATTGGAAATGATTTTTACTATGGAAATGCATTGGAAATGGTTTTTACTATAAAAATACATTGGAAATGATTTTTACTATGGAAATGCATTGGAAATGATTTTACTATGGAAATGCATTTGGTTTTTACTATAAAAATACATTGGAAATGATTTTTTACTATGAAAATGCATTTTTCTATGAAATCTATGCCATCTTTTGTATATACATCTGGAGATAAACATCTGATATCATCCTATAAATGTTTTATCGCCCCGAGTTCAAATCCTGGATGTAATAATTGCATTTCACTTAGCGCTAATACCTTTGGGAAAAGTATGAATCCTACTCTCCCACCAGCTATGGTTAAATAGTAGGGCAGACTGGGCTCTAAAGACCTTGGTTAGGCAACCGGTCTAGGAGAAGGAAAACTCTGAATTCAAACCTGTTGAACTCCACTTAAGAAATTGACCTTGTGTCGCATCCTGCTCATGTGGAGGGGTTGGTAAATATATATAAATGCTTTGTTTTTGTTTTCTCTTACTTTTAGATATTAATGAATGTGAAATGTTCCCAAGCCCATGTGACCAAATATGTACGAATACAGTTGGCAGCTATAACTGTACATGTGAGAGAGGATACAGATATAGTAAAAGTGAAGGCAAATGTATTTGTAAGTATATAAATATATCATTTTTAGGGGTGCTTGTAAAGAATGGCTATGATATAATTAGAGGTCTCATAATATAATTAAGGGTTCATAATATAAATAGCGGTCTCATAATATAATTAGGGATCTCAAAACAATTAATTTTAGTAAATGTAATTCATAGGTGAAGAACATAGAAAGGAAAATATTTTGAGAAAATATTTTGAAAAGAAAAATCTGATTGGAATGTATTTTTATTGTTTTAAATTGTAGTCAACAAAATTTTTGTTAGAGAGATATTTGGGAAATAAACAATAAGTAGAAATAATTTGGTTAATTATGTCATAAAAGAATCGGGTGACGTGTGGAGAAATAACAATAAATTAGCATGTATATGATAAAAAGGTCTGGAGATTGTAATAAAGGCAATAAGGTTGGGACAATCATATAGGTGGGCAATTCCGTGTCAAATTGTCCAGAAAAAAGTAAAATTGTCACTATGATAGAATAATGTTCAATACATATGAAATAATACTAGAAAAAATCCTTGTCGAAGATTTAGTGCAACATCGGGATATTGCTCTTGCTATGAAAAAATCAAAAATCATCAATAACTTAAAATTTATACTATTTTTGGATTCCTTGGGCTAAAATGCTTTTATAAACCAATTTTCAGGAGCACTAGAACTCATGTTACAGAAAAAATAGATTACAAAAAGTCGCCATTTTTCGCGACCCCTCAAATTTGGAGAGCTAAAAATCGACATAACTCCGCCAATTCTTGGAACTCAAATTTTGGGGAATGTCTAACTTTAACATATTTCACACCTGTACAAAATTTCAGAAAAAAATTGAAGGGGGTGAGGGTGACATGGCCTGGATGATTTGATATGGAATTACCCAGGTGCTAAATCTTGACATAATCAGCTGATCGATTGGAGGTGTGTGTGTGTATGTGAGGGGGGTTCTATCCAAGCACCCATCTAGCCTGAGTAAAGGCAAAAGTAGAGTGTGGTATATCATAGACTGCCTAGCCACAAGTGTCTGCCTTGGAGGCCATCAGGATGGTGTCCAAGACAAATTAAGGTTAGGTGGCTGCGTGCAATTGTTGCAAGATGGGTATATTATCCTGACTTTTGTGAGCTAGGACTACTAATGGAAGGGGGAGGAAGAAATAAATAAATAAGAGATGATAAAGGTTTAAAAAATAGTGATGAGCCAAAACAGGATGAACGATGATTTGACCGTAGCGTGACCCCGAATGGAGAATTGAGTGGCAACCGGAAGTCGGGTGTTGACCGCAACCGGAAGTCGGGTGTTGACCGGAAGTCACGTGGTGACGTGGAACAACGAAGAAATGTATCGGTCTCTTTTTGCTTTCGGACGCCTAGGGGAACGGACGGGTCTCTGGACCCTAGCATGGGGTCACAGTAGTTTAACAGTTTCTCTCTCTCTTTCTCTCTGCCTTTCCTCCTCTCTGGTACGAGCCCACTAGACGAGCACGATAATAAAGGCTAGCAGTTGTGACAACATATTTCTCGTGTTATAATTTCTATCAACACCATTTTAGCACTGTGAATTTGGAGGCACGTGGACGAGACCCGCTATACAATATACGCCGCCGCCACCACCTGACGGATATCGTTAGTGCCCGGAAAAAAGGATAACGTTACTTATATCATTTTCGTACCGTGAAAATATACCACAACACTACACAATTACCATGACTTGATTATTTGAAGATCCCCGTTAGTGGTGTGGGCTGGTGGCCCAGAGGTACAGTTACAGTTCTTCATTTTGTTAATCTTGAAGCTACTAAATAGAATAGAAAAGTCACTTACTGAAAAGGAGCAACGTGATTAGGGTCTAGAAAGGGCTATGTACACACATGGGTATATGCCTATAGTTGGGGGTCAAGGCCCCAAGCCTTAATGGACTGAGACACAACTTGTTTAGTACATCATTGTGGATGCCAGGTGAAAGAGAGAGAGATAGCTTCCCGGATTGAGTTTAAATAGCCAGGTAGTAATACCATCAAGTGGCAAATCCTGGCGGAAAGGGTAGATAACCTTTTTCCACTCAATTCCATCCTAACAAGGGAAGACAATCACTACTGGTATATAGGAGGGTAGACTTGGTTATTTAGATTTGGTTAGGAAACTAGTGTTGAAGAAGGAAAACTCTAAATTTCCCACACTATGATGGCAGTGTTTGGCGCGAGTGACCTAAATGTGGGATCTTGGTCAGGGCAGTTAATCATTATTTAAGACCCGCCTTCCCACACCGAGACAGTTGCGTTCTGATCTTGCTGATGAAAACACTGATGACAAAAAAGAGGCAAACAAGCTTTGGTGGAGGACTGCTGGAAAAAATTGTTGCAGGTGGCAAGGTCAGGGGACTTTGGCAGTTGGGAGAATGTTTTTTTCGGTGGAGAGATCCAGCTGTCCAACCTGACGAATTCTTATTCACTCATATATATTTCTATTCACTCATATATATATGTGTATGTGTGTGTGTGTGTGTGTGTGTATGTGTGTGTGTGTGTGTGTGTGTGCATGTGTGTGTGTTTAGCAAAGAAATGGCTTAAATACCAGTCATATTTGTTAAGTTTTTAAGGGCCATTCTTTGGCCTTAAATCAGGAGTGCTTATCCAGTGGAATTGGATCCTTGATAAAGAGTCCCTCGATAATGAATCCTTTGGTTACTAAAGTGTTCTCAGTTACTGGTATAGAGTCCTTTGATAATAAATCCTTTGGTTACTCTGTTAATCGTATAAGTCCTTCCTGAGTATTGGTAAAGATCCGGCAATCCTATGTCCGTCCTCCAAAAGTGCAGTTGTAATTATGACCAATGTGGGGGGTTTAAGTATTCTATCAGGCCCACAGTATTACTAGTGATTGGTTGCAAGAATAACTCACATGACCTTGGCTAGTCTATAAATCTAGGTGAGGAATTAGAGCACACCTTATATCCAAATATTCCAACAATATTAACAGTTCATTAAAATCTATTTCTACCAATATTAATTGGCTTCATTAAACTGCAAATTCTACGGAAATGGTCCAGAAAAAAGCCAAGATTCATTTAGATAGTCAAAATTTTGAAATAGTCTCTTAGGTGATCCCTTGTATATATTTTCAGAGTGGGTGTTTATATTTTGATAAGAATCAAGATGGTGGTTAGGTCAATTTTACAGAAATGGTCCAGAAAAAGCCAAGATTCATTTAGATAGTCAACATTTTGAAATAGTCTCTTAGGTGATCACTTGTTTATATTTTCAGAGTGTGTGTTTATTTTTTTGATAAGAATCAAGATGGTGGTTAGGTCAATTTTACAGAAATGGTCCAGAAAAAGCCAAGATTCATTTAGATAGTCAAATTTTGAAATAGTCTCTTAGGTGATCCCTTGTATATATTTTCAGAGTGTGTGTTGATAAGAATCAAGATGGTGGTTAGGTCAATTTTACAGAATGGTCCAGAAAAAGCCAAGATTCATTTAGATAGTCAAATTTTGAAATAGTCTCTTAGGTGATCCCTTGTATATATTTTCAGAGTGTGTGTTTTGCCTTCATTTAGATAGTCAAAATTTTGAAATAGTCTCTTAGGTGATCCCTTGTATATATTTTCCCAATTCTTGGTCATGATAGTCACTCTTAATTGGGTGTTTATATTTTGATAAGAATCAAGATGGTGGTTAGGTCAAGAAATGGTCCAGAAAAAGCCAAGATTCATTTAGATAGTCAAAATTTTGAAATAGTCTTTAGGTGATCCCTTGTATATATTTTCAGAGTGGGTGTTTATATTTTTGATAAGAATCAAGATGGTGGTTAGGTCAATTCTACAGAAATGGTCCAGAAAAAGCCAAGATTCATTTAGATAGTCAAATTTTGAAATAGTCTCTTAGGTGATCCCTTGTATATATTTTCAGAGTGGTGTTTATATTTTTGATAAGAATCAAGATGGTGGTTAGGTCAATTCTACAGAAATGGTCCAGAAAAAGCCAAGATTCATTTAGATAGAATCAAGATGGTAGTTAGGTGATAGGAGAAACAGATTTTATAGGTGCGTTAATTTGTTGTATACCTCGCTGGGTATATACATCGAGAGAGTTGACTCAGTGATAGAGAGATACGGCGTGTTGTGAATTACTTGTCTGTTACTTCTTCTTTTCTACATCTCGTTGCTATTTCTGTTCCTTCCTTCTTTTTGCCGGTTGTTGTCTAGTCTCTTCTTGTCTTCTTGCTAAGTTCTTGTCTGGTTGCTGTCCCTAACTAAAGGCTTCTTTTTAAGTCATGCATTTATTAACTACAAGACTTTGATTACTTCAATCGGCTGGTCACGTCAAGCCCTAGCACCTATATGATTGCCCCAACCCTATTGCCCTAATGGCAAGCCCCAACCCTTTTTATCATATGGGTGCTAGAAGGCGGTGGCTGCGGGTCTACATGTCCTGGGAATGACGTTAAACTCTATCTGATGGTGAGGTTCCAGTTCTGGAGGTTTGGGGAATGTGGAGCACCCCTTCATCACCATTGCTCCCTGGTCCACTCTCACCCGGAGTGGTAGTACCTGTTCTATGGGTTAAATAGAAAAATGTATTTATAAAAAAATTGTATTATCCATTAAGAATTGATTTATTTCAAAACTTTATCGGAATTAAATGACCCACTGAGGTTGATATGCCGTAAAACAAAACAAACCAAACCAAACCAATCGCATGATTCCTGCCTCTAGGGTCAGTTGGGGCCATAACCGTCCGGTAGTTTTCCATCCCCTGTTCTGAAAACAATGGCCCCTTAGAATTCTCACTATAGGGTATTGTCAAAAACCCACGCCACCATACAATTATGCAACAAATTCAAGGTGTGTTCACTTTGTTTATCATGAGTTATCTCCCTTGGACTGTTTCAGTTGAAGTAACTCTTTAGCAAAAGAGCTAGAAAGTTAGTTGGCAACAGCCTACATATACGACGATCATCCACCATTAGAGTGACTGCCATTATACAACATATTGATATTGGTAGCAAAGCGTAGTTTTTGGTATGTTCATGGATAACTTGTTTTGGGCAATCCTTTGGTGTATATGTGAGATAAGTTGATTATCATTTATCTCCCTTGGACTGTTTCAGTTGAAGTAACTCTTTAGCAAAAGAGTTACGTCAACTGAAACAGTCCAAGGGAGATAACTCATAATCAACACTCGACTTTAAATCACCTTTAAATTGATTTTTTATCAGTTTACTTTCATTAAGTTTTTTTTTTTTACCATGCAGCTGCTGGTCCATGTTATAAAGAATCTCATTTCTGTGAGCATATTTGCAAACCTTTGGAGCATTACAAATACAAGTGTGAATGCTACCCTGGCTTTTACCTTGCTTCGGATAAAATTTCCTGTTTACGTAAGTATCTGTTTGGTCAGTAAAATACATCTATTTCTATGTGTGGAGTTAAGTGAGGGAGAGCCTTTCTGTGATTGGACATAGCAATAATATGATATGCACAGAGGTTTTGGTGCCAGGATTAGATAGACTTTCGGATCAGTTCCAAAGGTAGTCAACCAGAAATTATCTCCAAGGATTTAACAAAACAGATACCAGGTATCCTAAAATTCCCTCTCCAGCATACTGGTAAGTCTCTCAAACTTGACTCTATACATGGGAGATGTTGATATTGTTCATCATTGTTTATTTCTATGTGTGGAATTAAGTGAGGAAGAGCCTTTCTGTAATTGGACATAGCAATAACATGATGCGCCCAGAGGTTTTGGCACCAAGATTAGATAGACAATCGGACCAGTTCCAAAGGTAATCAACCAGAAATTATCTCCAAGGATTGACTAAAACAGAAGATACCAGATGTACTAAAATTCCCTCTCCAGCAGACAGGTAAGTTTCTCAAACTTCACTCTATACATTGGAAGGACATTTATATTGTTAGTCATTGTTTTGTTGTTAAATATACTGTTAGAATTGAACTAAGTTTTAATTCTTTTATTTATTGCTGTTAGTCTTAGAATAAATGCCATATTAGCATAATAAAAGTCATCGTCGGTGTGGCCTAAAGTCAGATTCAGCCAATTAGCAAGGGAGTCTATTCCTTTTTCACTAACACTAAACCAGGGAGATTATTTTAGCACCTGAGGTGGAGTGCCACCTTACTTTACAGCACAGATCCTTGTGCTACTCGTATGCTGATCAATTTTTTTTAATTTCTACATATATAAAGGGCAATTGGTGTGTATGTATGTGTAGGGTTCAAAGTTATAATAAGTTGAACAAAACAACTCCGACACGAGTGTTAAATACACAAAGGACTTTTACTACAAGCACATGGAAATGATACATATAACAGAAATACAAAGAAGATATAAAAAAAAGGACACATTCAAGAATAGAGATACAATAAGGAGGTATACAAGAGATACCTAAATGTACATATAGAAGTAATGGATAGTTATGGAGAGTACATAGGGCAATGTCACTTACTAGCATTGTGTTGGGGGCAGAAGCCCCCACACGAGAAGGGTGTAGACATAAAAGTCTAACCCATGTGCATGAGGTGCTGTAAAAGAAGAAGAGGATGAGGGTTCCAAAACAGGCACTTAAATACAAAAAAAACCCTGGTGGACAAAAACGGGAACCCAGGGGCAAGATAACTCTTCCAGTCAAAGAGAAGACAACCCAGCATATGTATGTATGTATATATTTGTGAGGACTGTGGCCAGGCCCTGTTGTCAAGGGCAGGCCTGGTTAATCACAGGAAATCACATGAGGGCAATCCGACTGCAATTGTTGTCTCTCCCATGCCACACTTTGATTCCCAACAGGAAAACTTTTTATGCTCCTACTGTACTAAAGTGTGCCAAACAGCTGGTGGTCTCAGACATCACATGAGAGTTCAAAATGATGCGTACACCGTGCCTGTTGTCTCGGTCAACACCAATCGTCATGAGAGCCAAATTTGTTCTAAGAGATGCAAGTCGCTGGTAGGACTGGAAAGTCATCAACGAGCTCACGAACGAACAATGAATGAAGGAGTGGCATTTGTCTGACAAGACATTGCGATCAACATGTATGTATGTCCAGATGAAACTATGAAAATAAAAACACTTAACAACAAAGTAATATATATATACACATTAAATATCACAGATTTCTGCTTTTTGTGCAAAAATTATGAAGATTTGATTTATATTTGAAGATATTCCAAAATTAAAATATACATAGAAATAGCATTGAAATTCTACTTTAGAATGTCCAGCATTTGTAAATATCAATACGGTAGGTCGATTTTGGAACTGTAATGTCTCCCATGTGGCCAAAGTTGCACATTATCAAAGAATTACCACACAGAATATTTTTCTTCAAAACTTTACCTTCGTTTGAGGAAATAGATTTCAATCTTTTAATATGTTATTACTGTTACAGTTTAATTATTAGGTAAAAAGCTGCTTATCAGAGGCATTGTGGTGAGGAGGGCATATTTTCAATTTGAATTCTAGTTATAATATTTTATTCATTTCGTTTAAAATGACAACCTTTTCTGTCTTAAATATTGAAATTACCAAATTTTCTAACCAATTTCTAGGCTAAAATGAGGATTTTTGGTGCATTTTAACAGATGATATTTGATGCTATTTCCTCAAACAATGGTGCAAGTAAGAAATCTAGTTTTTGAAATCAGTATTTATTATACCAACACAAAACTTTTGCTGCTTGAGAGAATTTAATATTTAAAAAAACACCACACACAAAACCGGTGGCCTAGGGGTAGAGTCTCTGACTCTGCATTCTGGGTTCTCTGGTTCGATCTCTGTCGGCGGGAGATCATAGGTATACACTGCTGATGAGACCTAATAAGGTTGAAACAGCTGTACAGTGTTCCACATGTTGTATGCGGTATTCGCTGAGTTTGCTTGTCATGATTATTTCAATTATAATTAACAAATTCTATCTATGTATATGTTGTGGATACGTTATACGCATTGTAATTGCCTTTAAAATATAAATAATAATATACTTTACTTAACAATGCTTCAAAAGCAAATTATCAAATACTATCATTTTTAGTATTATTTGGATTATTCGAACTATTGTCCTCATCTTTATTATTATCTGTACAACGTTTCAGCCGATGTGTCCTTCGGCCTTCTTCAGGTATTTCTCCGGAACCTTCTCGGGCTTGGGAACCTTCTTTTCAAACTTGGAAACCTTCTTGTCATAATCAGGAGCCATCACGGAACTTTGAACCCAACCCTTTATTCAGGTATCCTGTTCTCATTCCGCTAACCATAGCTGGGGTATAGGTGTGTTAATTATTGCTGGGGTAATAGCTGTGTTAATTATTGTTCTATGTTACTGCTACCCCTGACCAGGATTGAACCTGCAGCCTAGGATAACTGTCACTTAGAACTGTCTTAACCTAATGCCTTTATCCACTAGGCCATGTGTCCAATTGGATTTATTATTTTTATTATTCTTAATTTTGAATTATTTTTTCATATTGCAGCCATTAATTAACATCGATGGCATGGCCTAATGTCGGTATCAGGCAAACAGCGAGGGAGTCTACCACATTTTCACTAGTGCTAGACCAAGGAGATTGTTTTTTCATCTAAAGTGGAGCGACACACTTACCATTAGCTCTTCATTTTACTGCAGAGATCTCTGTGCTACTTTTACGCTATGTTGGTGAGGACCAGGATTGAACCAGGAACCTTGTAATCCCTAGGCAAGTGCTCTACCGACTGAGCTAAACGGACCTTAAACTTAAGACTTACTCCTGGCGATGGATTCAGACATCATGAGTACTACTTACTCCTACTGACTCAACGAACCTGCAACTTTGCTATCTACTCCAATTTTCAATTGTTTCTCTACTCTTTGATATATATATATATATATATATATATATATATATATATATTTATTTATTTATTTATTCATTATAGTGTACAATACATTTAAGGTGCAATTGTTACCATTGGTTTCCAAGCAGCATGTTAGCCACTTTTCTTCAAGAAATGCAGTGAATGTCAATTCATAAGTGGCTCTAACATGCTGCTTGGAAACCAATACAGAAATAAATACAGCTCTTACACACATAATCAAGCACTTTATTTTCAATTCTCCAATACTAAAAAATATATATATATATATATATATATATATATATATATATATTCAAACAAATTTCATTAAATAAAACAATTCTTATTATTTTCAAGTTGTTTATTCTTTATTTCAAGCTTCCTAATAATTCTTTTGTTCTTACAATCTTGAAAAGTATTAATGATTTCGCCGAAAGACCCATTTTTGGCTGACCGTATAGTTTTGGTTTGTATCCGAACCATTATCAAGGTAAAGTATGTGTGTCTTTCATCATTAAAACTGTTTAAGTAATGTTAAGTAATGTTAATGTAACTGTTAAAGTAATTGCTTTGTTTTTATCACCAAGGTTATACTAAGTTATTAAAACTACTAGCAAATACATGCACCCTCCGGGTGCAAGTATTTAATTTTTAATATAATAAAATATCATGTTAAATCAGAAATTCTAATGAAACTGAATAAGATTGCAAATAAAAAGATTTTAAACAGAGGGGGTATGATTGAAAAATAGAACAACTTTGAAACCAACTCTTCCATCATTTTCCATTACTCCCGTCTTTCATTGGTAAATTTTCCTAATTTAACTCTGTAGTTAAAATAGGAAGTAAAGAATAAATTTACAGTTATTTCTTCTTGTTAATGGATTTATTTTAAGATTTATCCCCGAAATGTTTGCTCATATTCATTAAGATAAAACCAAACAATTAGAAATCAATAATACTAAGCACATATTTATTAAAATCAAATTTTTAAGATCAATATGTAAATTAGCCTTCCCGTTCACACTGTAAACCGCTATTTTGTTGTATATATAAATATAATTGCATGTTATTAGTATGTAGATCTGGCCAACGCCAGGGGTCCAGTGGCTTTGGCCCTGGATCTTTACGAGTTAATAGCGTCGATCCCAGGGGGCCATCCACCCAGGCAATACCTACCCCCTCGATTTAAAGGGGCAGGGCTGGGTTTATTGCCCAGTGCCTGAGGCACCCCCCTTGAGGAGGAATGCCGACGGATCGACGCAATTTTTCACCCGCCACCCCATGAGTCTCGGCTTGTGGGTGGTCCCACATAAATAGGGCCTTTGTGCCTGACCCGTACAAGTGGGGTACGTGGAAAATATCATGTAGATATGGTCAACAGTCTTAATGATGTATAACAATTTTATTAATAATTGAAGTTTAAATTAAAAATAAAATCATGGAGAATGTGATGTAAATAACTAAAGGGAATTGTAACTTGTATAGTAATATAGTTTTGGTTACAGACAGACAAACCCACAATCTCCATTATAATAAGATATACATAGGGTATGTGTGCAGTTTTAATAAAGAAACAAAATTGTGCAAAAGGACATGGACAAAACAGATACTACATGTTGTTTGTTGTATAAGAATTAAATGTTGTTTTAGCTTCAAATAAAGTGTTTTATTTTATCAAATAAAGTGTTTTATTTTAATTATTTATTTGTATGTATTCATGTAAATGCCATTATCAATTTCTTCTGTCTATCTATAATATAATTCTATCTATCTATCTATCTATCTATCTATTTATCTATCTATAATATAATTCTATCTATCTATCTATCTATCTATCTATCTATAATATAGGGACTGGCAAACGGAGCCTAAATATCCTATATTGGCGATTCGGTCCCTGGTGCCGATAATTTATCCCAAATTTTTTGAATAATATCTGAAGATAGGAATTGAAGTTGAGGTACTAATGCACAATAGCGCGCAAGAAATAATATCATTAGACTATGTATAAAAGCATTACATTTCACGGAAATACCTAAAACCTTTGAGACGCTAGGGTAAGGGTTAAGGTTTGTTTTAGGGTTAGTTTTAGTCTTAGTGTTAGGATTAGGCTACTTTGGAAGTTTCCGTGATCTAATTCTATTTATACGTATTGTTAGGAAAAATTTATGACCAGCGGAAAAGTTTAAATGCTGATTCAGCGAATATGTGTGGATAGATTTGATTGGATGATTGGAATGTTGACATGGCGAAGGAGAGAAAGGAAGAGTGATAGGTGATAGTTAGAAGTTAGTAAGAAGTTTTGAGTCTGGTCGTCGATGGGTGAAGACAGAAGCTTGAGCCTGGTTGGCGATGGGTGAAGACAGGCTAAGGCCTGATCTTCCCCCGTGCAGTGATCATGGATGAAATCACAATAAATAATTACTTGATCAAGTCGCAAAATGGATGTCTTGTCTTTTGTAATTCCTTTTATTTTGACTAAATCAGCCTTAGCTAGAAGCACAATCAGAAGAAGCCGGTGGACATGGTAGAAGCTCTGCAAGTAAGTCTAATCTCTCTCTAGTATCTTTCATAATAAGTCTCTCTCTCCCTAAAGAAAGTTCTTGCCAAAGAATACTCACTCTCACCAGTGCGTATGTGACACGTATCACATTTGGTACTATGGACAACATAGTATCAGTGGGGTACGTATGCGAAGCATATAGGGTCACATTCCTCATACGTTCACAGTGGATGCCGTGATCATATGGGATATGTGAACCTTAGGTTTCACATTCTTATAATACGTTAGGAGGCTTTGGAGAAACCTCCAAACATAGGTGAATATATACGTAATAAGATCCAACAATGAGGTATATATAAAAACAATACAGACTTTATTATCTGAGCACATGTAACGTAAAATACAGAATAAAAACAGTTAGGACAAAAGTCTTTAGGAAGTGAGGAAGATTTCTTATAGAATAGAATAGTCACTTACTATATATGACCCACATGATTAGGGTCTAGAAAGGGCTATGTACACACTTGGGTACAAGCCTATAGTTGGGGGACAAGCCCCTACCCCAAATCTTAATGGACAGAGACACAACCTGTCTAGTACACCAATGTGGATGCCAGATGAAAAAGAGGCAGATAGATTCCTGGGCTAAGTTTAAATAGCCAGGTAGTAATGCCATCTAGTGGCAAGTCCTAGTGACAAGGGAAGATAACCCTTTTCCTATATCAACCTCATCCCCCAAGGGAAATTTACGGAGGCCTAAATGTGCTAAAATGACAATTCAAGCTGTGGTTGTATCAGTGCTGCTGTATGGCTGGACCCTAATGAGGCGCCTTGAGGATAAGATAGATGGGAGCTGCATAAGAAGGCTGTGTGTGGTCTTGAACAAGTTGTGGAAACAGCACTCCACAAGGAAGCAGCTGTATGGCCACCTATCCCTCATCTCACAAACCATCCGATTGAGACGCACAAGACATGCTGGACACTGCTGGAGGAGCAAGGATGAACTCATAAACGACGTTCTCCTGTGGAAGCCAGCACATGGACATGCTAACGTGGACCGTCCAGCAAGGACCTACATTGACCAACTCTTCGAGGATACTGGATGCTGCACAGAGGACTTCCCTGGGGCAATGAATGATAGAGAAGGTTAGCGAGAGATTGTCATGGATATCTGTGCTAATTGCGCAACATGATGATGAAAAATTTAATACAGTAAAGTTACACTCTGTAGCCAAACAGCATAAGAAAAAATAACAACACAACAAGGACAAGCTCACTAGAACAGTTGTTGCTGTCCCCAGAGTGAAAGTCAAGGTATTTGAAATAAAAAGAGGAATAACTTATAACACTGTCGATAATCCATAAACAAAAAAGAACAAGCGTTTGTAATGATTTTTAGATATATAATATATCTATCTATACATATATAAAGGGCAGATGTGTGTATATGGATGTCTGGAGGAAACTTCGAAAATAGAACAATTAACGACAAAGTAAATATATATACACATTGAATATCACCAGGGCTTGGTTTTTGAGCAAAACCAATAATGAAGATTTGATTTTAAATTCATGAAGATATCTATAAAATAAAATCTAAATGATAAAACATGGAATTTTTTCATTTAATATTGTAGACATAAATTTCTATTTTCAGAGTGACTGGATCAACGCAAGGTCTTTTTACGTAAGAATTTAAAGGGGCATCCAGTGGGGATCTAACTCACAATCCAGTAATAATGGATCTGGCAGACTAACTTTAAAAAATTCCCATCTACCCAGGCGACGCCAGGTAGCCACTTCTAGTATATATATAAAGGGCAGTTTGTGTGTATGTATTGTGACATTCGCTGGTACATCAACCAGTATACATATGCTAGAATTATATGAAAACTTTATCTGAAATAAATAAATAAAAAGAAAGAAACCCAAAAGTGTGTAGGCGAGCAAAGGAAGTAAGATTCAACCAGTCTTGTATTTTTTACGAAGGAATGTTAACATTCCTACTACTACCTATGTGCTTAGAAGACAATAGTACTCTCCCCCCCCACCTTAGGTGACGGGGGAAAATATGCATGTGGATTTAAATTGTGACCCCGTGACTCTAAGAGTACACCTTACCCCAGGATTGTTGCTATGACAACGATTGAGACGGCTTTTCGCGCGAAGAAAATCGTGCAAGGCAAGACACAGTTGAAAGAATCATCCGACGGTCAGCACCTGAAAACTTCTCGCTCTGCAAAAATTCGATACTTGGATCGAAAGACAGGCAGACGGAAAGATTAAAGACATTTTACTACGAATCAAAGCTAATTCATTTTGGATGGAAAGAACGAATCACCGTTGATAAAAAAAAAGTAAAAGGGAAATGAACAATTTTTTTTAAAAAGGACTTCCTTTTGAGTTATACGTCACAGTGAGTTAACAAAAAAATAACATATCATATTTTGTATTCTGTGAATTCCTTATTGTCTGTCATAATATATTTTATGTAATGTTGATATGGTTGATATATGTATATGTTCAATTGCTCGCCCACTCATTTAACAATAAGAATCATATATTCATTTTACTCCCTGATCCTGTTCAGATTGTATATATGCATTTACCCCTTTTTTTTTATATAAACAAATTGTAATTAAATACTTATAATGTTCGTGCGTTTATCCGAAATCCTGGTCGTTCCTTCGTCATTCAGTATTGTTGCCATTCATCGGTCTTCTACCCTTTTACGGGAACAAAGGAAAAGTCTTGAATCCCATCCCTTTTGTATCATTTATTTTTTTACATCTGGGACGTTTTGCATTTTTTTTTTTTGTTATTTCATGTTGCAGAGGTACGCTGGTCGTTCCTAACGAACATGTGTGTGTAACAGTATGCCCGGAGGAAACTATGAAATAAAATAATTATTGACAAAGTAAATATAATATACACATTCGCTATCACCAGATTTTGCTTTCTGAGCAAAAATAATGAACATTAGATTTATATTGGTAAAGATAATTAAAAAAATGAAATCAAGATAGTAATGTAGCATTAGTTTCATATTTGCCTGGTGGAGTTGTCTGCCCGATTTAGTTTGCTGGTGCCCGCTAGGTGTGCTATAGTATTTAAGCGCCGGGTTCAAACCCTTTCGGCTTCTTTTTCTGTGCCTGATACTACGAGACACCATGGGTTAGTTAAGGTCTTCCCCGTCTCGTTGGGGCTTTTGGCCCCACTTACATTACTGTAAGTTCTTCACAGCATGGACTATCCCTAGTCTCATGTCTGTACTTTTATATGTTAACTTGTACCATTCATGAATGTGTCTTTATCTTTATTTATGTACTCTTTGTTTATGTACCCTTTTACCTATTACTTTGTATCTCGTCATATCCATGTGCTGTATATATTAAATGTTTTGTCTGTTAACCTTCGTCGGAGTTTGTATATCAAAGTATGTATAACTTTGAACCATTTCTTACAGTAACAGCATGGAAGTTTTTGTTTTTTTTTTGCATTCAATATTCTAAATAGGTGACATTGATTTTTCTTTTTATGGTGTCTGGGTCAACGCAAGTATTTTTTCCGTAGGAATTTTAATGGGGCATCCTGCGAGTATCCAACTCGCAATTCAAACAATAATGGATCTGCGAGCTAACTTTTTTACCCTCCCGCTACCGGGCGATGCCAGGTATCCGCTTCTAGTATAATATATATCAGAGAATTGTTGCACAAAATTGCCTATTTTTAAACATACATTTTTAGATAGATTAAATAAATATTGAGTTCAACATGCCACCTTCCAGACGTTTTCACTTTTGAATTTTTGAGAGAAAAACTTTTAGGAAAAATTATTTCAAACATAAATTCTAAAAGGGAATAAGTATCAAAATTTGACACTTAATTGATTTTTTATAGAATTAAAAAAAAATGTCTGTAGGTGTAACTTTTGGCTACGTTAAAATTCAATTGATTTAATGGTGCGAAAATATAAACATTGTTTTTGTTCATAATTTTCATTATTCCTTAGGCTGAAAATTTTTAAAAGAAATCATCAGATTTTAAAAAATGTTCTCTTTGATGGTCAAATTAAAGAAAACACAAGCGAGTACTCCGAGGTTTGTAAGGAGTTAAACACGAGTGTGGCGACAGTTGAGATAAACCAAAATAGAATATTGAAGACTGATTCAGAATACATAGTTGCAAACTTTAGTTCATTTGCACAAATAATATTGTAAAACTTATCTGGTGTATCTGAGATTGGTATTAACGGAGACCTTGCTACGCCTGTTCTGTGATATATGCGGCTATGACAATAGAGCGACCTTATTTAGGTTGTCTCCAGTGCTAGCTGGATCAGAAGAGGGCACGAGTTGCCTATTCGGCTTTGCCACCAAAGTATGCTGGCTCGTGATTGGTTGGTTTGAAAACAGAGGCTCACAGACAAAGGACGATAACCCCCATACCCCAGAATTCTCAATAAAAAACATAGATGATAATATTAACCTTTATTCAAGTTTGTGCTAAATATAGTGTGGTGTGTGTGTGTGGGGGGGGTAATTTTACACATCAAATTGGAGGTCCCTAATGTACAGATTAAAGCGATTTCCTGACCACTTGGCATAAAAAATAACCCTACACATGTTGATATGCCCTTAAAATCAGTCACTCAACCAAGTTTCATTGAACAATATCACATTTTTTTATAATCTTTTATAGAAATTAAACGAAAATGTCTATGGTTGGGCTATTCTGTACACTAGTACCTTCAATTTGCCCAGAAAAATTTACCCCTCCCTCCCATATTTAACACAATTAACTTGCATAAAGTTTAATATTATCTTGAAATTTTTTGTCCATCCAAAGAAGAAACATTTAATTAAACTCCTGATGATTTAAAAAAAGAATTTCAGCTTACGGAAATAATAAAAATTATGAACGAAAACAATGTTTACATTTTCGCACAGTTAAATCAATTGAAATTTAACGTAGCCAAAAACAAATTATGACTGGGGCTTTTTAAAAATTCTATGAAAAATCAATTAATGGTCCGATTTTCATGAAAATTTTCATAATTACTTGCCTTTTGATGAAAATATGTCTGAAATTGTTTTTTTCCTAAAACATTTTAGAGGAAATATTTTTTTACGAGGTCTACCCCTTCTTTTTTATTTTATGAAATATGAAAAATGAACCCACAAAAAAACGATTTTTATTTTCATGAAGATAAAAGTCTGAATAATTATATAAGAAGATTTTTCTAAATTTCAATACGGGATTTTTTTTTAGTAAAAGAACCATGAATACAGAATTCGGCTAAAAAAAATATCAACAAGGAAACTGACCCTGTTGTAAAAAAAAACAAAAAAAAACATTTTATTGAAATTTATTTTTCAAGATAACGGTAATTTTTCCACAATCGGATAATTTGATCTTTGAATTACCTGTTTTTCTTTGTAACAACTCTTTATGTTTGTTATTTTTTTTTTTGCGAGATTTTTAAAAAAAGTTCAAAAGTATTTACGTTTCTTCCTTCAATATGGCCTAAACTGATCACGTGACGTATTTTGGTGGTATCTACTGTACACATCCACCAAATTTCTTAAATAATTCTGAAAAAAAAAAAAGATTAAATGTTAAAACCAAAAGACAAAAAATAAGAAAATAAATAAAAATAATATCGATTTAAGTAAAAAATGGTTTAAAGTTCCATTTAATTTTTTTTATAGATAGCTGGCAGAATTTAGGAAAAGTTATTTTAACTTTTAAATGTTTAAAAAAAATTCAATTTAAATTTTTAGCATATATTGTTATTCCGTAGGTACCACCAGACGTTTATGCCATCTTGAATAAAACGGAAATAGATTTTTCCGAACTTTGTTTATCAAAAATCTCGTAAAAAAGAATCGTACAGGGTTGTTACAAAGAAAAATAGTTAATTCAAAGATCAAATTATCCGATTGGGAAAAATTACATCGTATCTTAAAAAAATAAACAAACCTGCCCGTATTACATGCGAAAGGGTAATTTTCAGACCGTAATATAGACAGAAAAGTTACTAATTATTTCCCTTTTACGATTAACCGTAAAAGTATGGAATGAAAATTTGAATATTTTTTCTAAGAGAAAAACTGATAAAATAATCTATTATACTTACTTTTTATTTTAATTATTGAAAAAAGTTAAATAAAATTTTTTTTCACGCTAACACTGTCAGCCTAACAGGAACAAACTTTGGTTACTTAGAAGCGTCTCGTCTCTTTGTAACAAATGTCAGCAATGCTCTTCCGTACATTCTAAGGATCACATATTACTATTCAACAACAAAAATTACAAATTCTTTAAAAATATTAATCGAGCTCGTATTGGACCAATGTTTAGTGCCCTGAATTATAAAATTCATATTTTTAAATATCCGTGAAAAATTCGATTTTTTGACGCAGGAAAAAAAAAAATTTAATTTATTTCACAGCAGAAAATAAAAATATTTAATCACACAAAAGATTGAAAATCTCGTAAAAATTAATTTCTTTAAAAAAATTTTTTTTTGTTGACAATTTAATAGAATATAGTACATACCAATTATAAAAGCAAAAAAAAGTTTTCAATATTAATATTATGACATTTTTTGCACTTTTTATTTCCGATTTCATTAATTTTTCCTCAAAAAACTAGACCTTGTACATTCATACAATTTCATTGATATAGTTATTCAGACTCTTATCTTTATAGAAAAAAAGAAAAAAAATTTTTGACGCGTCATTTTTTTTTATCTCATAAAATAAAATAGGGGGGGGGGGATAGACCTCGTAAAAAATATTCCCCTAATATATTTTAGAAAAAAACTATTTCAGATGTATTTACATCCAATGGTAAACATTTATGGAAATTTTCGGGAAAATGAGATTATTAATTGATTTTTCATAGAATTTTTAAAAAGTCCTCTTATCGTAACTTGTTTTTAGCTACGTTAAATTTCAGTTGATTTAACAGTGCAAAAATGAAAACATTGTTTTTCAATCATAATTTTCATTATTTTCGTAAGCTGATAAAAAATTTAAAAAATCATCAGGAGTTTGTTTAATGTTTTTTCTTTCGAATGGAAAAAATCTTTTCAACAAAATATTATTTTTTCTGCAAGTTTCATTGTGTTAAATGTAGGGGGGGGGGTAAATTGCACAGGGTCAAATGGTGGTACCTATTATTCCGAGATTGATTTAATATCAATTTTAATTCTAACATTAATTTAAAAGATAAAAATGTGTGTGTGTGTTCTTTTCTTTATATATCATAAAGAAATGTTTAAAAATCTGTTAAATATTTTTAAAGGGTAAAAATAAAAAGCTGTTTAACTTTTCTTTAAAAAAAACAAAAAGGTGGGGGGGATGGGTAAGTTTAGGTAAGCAGAAGAAAACGATGTTTAAAAAGAATTAAATTGAAATTTTTAACATTTATTGTTATTCCGAGATTGGTTTTAATATCAATTTTAATTCTAACATTAATTTAAAAGATAAAATGTGTGTGTGTGTGTGTGTATTCTTTTCTTTATATATGATAAAAGAAATGTTTAAAAAATGTTAAATATTTTAAAAAGGGTAAAAATAAAAAGCTGTTTTAGCTTTTCTTTAAAAAAATGGGGGGGGGATGGGTAAGTTTAGGCTAGCAGAAAAAAAAAACGATTATAGTTTAAGTTAGGATTTTAAAATATACCCGATTTAAGAGTTGAAGAATTAATTCTTAATTTAAAGAAACCTTTATAATAGTTTTTTGTCTTGAATTTTTATTTTATTGGTAATTTTGTAATTTTTTTTTATTCAAATTAAAATTTCTTCAAAATAGCGTTTGATTTTGGATCGAGGCTTTAAAGACATTACGAAAAAAAAGAAAAAGAAAGAAACCATCGACATTGTGTCACGGACTTCTACAGGTATTATTCATTTATTTATTTATTTATTTATTATTATGATAATTATTTCAATAACTATTTTCTTTATATTTCACATTCAGTAACTATTTAATTTCAATTGTCTTTAAAAGATGTACTTATTTAGTTTTTAATAGTTTTAAAATGAGTTTAAAACGAACGAAATCGCAGCATCTTTCTTCGTTGAAAAGTTCCATGTTTTTTTTAAATAATTATTGTGCGAAAAAAAACTTTTTTAAAATTTGATTCTTTTGATGAATTGTTAAACTTTATATAAATTTTGAAAATTTATTATTTTTTTTTTTACTGTATTTAGTTTAATTTTTTATATAATCGTTCTTTCAAACGAGCATTTCAAGAATTCTGCACTTGTTCGTTTTTTTTCTTTTAAAATTAATTTTTTTTTAAATTGAATAATTTGAATAATTGTTAAACTTTGTTTGAATATGAAAAAAAGATTTTTTAGTTTATTTATTTTAATTCATTATTCATTTGTTTTTGTATTCTTTCATACGAGTTTTTCAAGAATCTGCAATTGACTAGAATATTATCATTTTTCTTACACATTTTTTTAAATAGTAAGTAATAAGTATATATATTATATATAAAAACGATATTATAACTAAAGTATATTATAGTTCAATTGAAATATCGTTTTTTATTTTATTTTAAATTGATTAACTAAAGAATTAGCGAATGAAAAACAAACATGAAAATTGACACTTTTTTAAATTGAGAGGGCTTTTGACCAGAACTATTTACGACAATCCCTTCGTATATAATTGATTTTGATATGTTTTAATTTTGAAATAAACTAAAATGATAAACCATTCAAAGAATCGCATTCTTTTTTGTCTTTTATTTATATTTTATTTTTTTTAATTATTTTGATATTCTTGGATAAAACTGGGGAACAATTTTGAACATTATCTTTGTTGAGTTGGATTTTTCATTTGAATTTGAGTAATATTGACATGCTGATTTCAAAACAGCAGTCAGTTTTCTTCTATCGCGTCAAGTTTTTTCTCTACAGCTTACTTGCCCAAAATAAGCACAATTATATTGTTTGTCTGTAAGTAATAGAACTGGTCAACTGATTGTGTTGATTGTCTTATTGAAAATGAAGGAGAATTATTCATATCTGGTGACTAGATTGATTGCCAGTAAAAGAACAGACATCAATGCATTTGTGAAGCTAGTTTTATTTTGCATATTTTGAATTAAAACATGTTGATTAAGAAAAGTCTTGGGTCCCTTACAAGATGTGAAAGCAGTGTGTTGAGGATTTATGGATGGGGATCAAGGGAACATGTGATAAGTTGGCATTTGGTATACCTATGATTTGATGAGAGCCAAAATATCATTGCACAGACTGTTACTTTGGTAAAATGAAAACTTCACCATATAAAAGAAAAACAAATGTAAAGCTATAGTCCAGTGCCTCATATTCGATGAAATTCCAGTGTGGGGCAGTTGAGCTTGAGAGAAGCATTGAGTGGAGAGGAATTGGCCTCTAAGATCTGACCTCAAACCTGTTGATCCTAATATTCTACAATGAGCCATTTGTTGACATAATGAAAATTATTTTTGCACCTTGCACATGAAACTAGGTCTCTTGAAGCAATTCATTAAAGCATTGCCAATTGAAGGCAAGTGTTTTAAGTACCACATTTTGGCATTTCCTGGCCTGTCAATTGAAAAAATCAAGGCAGGTGTGTTTGATGGTCTACAGATTCTGGAATTTATTGAAGATAAACATTTCATCGGGATAATGTCAGAACTCAAAAAGAATACTTGGTTCTTGGAAATGCATGAGCAATGAATTACACTTAAATTGAATAGCCCACAAATGCTTGATTGCAACATGAGCATAAAGTTCCATTTTCTGCATAGCCATCTTGCTAACTTCTTGAAAAACCTTGATGTGGTCAGCTATGAGCAAGTCGAATGATTCCACCAAGATTTGAAATTCATGAGGTGGATCAAAGTATATGGGATGTAATATATATGGCTCACTGGAGCATGAAGGGGATTTTTTCACATATGAACACTCTAGAAAAAAAAACTGTGTAAATTTGTACTTAACTACTTTCACACAATTTGACTTTGTATGAACAAGATGAATTTGTACAACATTACAGTCAAGCAGTTTTTTTATCATTTTAAAAATATTCTATAAATAAGCTCAAATTTGTCATATGCAGTATTTTAATGTTTTTTTAGACCAAGCGAGGGTATCCTGTTACTTAAAAAATCTTATTATAATGGAGATTGTGTGTTTTTCTGTCTGTAACCGAAACTAAATCACTACTCAAGTCACAATTCCCTATAGAATTGACGTCACATTCACCATGAATTTATCCTTATTTTAACCTCAATTATTAATAAAATTGTTTTACATTATTTATACAGTTAACCATATCAATTATTGCATTATTATATTACATACATTAATTAATTGCATATTAATATTAAAATGTAATTTTAATAATATATGCTTAGTATTATTGGTTTCTAACTGTTTGGTTTTATTTTAATGAATATAGCAAAAATCTCTTCAATGAATCTTAATGAAATCCATTAACAGAAAAAGATAACTGTCATTTTATTCTTTACTTACTCTTTTAAGTAAATACTTAAATTAGAAAAATAACAATGAAAGACGAGAGTGATGGAGAGTAAATTTCAGTTGTTCTATTTTCTATTATACCCCTCTGTTTCAAATCTGTTTATTGCATTCTTATTTAGTTTCATTAGCCTTTCTAATTTAATACGATATTTCATTACATTAAAACTTAAATACTTGCACCCGGAGGTGGCATATATTTGCTAATTGATGTAATAGAGAAAAAATGGGGAAATTTTTGGATTCAGAATTCAAAAGTTTGTCAAAACAAGTGTCAGATCTAGCTCAACAAAATTTGTGATGCCCAGTTTAATGTTTTTTTTGTTTGTTTTTTTTTTTCCCCATTATGTATACATTTTTTAAACTTTTCATGAAATAAGCAAAATTTGTTAGATGATATACTGTTACGGTTTTTGAGAAAAATCGAGGGTATCCCGTTCCTTGAAAAGTTGGCATGATATAGAAAAACTGTGGTCATTTTTGGATTCAGTGGTCAAAAAATAAGTGTCAGATCCAATTCAAACAAAATTGTGTTCCCCCGTGTAATTCGTTATTAGAATTATTTTTCATTATTAAAAAAAAAAAAATGTTTTCCAAGATTGGCTTGATATTAAATTCAATTTTGATATCAATTTAATAATATATATATATATATATATATATATATTAGAGAAGAAAATATTTAGAAATATAACAAACACAGGATGTTATGATTAGGGGAAACAATTTTATGTGTCAATACTTAAGCATTTCTGTATATTGTACCATCTTCAGGACACTGTTAAGTAATGTTTATGTGAGGGACAAAATGAAAGATGTTAAGTGTATAGTGAATGTGTGAATATTTAACAGTGTCCTGAAGATGGTACAATATACCGAAATGCTTTGACACATAAAATTGTTTCCCCTAATCATAATATCTAATGTTGTTATATATAAAAAATATTTTCTTCTCATATTGTCGGATTAATTCCTCACCATTTTTCCAGTATATATATATATTTTTGTTATCTGCGATTGGTTTAATATTAATTTCAATATATATATATATATAAGGGAAGTTTGGTATGTATGTGTTGACTTGTAACTCACAAACAAGAGATCATCAGATTTAAAATCTTGCATACTACTTGATATGCTTATAACTAAGAAACACACAAAATTTGGGTTTTGATTTTTAATAATCAACGCGATATAATTCAATAATTAACAAAAAATTAAAAAATAACAGTAAACACCCTCCACTCCCACCCTACTCACATTGACATGAGTTTATTTGAACTTCCCAGACAGAAGCCCCATCACTGTATGAAAGAAAATATGAATGTTCATTTCTAAAAAAAAACAAAAACTAACTTAAACTGACACACCCATCCATCCCATTCCCGTCGGGCACAATTCAAGCTTTGAATAGCAAGACAGGGTTCCTAACTGTATAAAAAAAGACGTCTTCTAAAATAAATTAGAAAAAACTCCCACTCCACTCGTTGATACAGGCTTTGAACTTCTAAGCATATGGTCATAGAAAGGCAAATGATACTCAATGTATTTTTATTAGGTATCAACAATTCAAGCGCAAATTTCGCTTTAAAACAAATTAAAATCAATTATATTGATTTTATAAGGTCAATTTTTTTTTAAAATCAAAAAGTAGTAGCATAATGAGCATCAGTAAAAAGCAAAATGATATTACATATGTAATTAATTATTGATACAGTTCAAACATTAAATTCTGCCAAAAATTTATGAAAATGGATGCTTTGTTAAAATTAAAAAATACATACTAAAACAAACACGTTATTGAAAATTTTAAAACAATTTATGCCAAGTCTGTTTGTTTTTATTTATTATTACTGGGTATTCAAATTATTTCTAATTCATTTTAAACATATTTTAAGAAATTCTTTTCTTTTTTTTTTTCTTTTTTCTATTTAACCAATAGATGGGACCTGGAGTGGTCGTACTTGATGGGCCTAACGAGTACTACCATCCGGGTCAATGTGATCCTGGGAGTAATGGCAATGAAGAGGTACTCCGCACCTTCCCAGAGCTCCATAATTGGAACCTCACCACTAGATTCAGTTTTACCATAAGAGCAATACGGTAAAATCATATAGGTGCTAGGGCTTGACATGACCAGCTGATTGATTGGAGGGTCCTCTACGACCACTCATCTAGCCCAAATAACGGTGTATGCCATGGACTACTCTTAAACACCATGGATCGTCACCTACAGCCAACAGGTGGCCCAATTGGAAGGAGGTTTTACTCAGCAGAGGTGCTGTTGGCATATTGTACAGCCTCAGCCGATAGAGCTAAATAAATAAGGACACATGTTTAATACTTAGCTCCTTTTAATTGTTACTTTTTAGGGGTAAAATAAGAATTAATTAAATTGATATTTTTTATCACTTTAATGCAACAATCAATTAAGAAAAACAAGCAATTAGGAACTGAATTTAAGTTTTTGAAGAATAGAATTATATTTCAAAACACTCAAAGTTAAGGATTACATTTTTTTATTCTATGAATTATTTTCCTCTTATTCTCTGAATTATTTTCCTCTTATTCTCTCTCTTACCCACTCACTACCTGGTGTTAAAATTTTTTTAGTCCAGCCATGGTCTGGGTACTTTTTGCTAATAATATATATATATATATATATATATATATATACATTGAAAGAATGAATAAATAAAGGAAAGAAATGTTGAATGGAACATTTTCTTCCTTTATTTATCCTTTCAACATTTCGGATTCATTTCCATTTTTCAGATTACCACACACACACATATATATTATATATATATATATATATATATATATAATATATATATATTCTTTTCTTTAAATATCATAAAGAAATGTTATAAAAAAACTAAATTGCCTGAAATTTTTAGCATTTATTATTATTTTATGTTATAAATTTTTCTTTACTTCTAGTTTTTATCTTTTTCACTTTTTTTTTTTAATTTTTTTTTTTTTAATTTTTTATCGCGAAATGAGAAAATTTTTCTTAATTGTAATTAAAAGATACTGGAATTTCAGAATATTTTTCCAGAAATTCTTTAATAATCCACCACGGAGATTCAAATTATCTAAAAAAAATAAATAAATAATATTATAAAATTATTATATGTTGGGTGTTCAATTTACAATCTATATTCATGCTAAAATGGCCCTTGACTTTGTGTTCGACGTCAAACTTTTTCTATCCTCTTTCACCACCCCATGTGGGGGTAATTTTTTTTTCTTTTTTGTGATGTTTGATTTCTTAATTAACACCTGCCTAACCTCATGGGAGAGGATGTATTTTTCAAAGGTAAATACTAAAATGGACTTAAATCTGTTTTGTCTTTTGCATGGACGGTATCACATTTATTTAATTTAAAGTCCTCTAGGTACCACTAAAATCATATCACGTGATCAGTTTAGGTAATATTGAAGGAAGAAACGTAAATATTTTTGAACTTTTTTTTCAGATTTCAATAAAAGACCTCGTAAAAAAATATTTCCCCTCATATATTTTAGGAAAAACTTATTTTAAACATAATTTTATCAACAGGTAAATAATTACCAACATTTTCATAAAAATTTGACAGTTGATTTTTCATAGAATTTTTTAAAAAGCTGGTAGTCATAACTTGTTTTTGGCTACATTAAGTTTCAATTGATTTAACTGTGCAAAAAATGTAAACATTATTTTCATTCTTAATTTTCATTATTTCCGTAAGCTGAAAAAAATTTCTAAAAATGATCATGAGTTTTTTTTATTATTTTTTTTTTAATGTTTCTTCTTTTGTATAGTCAAAAAGTTTTTAAAGATAATATTAACCTTTATGCAAGTTTCATTGTGTTAAATATAGGGTGGGGAGAAATTTGACACGTCAAATTGGAGGTCATAAAGTCCTCGTAAAACTTAATTCATTAAGTAACTTTTTATCAAATAATTTTTTTAAATTCTTTTTTTTTTTTTTTTTTAATTTAAAACTTTTTTTTATAAATAACCTTTTTTTTTTAAATTTGAATCTCCACTACAAAAATCCACCAATTAATCTCACTGGTCACTAGGGACGTCCAATTTGATGTGACAACCCCCCTCATATTTAACACAATGAAATTTGAATAAAGGTTGATATTATCTTCAAAATTTTTGGACCATTCAAAAGAAGAAACATGAAAAAAAACTCAGCTTACGGAAATAATGAAAATTATGAATGAAAACAATGTTTACATTTTCGCACCATTAAATCAATTGAAATTTAAAATAGCCAAAAACAAGTTTTTGAACCGTTACAAGTTGGTTGAGTGCAATATATCGGGATGTTTTTATGGAAATATTGCATCTCTGGGATGCATGGATACAATTTTACTATCTTTTTAGGTTTTTTAAGCATCAGGTCTGCATTGTGCATCCCTATCAGCATCTCTACATATGCATTATTATATCTAAATATGCACATCTAGGGATGGAAAAACTTATAGTGTCAAATGTGAAACAATTTTATGTATTAATATATAAAAGCAATTACATCAAGTTCTCTCCTTGCTTAAATTGTTTCAGAAATCTGGGCTTATTTTCTTATTATAATGGAGATTTGGTATCTGTTTGTAACCGAAAATACGTCACAGCTTACGTCGCAATACCCTCAGGAATTGTGGAAGTTTATCAATAAGCATTTAATTTATAATCAAAATCATTGATACATAGAAGAAATTTTATTTATTAACAATGTCTATGAAAATCTGAGTTAAATTTGCCCCAAAATAGCCCATGTTGTTAGTGCATTTAAAATCCTGCAATGTCTTATATATCACTAAGAAATAAAGGTTTACATAATATATGTGTGGTTAATTTGCATACTGGTTTTAATAAAACTGGTTTTAATGAATAATTACTTGGTATTATTTATCTCTAATATTATTGTTTTTTTCTTCAACGTATTCAAATCGGTCCTATGGATGATTTTCTATAGAAACCAATTAAAATAAGTGTAATCTTTTTATATGCATTCATATTTTGTTGTTAGTCTTTCTAATTTAATATATTTCATTATATTAAAACTAAGGGACCAGTTTAGTTCAGTTGGTAGAGTACCTGGCTCAGAATCGTAAGGTTCCGAATTCAATACCGGTCCTCGCCAACTCAGCTTATGCTTGCACAGCTTGGGTAATCTGATCAGTGTGGTAAAGTAGGGAGCTGATGGTAGGTGTGGCGCTCCATCTCAGCAAAAATGAAACATCCTGATTTAATGCTAGCAAAAAGGGGATAGACTTCCTCGCTGTCTGGCTGATACTGACACTAGGTCACTCCGCCAATTTTACATTTTTAACATTAAAATTTGAATACTTACACCAGGAGGGTGCATTTTCTTGCTAGTAGATATAAATCATGTGTAAATCATTTTTAGTATATTGTTCATCCACCAAACTTAATAGGACCATTCATTTATTGACTACAATTTTCTTGTTTGTATTTCAGTTTTCCTGAATATTGTTTTTTAAACAAAACAGGTTTTAGTAAATAATTACTTTGTGTTCTCTGATTATTGTTTTATTCTCCAATGTATAAAAATCAATCCTATGAATGATTTTATATAGAAACCAATTAAAAATCTTTTTATATGCATTCTTGTTTAATTTCATTAGTCTTTTTAATTTAATATATTTCATTACATTAAAACTTAAATAATTATGCCCGGCGGACAGTGCATATTCTTGCTAGTAGTAGTAAAGTAGGCAGAGTGGCGTATTGTTGGTATCAGCTAGACATAGTATATATAAATCTTGTATAAGTGATTTTCAGTGCATTGTTCAAACACCAAACTATTCATTTACTGACTAAAATTTTCTTGTTTGCATTTCAGTTTTCCTGAATATTGTTTTTGAAGGAAAAGGTGTAGGACGTCTTCAGAGGCCGAAGAAAATAACAATGATGGCTTCTGAACTTAAAAAAGACAACGTTCCCTCATCATTGCATCGCTCTTTAAGAAATCGTCCTTCACGGCTGCTATATCAGCCACCTGCACAGCGCTGGGCTGAGAAGCAACTAAAAAGTTCCTTGTCCTGTGTCTCCACCTCTTCCGCTTCTTACCCCAAAGCTCAGTCTCCGAAATCTGAGACACATTCTAAAACTGTGTGTTTATCTAAGCGAACTGAACCCAAAAGAAACTTCCCCTCTGGATCCAAGCAAGTCGATGAGCAAGACCCTCTGACCTATTCGAGAATCACACCCTCCTCTCCCTGCTGCCAAGAAAATTTTAGGGGAGCTAGCTACACAAAATTAAAATCTACAGAGAATCGGTGCTTGTCCGAAAGAAAACCTGGACTTGGACGTGGAAATCTTTTAAAACTGCAACTCCTTTACGAGCACAGATATGTGAAAGCCAATAGAATTGACAACCAGGTTGAAAACCAAGATAGCAACATTAAAGGGGATGCTGTCCCAAATTTGGATAACGCTGACGCCCAGTTATCTGTTGATTTCAACCGTAACAACAACAACAATCATAACCATCTGAGTGAACCTTTTTTGGAAATACCTTGTTCAGATTCCCCATCTACTGAATTTTCCAATGTTGCAACTCGGAAACAAATAAAAAATGATTTCAAACCTTTTCTGTGTGAAGATGTAGTCAGTTGCCAAAGTCTGAAATGGGATGAAAAAATTGTTCCTCCATCAACAGGATTGCACGATGGACTACAGTATGTTTCCGAAGAGGCTGTATGGGAGGAAATAGGGAGACAAGGTGATCACTTCCAGAATATTTCCAAATCCTTTGGGCCTGGAGACTGGAATCTTAAAGAAGAGGCTTGTAGCACACCTGGCTTGGATATATCACTACCCTCTCTAAAAAAGACTCCCAGAACCAAAAATGATGACGAGCCTGTCCTTGACCGTAATTTCAGCTTAACTCTTGGGGATCTAAAAGAAGCTACTGAAATTTTTTACAGCAGTAATGAAACTGAAGACGAGGAATCTGCCGACGTCTTTGATTCTCAAGCATCTGTACTCAGCGATGAAACTTACTTGACTGTCTCTTCTCATTTGAGCGACCTTGAAGAAAACACTGAAAGTATAAGTCGATCTACCGATGGCTTTGACCTGGACAGTCTTTTGTCGGAAAGTAATAGTTCAACCGAATGTATATCGGAAGATTCTTCTGCTGATATCTTTAGTACTCCTGCCAAGACTTCCTTCCATGATAGCCAAGATGTACATGAGGAGAGCTCAAAAAGCTCCCTATTTTTCCAAGAGAAGGTAAAAGACGACATAACGAACATTGTCAATTCCAGGGACAGCTTCAATTGTCATGCCAATTATCAGGCTGGAGATAATCGACTTCGTTGGAGCACAATTCGGGTAAAAAATCACATAAAAGAATGCAGTACCCACCCTCCAAAGCCAAGATCCTCCCGAAATATGACGTGTGCCGAATGTCTGATTTAAGTGCAACCCGTTCTAGCAAATATTCTTCACCCTGGTCATCACACTCTGGTCAGAAAAGATTTTTTTCTTTCTGTCCCTCACCTGGCAATTACCAAAACACTAGCTCACTTTCTCCACAGACCCTTATGGTCGGTCAATCCGGTTTTGAAAATTCATCATCTTGTAGAGCGTCCAGTTTGCAGTCTTGCAACAAGGAAAACCTTTCGAAAGAGCTGACCAAACATGTTTCTTATCAACAGGTCGACCATAGACAAAGGCAGTTCTGGCCTGGAACAAAGAGCAGAGATTTTATTATCGATACACTTAGGTCCCGAGTCAAAGAAATGTATTTTCGAAATCAGAATCACTGGAGGCAGTCGGCGTTTCAATACAAACAGATATTTGGTGGCGTTGATTCTTGGAAAGAGAATTACAAGAAGAAATGTTCCGACGCTGGTCATAAATTCTTGGATACGCATTGCCATATTGATATGATGCTCACTGAAGATTTAGACAGAATTTATGGCACCTTTCAAGAATTTCGTGAAGCAAATTCCGATACATTTCCCCAAGAATTTGGTGGATGTGTGGCTATCTTTTGTAATCCATTGACATTCAATCCTCGAGGTAAATCCAGTGTTTCTTTTTTTTTTTTTTTTTTTTTTTTAATTATCTTTATTTTCATACGGTTTTTCTTTAATCTCTTCCCTAGATTATCCCTAGTATTCATGATATAGGCATTCTGAAGATTCTTTTACAATTCTGAGTGTTTGTGTTTTATCACTGAAAATTAAATTTACTAGCCAGAGACGCTTTATTCACTGATAATTTCCTGTTTTCTATAAGTCTCAAGTACTCTGAGTGTTTTAGTTAGTATTTCTCTCAATAGGTGGTGTTTGTTACAAAACTAATGCTATGAGAAATGTAAATGAAAAAGCTTTTGGCATAATTACAAATAAAACAAATAGGATTTTTCCTTTGTTTTTTTTTTTTTTTTTTTCTTCAATTCTGTATACATACATACATACATATGTGTGTGTGTGTGTGTGTGTGTGTGTGTAATGTCTACACCAAGAATACTTGGGATAATAATAACAGGATAAATTTCAGTGATGCTGATAGCTTTTTGATTTAGTGCATCCTGGGCTGCACATATTTGCTTTGAATGAGTCCCAAGAGAAAACTTATGGGTCCCAACTAAAGTTTCTTAATAAATTTTAGGGTTTTCATATATAATCTGGGGAAACAACTAAAGCCTACCTTGTAACCTATCCTGTGTAATTCATTTCAATAGAAACTATGGGAAACAGATGGAATGTTTCAGGTGTCTCGTTTTTAAAAAACGAGCAGTAGTGTAGGAATTGGTAGTTGGAGATAGTAGGAATTGGTAGTGGGTACAAACGTTCTATATATGAAGCAAAAAAAAACCCACCTTAAACAAAATAAACTTTGAAACCAGTCAACATCTCCTTAAATGTCTATAATTTCCCGCCTATCCTCCATCCACTATTCCCCTTTCATTCTCACAAACTTGTGACCCCCCCCTCCTACAAAAACCTCTACTGCTATCGTTTGTTTGAACCCACTACCAATTCTTATGCTACTGCTCGTGTTTTAAAAATGAGACACTTGAAACATTCCATGTTTCCCACCTGAAGATGGCAGATAGACATGCTGAAAGCGCTTGTAAAGAAACCTTTGGTGGATTGCTACACCAGTTCCACCCTGACATTAAAAAGATTGCCAGACAGTTAAAAAGGATTGAACAAAAACTTGTCCGACAAGAATCATCAGAGTTTAACAAAAATATATATATATATATATATATATATTTTACCAACCCCTCCACATGAGCAGGATGTGACATAGGGTCAATTTCTTAAGCAGAGTTTAAATTCAGAGTTTTCCTTCTAAACTGGTTGTCTAATCAAGGTTAAAGAGCCCAGTCTGCCCTACTATTTTTTACCCATAGCTGGAGGGAGACTAGTTGGATGCATACCTTTTCCAAGAGTATTAGCACTATCTGAAATGTAAATTCTTGTCCAGGATTTGAACTCATTTTGAATTCATTTCCTATGACAATAACCATTACACCACATGCCTCCACAATCATATAGGTTACGTGACCAGCTGATTGATCGGAGAGGGCCTCTCTGACCGCCCATCTAGCCCAAATAAGTGCTAAAGTGGAATGTTGTATGTCATGGACAGCAACCAGGATTCTGTCCTTAAACATCATGGGTTACCACCCACAGCCAACAGGTAGCCTTCTTGGGGTGGGTTTTTTTACCCTCTGCAGAGGTGCAGTCGGCGTATTCTACAGCTCCAAGCATTGGAATCAGTGGTGCCAAAAATTGAGGAGTTGGAGTCAAAGGTTTTGTGTTCTAATTCTACAGCCCTACTTTGAACTCTATGCTCTTATGTTTTTTAGTATTATTTAAATTTTTCAGACTGTTGTCCTCATCTTAATTGTTATATTCTAGCAAAAAAAACCCACCCTCTGGGCTGTGTAAAAATCAATTTTTGAAAGATATTACTTGATAGGGTGGGAAAATTAAATAAATAAAATAAAATGTTTAATATTTTTAAAAACGAATTAAAAAGTATCATATTCACTCCACTCTACTGAGATATTTGTTTTGTTTTACAACAGTAGGGACCTCCAAAACATTTTTAAAAATTTCTGATTTAATTATTTAAACTCTTATCTTTAGAGAAAAATTTAATAATTGTACAAATATATTTTGTTCTGATTTCATAAAATTAAATGGGGATTGGTGTTGACCTAGTAAAAAAAAAATATTTCCCCTAATATATTTTAGGAAAAATCTTAAAATTTTAAACATAAATTCATCCAAAGGTAAATAAGTATCAAAATTTTCATGAAAATTTAACAATTGATTGATTTTTTTCATAGAATTTTAATATTTTTATTTAGTAATGATACTGACTATGAATTAAATACATATTGTTAAAATTCCTAAAATAACTGATATAAGCTGTGATGTAAGTTCGGTTACAGACAAATAGAGACCGAATCCCTATTATTGATAGATACAACATTTCAGTTCATGTGCCCTCTGGCCTTCTTCAGGTGTTTCTTGTTGAACTTCATATCGTAATAAAGGGTTCGGTTCAAAGTTCAATCCTGACTACAGGTGGAAATAACATAGCATATTTAACATAGCTTAACACTTGTACCTGGTCATGGTTAATAGAATGAGAACAATCTACTCCAATGGATTAAAAGTTTCAGTTCAAAGTTCTGTGTAGGCTCCTGATTATGATGAGAAGGTTCCCAAGTTTGACGAGAATTTTTCAGAGTTCAACAAGAAACACCTGAATAAGGCTGGAGTGCATAGTGGTCGAAATATAGTCTGAAAAATCTAAATAATACAAATTGTTGATCCTCATATCAAAAACTGTGTTATATTTGCATAGATAGTGACTTAAACTCCAATTCCAATGTTATGTAATATTATGCATGGTCACTGAATGTCATCAAATGGTAAGAATATCTCTGCCATCACAAGGTGATAGACTTTCATATCAAGGCTTTGTTGTTGTTTTTGTTTTTTCTTTTACTTTTTTCTTTTATTTTACTTTTATTTTTTTTTCTTTTTCTTTTTTTTCTTTTTTTTTCTTTTTTTTTTTTCATTTTTTCTTTTTTTTTTTTTTCATTTTTTCTTTTTTTTTTTCTTTTTTTTTTTTTTTTTTCATTTTTTCTTTTTTTTTTTTTTTCATTTTTTTTTTTTTTTCTTTTTTTTTTTTTTTTTTCATTTTTTTTTTCTTTTTTTTTTTTTTCATTTTTTCTTTTTTTTCATTTTTTTCTTTTTTTTTTTCATTTTTTCTTTTTTTTTTCTTTTTTTCTTTTTTTTTTTTTTTTTCTTTTTTTTTTCTTTTTTCTTTTTTTTTCTTTTTTTCTTTTTCTTTTTTTTTTCTTTTTTTTCTTTTTTTCTTTTTTTTTTCTTTTTTTCTTTTTCATTTTTTTTCTTTTTCTTTTTTAAATTTTTTTTTGTTTGCTTTTTCTTTAAAAATTTTTTTCTTTAGCTCATAAGATCTATGATGAACAAGATCAGATGTTTTATTTTAAATAAAATTTTTCTTTTTTTTTTTTTTCTTTCTCTCCACATTGCTAGCTATATATTTGATGTTTTAAGTAAGTGAAAAAAACAAAACAAAAAAATGACATATTTATAAAATATGGAATAACAATAGCAATATCCAAAACAACAACAATAGCGACATCCAAAAATTAATCAAATTGTTTTCTTTCTATTTAAAAATTCTTTTTTATGTATTTATGTCCTCTTCCTATTTCTATATCCATAGAATTTTGCTAGAATAGATATTCAGAATTATTTCATTAAAATATTTTAGTCTCTGTTTTTTTTTTTTTTTAGTTGTGGGTGGGGATGAAGGTACAGTCATCACTGGTTACTTCAGTTACTTTATTATATCCAAAATTTTGCAAACTTAAAAGTGTCCACATTCAAAAACAAACCGTCATTGCTAAAAAATAGATTCATATTAGAATTATTTGATGAAAAAAGTGTTTTTCTCATTTTTTTTTCCGACCTCCCAAGCAACACTGGGTATCCCTGCTAGTTTAATGATTTAGTTTTTTTTATAACCAGTTATTATCAATTTGCATCTGAATTTTAATTTGATTTTATGAAAGCATTAGGGTAGGTATTTACCCAACCTTTTCACCACGGGTAGGATACGACACAAGGTCTCAATTGTGGGGCATCCAATGAGGACTGAACTCCCTATTCCGTAGTAATGGATCTGCATGACTAGCTTGCTAACCATTATACCATGATGGGATGCCCAAAATACCCAACCTGTTCACCACAGGTAGGATGTGACAGATCTCAATTATTGGATATCCTGCGAGGTTCAAAATTGTTATACAGTAGTAATGGATTTGAGAGACTAGCTTGCTAACCATTACTCTATGATGGGATACCCTTAAAAGTATTAGTTTTGTAGTCATTTACTAAGCTTAGTTTAGGCTGGCACAAGGCCAGTTGTATTAGGTGCTCAATGAGCAACACAATTGCTCTCCTGATGTTGTACTCTCTCCTGTTGAAAACCGTCTTGTCTATTTCAACCGTGTGTGCCCTGGTCCACCAATAATTCTGGGGTTGTTGATGAAATGTTTGCAGCAGACGTCCCTGATGAAATTCTTCCAGTCACAGTGTATTCCGATGAAATCCAGCACTAACCTCTATGATGCAGTAACTGGCCATTTCATTGGACCACAAATAAATAATCTTTAAAATCAATCTCTCAAAAAAAGAGCCCGTCCTTACAGATTACTTTATTTATTTCCATAGAAGGCCACTCTCTTTACAAAAATCAATATACCCTTCTACGGAACAGACAAAACTTTAAATATCGACTCTGAGAAATTCATTTTTTAAAATAAAACACAACTTTTTTTTTTTTTCTTTTTTCAATTCATTTTAATTTTACAACGCAAGATCATTTGGAATGTTTCATTTTTAAAATTGGGTGAAATAAAATCAGACAAATAAGAAATCTGTGATTAAGCAACACCAGATAATCTGGATTTAAATTTTTACATTGCATCTTGAACAGTCTCATTTTTAACTAGAGTGTGTTGCAGGATGATAACGGACGGAAAATTTAGGAACCCGAGTATTAATATATAGATTATACAGATGTTATTTATGCTTACTAGCAAATATATGCACCCTCCATCTGCAAGTATTTAAGTTTTAATGTAATAAAATATATTAAATTAGAAAGGCTAATGAAACTAAATAAAGAATGCAGATAAAAAGAACTGAAATGGGGGGGGGGGTATAATCGAAAAATAGACCAATTGCAACTTACTCTTCCATTACTCCTGTCTTTCATTGCTAAATTTTCATAATTTAACTATTTAGTTAAAATATGAAGTAAAGAATAAAATTACAGTTATTTCTTCTTGTTAATGGATTTCTTTTAAGATTTTTGCTCATATTCATTAATATAAAACCAAACAATTAGAAATCAATAATACTAAGTACAGATTTATTAAAATCAAATTTTTAACATCAATATGCAAATTAGCCTTCTTGTTTATACTGTAAACTGTTATTTTATTGTATATATAAATACAATTGCATTTTATTAGTATGTAGATACGGCCAATGCCGGGGGTCCAGTGGCTTCGGCCCTGGGTCTTTACAAGTTAATAGCGTCGATCCTAGGGGGCTATCCCCCCAGGCAATACCTGCACCCTTTGATTTAAAGGGGCAGGGCTGGGTTTATTGCCCAGCGCCTGAGGCGCCCCCTTGAGGGAGAATGCCAACTGGATCGACACAATTTTTTCCACCTGCCACCCATGAGTCTCGGCTTGTGGGTGGTCCCACATAAATACGAAACCTTGTGTCCAGCCCTCATAAGTGGGATGAGAGGCAAATACCTGTAGATAAGGCCAACAATATAATCAAGTAAAGTGATTTTATTAATAACTGAAATTTAAATAAAAATAAAATCATGGAGAATGTGACGTAAATAACTAGAGGAATTGTGACTTGAGTAATAATATAGTTTCGGTTGCAGATAAACACACAATCTCCATTATAATAAGATATTTACTTATATTTATACTTATATATACTCTGAATGGTTCAAGTTTAGGACCGTTTGAGAACTGAGGTTCACTGTATTTATATTTATACTTATATTATACTTACAGAGATGCTGATAGGTATGCGTCCTGAACCTCTGACACACAAAAATCTAAAAGGACGCAGTGAAATCATATCCATGTGTCCCAGTGTTTTTTTTTTTTCTTCCCTCACCATTTCAAGCTAACTGTAAATACATTTCAATAGTTTCTTAGAAATAAATTACACAGGATAAGTTACAAGATAGGAGTTAGACGGCTTTAGTTGTTCCCCCAGATCATAAATAAAAACCTTCAATTTATTAAGAAACTTCAGTTGGAACACATCAATTTCCTGGGGACTCCTTCAAAGCAAATGTGTGTGTCCCAGGACACACTAAATCAAAAGGCTATCAGCATCACTGTACTTATATTTAATTATATTTATACTTATATATACTCTGAATTGTTCAAGTTCGGGGTCGTTCGAGAACTGAGGTTCCATTGTATTCTTTCATATTTTGCAGGAAGCCTGTTCCGTAGTTTGGTTAACGAACCCAATGTCTGGATTGCTGTAGGCTGTCATCCAAAGAAAGTGAAATTCTTAGATGAACGCACTTTTCTACATTTAAATAAATGTATACAAATGCCAGAAGTGGTAGCTGTTGGCGAGATTGGCTTAGATTATTCTGGAATGTAAGTTGTTCATTTTATCATCTTTTTATTTGTTTCTTGCAACTAGGATGGGATATTATCCTGGTTGGTTGGTTGGATTTTACACTGGGGTAATTGCATCAGATTTTTATCATGCCCAGACACTATTGTCTTGACTGTCAATTAGTTGTCCTACAGCTATTGTCTGCAATGGACTTTACTCCAAGGAAATGTACAAAAATTGTAACGCTGCACAAACACTGTAAAGCCTTACATAGAGATTGCGGATATTATAATAATGATCAGGTAATTATTTGTTTTGATTCAATTAATTTTCACAAGGGTGCATAATAATAGCATTACCAGCTTGTTTCGTGAAATCGTTGGATATAGACAATTTTTTACCTTAATTGGTTCAAATCACAATATCAGGTATTTCTGATCCAATCTTAAAAATATTTATATGGTTGAAAATAAAATAATCTTGCTAAATATGTAATTTTTATGTTTTTATCCATTGAATTATTTTTTTACAGTGAGTTTAAATGATATTTTGCTTCAGACAGCAAAAAATAAAATATGACTTTAAAAAAAAAATTTTTTAGACTAATTTTTACACGCTACTTTGTTTTTCAAATTCATAGTGATTAACTCTATCAATACTCTTGAAATTTTACACTCAATTAGAAGACACCTGGAAGTACAAATAGGATTTTTTTTTTTTTTGTGGAAGCAAAAATTCAATAGAGCAAATTTGTAGGCGATTTCTTAAAAAAATATAAGAGAAGCAAAAAAAAAGCACTATACCAGTAATTGAAGACAGACTCAGAATTATTTCCATATATAATGTGTGAAATATAAACGATTGTATACCATCAAGGATTTTGCTCAAAGTTTTAATTTTGAAAAGAAAACAGTCAAATTTACTCGATTTTCAAATGTAAACAATCTCTCGTAATTCTGGCCTTATTGGCTTAAAAAAGTAATTACTAGCGTTTTTTGGGTCAAATTTTTTAAAATATTTATATGGTTGGAAAGAAAATGAAATAATCTTTCTAAATATGTAATTTTGATGTGTTTTTATCCATTGAATTATTTTTTACGGTGAGTTAAAACGGTATTTTGTTTTAAAATGGCTGAAAATGAGTTATACAAATTTTTTTCCGCAGTTGAATTTTCTGTTTTAATTTTTTATAAAATCAAAGTGGTTAATCTTTATCAATATTCTTTAAATTTCACACTTGATTAGGAGACACTTTTAACTACAAGCAGAAACTTGTTTTTTTCTTTTCTGGCCTTTGGGAGTGAAACAACAATAGACCAAAGTTAAAGGCAATTTCTTCAAAAAATATAAGAAGAAAAAAAAGCACTATATCCCTAATAGGAGACAGTCTCAGAATTATTTTCATATATAATGTGTGAAATAAAAACGATTCTATACTTTGAATTTTGAAAAAAAACCCACTCAAATTTACTTGTCTTCCGAATGTAAACAACTAGGCGGAGTTTGAATAATAATTCATCACTTATTTCTGGTCCAATTTTTTAAATATTTATATGGCTGGAAAGAAAATAAAATAATCTTTCTAAATATGTAACTTTTATGTGTTTTTAACAATTGAATTATTTTTTATGGCGAGTTAAAACAGTATTATTACACATTTAAACAAAGCTGCACACGCAGGACAAGCTTTGTTAAATAAAATTATATAAAGAGTTATTCTATTTTCAAAGTGATGTTATTTATATAAATTAATACTATATATTTGTATATATGCTGTATTAAATTGAAAATGTTGAATAATCTTGTGATAAACTTAAAAAAAAAAAAAACCTTGATATCCTTACTTATTATTCCCCAAATAAGTTGTTCTAGCATGGAGATACATAAAACTTAAGTGCAGAATCAGAAAGAACATATAAATTTACATAAGAATTCCAAGTTTTATCAAAATTGCTCCAAAAATTAAAAAAATGGTGAAGAAATAACTAAATTTCTTGTTTTGAATTGGTCCTGGATTTTACATATTTTTTAAACAAAATCATGTCCACTTTTGTACCCCCAATTTCGGGGCTTTAAATTCTCATAACTTTTTAACCACTGGGGATATTTGCATAATTCAAACAGTTCTGAACTTCATTTACAAAACTCTATGTAACTAATGTGATTAAATAACAATAATCCTCAAATAAATAAAAAATCAACTGGGAATGCTAATAATAACTCAAGAGTTGACATGTTGTAAAATGGGGGAGGGGACAAAGTTTAGGTACCAGACATGTATACCAAAAGGGGGGGGGGTCCCTTAATGAAAAATTGTGATATTGTAAAAAGTACCTGGTACCTACTACTTAGACATAACATTTATTATCTAGACTAGCAAATATATGCACCCTCCGGGTGCAAGTATTTAAGTTTTAATATAATATTAAATTAGAAAGGCTAATGAAACTAAATAAGAATACAGATAAAAAGGTTTGAAACAGAGGGAGTATAATAAAAGATTTGAAACAGAGGGAGTATAATAAAAAATAGAACAACTGAAACTTACTCTTCCATCACTCTTGTCTTTCATTGTTGTTTTTTCTAATTTAAGTATTTAGTTAAAATAGGAAGTAAAGAATAAAATGACAGTTATTTTTTCTTGTTAATGGATTTTATTTAAGATTCATTGAAGAGATTTTTGCTTATATTCATTAAAATAAAACCAAACAGTTAGAAATCAATAATACTAAGCACATATTTATTAAATTCGATTTTTTAATATTAATATGCAAATTAGCCTTTCCGTTCAAACTGTAAACCGCTATTTTGTTGTATATATAAATATAATTGCACGTTGTTTGTATGTAGATATGGTTAACAGTAATAATAATGTAAGACAATTTTATTAATAATTGAGGTTTAGATAAAAATAAAATCATGGAGAATGTGATGTCAATAACTAAGAGAATTGTGACTTGAGTAGGAATATAGTTTCGGTTACAGACAGAAAAACACACAATCTCCATTATAATAAGATGTAGATATAATATAAATAATTCATTTATATATATAGATAATAAATTAAAATAATTTATAATAAACTATTTAATTTTTTTAAAATTATGCATGTCCTCATCTTTATTTTGGTAGTCATTAACACAATGTTTTGGCCGCTGTGTTCTCTGACCTTCTTCAGGGGTTTCCAGTGTATCCAAGTATAGTGATGATACAACCTGGGAAATCATTTTTAATAGTTCAATGAATCAAGGTTATTCACATCAAGCCTTATCTAAAACATACAGACATATATTAAATGGTTTATTGAAATTTTTGCTTTTAGGTTTTATTTGGAAGCTGATGTCCAAAAAAGGGTTTTCCGAAATCAAATCAAGTTGGCATTGGATGTTTCAAAGCCGATTGTTATCCATTGCAGAGATGCTGAAGATGATTGTTTCTCTATCCTCAAAGAGGTAAAACTTGCACATTTCTATATAGAGTTCTTTATTGTAAATATCTAAGGATTTTACTATAGGATACACATTTTACTCCTGCATAGTATGTGTTATTGCTTATGTTGCAAAAATATAGAAAATAGTCATTATTCCCTTCAAACTTTGCTTTGGTGGCCTTTATTCAATCTATTGGGGTATCCTGTTCTCATTCTGCTACTATAGATGGGGTACAGTTGTTAAGCTGTGTTAATTATTATTCTATGTTACTACTGCCCCTGACCAGGATTGAACCTATAGCCTAGAGATAACTGTCACTTAGAACTGTCTTTAAACCAATGCCTTTATCCACTATGCTATGTATCCAGTTGGACAATGGTTATGGTTAGCGGAATAAGAACAGGATACCCCCCTGATTTAAATAAAGGGTTAGGTTCAAATTAAAGATTTCTAGTATATTATTGCTAGTGTTAAATCTATCTATCTATCTATATATATATATAGTGACATTCCTCTAGTATGTCAACTAGTATATATATGTACATTTATAATAAATTTATATATAATGTGTGGGCGAGAAGGAAAAAAATTGTAGTGGTGAAATAATACTATTCTCCTATCAGAAAATGATTTTCAAACATTCCCTTTCCAATTGTGGAAACGATGAGAGGAAGTAAGTAACTCTTTTCTCGGTCTTGCCTTCTCGCAACCGACAATCAGGTTTAAAGTACACACGACTTCAGAACTTTCGCACCCTGTTAAGATAACGATTTAATTGGTTACCATGACTATCAGATTCACGCCAAATAGACCAGACCCCAGCACAGAAGCTGAACATACCTTGGAGAGTTGAGATGTGTATTGCATCGCTCTGTAATTGTGAAATGTCGTGGTAAATGAAGTGGCGAAAGAAAGAAACAAGAAAATCAACTTATCACCAAAAAACTAAGAACTCTGAATAGAAATAAAGAAAAAGACATTCTTTTATTGGATTATGCAGAATGTTCAAATTGTTTGAACATCTAAAGAACTTTGACACACATTTGATGCATATGAGAAAATAGGAAAGAATATATATATATATATATATATATATGGGCCGGGTTAGCTCAGTCGGTAGAGCGTTTGGCTAGAAACCACAAGGTTCCTAGTTCGATACAGGTCCCCGCCAACTCAGCGTATGAGTAGCACAGGGATCTGTGCGGTAAAGTAAGGAGCTGATAGAAGGTGTGGCGCTCCACTTCAGATGCTAAAAACAATCTCCTTGGTCTAGCGCTATTTAAAAGGGGATAGACTCCCTCGCTGACTGGCTGATACCGACTTTAGGCCGCCCCGACGACTTTACTTTACTTATATATATATATAAAGAATAACGAAAGTACATTCTTTTATTATTCATGGTATCACAGTGAGTTAAATCTCTCTTATTTTGTATTTTAAGATTGTATGTTAAATGTTCAATTGCTCGCCCACCTATGTATGATATAATATTGCCACCCTTCCCATATTCCTTATTACATGTATATATATGTATATTTTCTTTTATTATTGTTTGTTTTTAAAATACTTTTCTACTGCCTGTATTTGATGTAAATAAATATTTGATTCTATTAGCGGGATCCTGCTTGTTTCTTTGTTGTCTGGGGTTGTGTTCTATATCGATCTCTCGTCCACATATCGAAGCTGAGAAGAAAGTTCCCCATCCCTTTGTGTTATTCTTTTACAGTTGGGATCTCTTGCAGTTTTTCAATTATTATTGTGCCAACGCACTGGTCGTTCCCAACGGGTGCATGCATGTAACATAATATGTGTGTATGTATGTGTGTGTGTGTTATACTAAAGCTGGGCAAATCAATTTTTGTCTCCTAAAGGCTTTTTTTACGGTTTAGTTTAATGATACTAAAGTTATACTATATTATTCCTTACTTTTAGGATTGTGTTATGTTTGAAAAAAAACATCTTAATTGGTTCTAATTAGTCGTAAATTGCTACTGACCCGTCTCTTATTCACATTCTGCCTGTCACTTTCTCCCTCTCTATATATGGGATAAAATTGTTATTAAGAAAATTTTAAAAGCTGTTATGCATTTTTTCTTGTTGTTGCTGTGTTCTTTTAAAAAAATCTTTTCTTTTTTTTTTCTAAAGGAATGTCCCTTGGATTGGTTGATCCATCTCCACTGTTACACATTGGATTTTGAACACGCCCAGAAGTGGCTGGACACATTTCCTAACCTCTACATTGGCTTAACACCCAAAGTGACCTATAAGAATGCTTTTGCTGTTCATGATACAGCTCAAAAAATCCCATTGACCAGGCTGGTCTTGGAATCTGATGCTCCATATTTTATACCAAGTATGGTAAGTTTCAATCTCATCTGTATATTAATACTCATGTTCCTTTAAATGTACAACCATTATCATCTTGCAACACACTCTGGTTAAAAATTATTAAAAATTAAAAATTTCATTAAGAATTAAAAATGATCCATATTTTATAGCAAGTATGGTAAGTTTCAATTTTATCTGTATATTGATACTCGTGTTCCTTAAATGTATAACTATTATCATCTTGCAACAACCTCTGTTTAAAAATGAGATGCTCCAAATCATCCAAGATGAAATGCAATAATGTAAATCCTGATTATCTGGTGTTGCTTTATCTCCGTCAAATTCTTATTTCTTATGAGTGTCGTCCCCTCAGCTAAATAATGGACCACTCTGTTTTTATTATAAAGAAAGAAAGAGAAGAAAAAGGACAAGTTACACTGAAAAAATATAAGAAAGAAAAAAAGAGAAAGGGAAAGATAAAGAGAGCAGGGAGCGTGCAGAAGCAGTAATGCTAATCTGTTTCAATTGAACATAATGAAAAGATGAAAAGAGTGAGAGAGAGTTAAATCAATATTATTATACCTTTTACATATTGAACTATTTATCAATAGCTCTTAAGTAAACATATCAAATGTAATAATTGAATTATGATACTGTGTTATATCCACAGACCCTGCTAGTTTCTACATTATCTTTATGAAACCACTATTTTTGCGATGGACATCCGCCCTGGATTAGATAAATTTTGGCTATCAAAATGTTCTAATATATTGCCTTGACTGGCAGTAAACCTGGCGGCTGTAGTCGACAGATACATCTGGTCGTTGATAAAATGAACAAAGTGGCTTCCAGAAGACAGGAAGCGCATGGGTGTGATACCCGAGGCATAAACACAGGAAATGCATGGGTGTAAGCCATGACAAATAGAAACTGCATGGGTGCCACAGTCAAGGAGGTATGGCTATGTGAGTCACATGGAAGTTTTAAGACTATATAAGGTCTAGAATTTTGGCTGAAGTTCAGTTTTCGCACCCTGTTCAAAGTCTTTATCTGTCTATTTTTTCTTGATATACATTGTCATTGCTGATCGCTTTTGGCAGGTGTTGTAGGTGACGGATGTATATCAAGAAGAAATGGATAGATTAAGAGATACCTTCCATTGAAACAATTTCCCAAAATGAAACAAATCTGGATCATAAGACAGACGACAAAACCTGAAAACTAACCACAATTTTTCTGCTGTATGTGAAAGGCTCAGCTGAAAAGATTTTTAAAAATATGTAGTCAATATGATATCAGGAAATAACTGAGGAAGGCAGGAGGATACAACAACCAAAATGTTGTGTTAGTTATTAACAATAAAGACAAGAACAATAGTTTGAAAAATCAAAATTATTTACATCAAGCCTCATCTAAAAAATACAGACTTTAGCCCTTATTTAGGCTAGAGGAGAGGCCCCTTCCAACCAATCGACTGGTTATATCAAATCCTTGCACATATATAATTATCCCAATCCTATTGCCCCAACCTTTTTTATCATATGGGTGCTAGAAGGTGGTGGCTGAGGGTCTTCATATCCTGGGTATTAAACTCTATCTGATGGTGAGGTACCAGTTCTGGAGGTCTGGGGAATGTGGAGCTCCCCTTCATCACCAATGTTCTCTGAACCTGAGTGGTAGTATCTGTTAGGGTCCCATCTATGGTTTAAATAGAAAATTTGTTTACAAAAAAAAATTGCATTCCAGACTATCACTACGAATCTTTCAAAACTTTGCCAGCATTAAATGACCCACTATGGTTGATATGCTTTAAAAGAAAAACAAACAAACAAAAAAATACAGACAAGTTAGTTTTTTCTTTCAGTATTTTAATAACTTTTCTCATTCTTTGTTTTATTAATTTATTGTATAACTTGATTTTTAAAAATGTCTAATGTATTGGTTTGGTGGTTGGTTTTGAAGGCTATCACATTGCAAGTGTAAAGAAAAATAAGGTAACTATGGTGGTGTTTGTTTACCTTTGATTTATTCTTAATTTTACGCGATAAAGATTTCTTTCTCAGAAGATTTCTGAAAGTCTAAAATTGTTGCTAGGAATCCATTCTGTTTTGTATCTTATATTTCCTAATATACATATATATATATTTCAATTAAATCTGTAGGTGCCATATAACGAGCTAAGGTGTTCACATCCTGGATTGGTGTTTACAGTTGCTGAAAGAGTTGCCAAGCTTCAAGGGCGAGAAGTTAAGGACGTACTGAAGGCATGTTGGGACAACAGCCTCAGGTTGTACAGAATCAATCCAAACATTTAGGAAGGGAGATAACTCTAAGAGATTTGCTCTTGCTGCTGCTGCTGTTGCCGCTTTAGCTTCTAATACCAAACACTTTGGAAAAAAAATTGTTTTCTCTTTATTAGAGCATTTTTTTTTCTCTAATTTATTTCTTTTGGTTCGTTTTTTTTTTTTTTTTTTTTTTTTTTTTTTCTATAACAGCATTTTTTACATTTTTTTTATTTTTATTTTACTCATTCCTTTTTGCTCCTATTTTTTTCTATAACATAATTTTTTTTTAATTTAGTCTTTTTTTTTTTTCATATTTTCAACAAAATTTGTAATGTTCTTAAAAAAAATAAGTACTTATTAAAAAAAAAATCCAAAACAAAAGGAAATCAAAGAAACAATCTGAGTTTTGTTTTTGGAAAGCTGCTGGAGGATGAAAAGGATCTCCTCTTTGTTCTTTATTAAAATGCTCTAAGAATATAGATAAAAAAGCCTTGTGAACCTATTTTTATTATGTTTGTATAAACACACATATTTCTGTGTGTGTGTGTGTGTGATATATATATATATTCATGCATATGTTTGTGTGTGTGTATGTATGTATGTATATATATATATATATATACATACATATATACACACACATCACGTGTATATGTTTTGTGTGTGTGTGCATATAAATATACACACATGTGTATGTTTGTGTGTATATATATATATGTATATATACATACATATATATGTGCACACACACACATACATTTTTCTTCCATTATATATGCAATGTAAAAACCAAAATTTGAAGTATTTATTTCTCAATGTTTCAACCTCTTATGGACTTTTTAGATAATTTTTAATTTCATGAAAGCTAATAGACCAATTTATTTTATAGTCAATTTACGTCTGTTTTGAAAAAAATTTTAACTTTACAAAAATACACAAACTGTTTTTTTCTTTTTTTTTCTTCAGAAATGTAATGATAAAATCTTGTGAACAATCTAACGGGGGAAAAAAATTATGCATTTATACAAAACAAATACTAGTAAAAAAAAACAAAAAACAAAAAACCTACCAACAATTTCTCTATGATTTCAGGTTATATCACAAAAAATTAAACGTTTTCAATGTGAAATGTATTCCCTGGTCATGTTAGGCAATGATAGTGATGATACTACAGAGAAGCAATATTTCTCAAGGAGGACTTACAATTTTACACCGAAGGAAGTTCGAAAACTTAGGGTAAACTGTTTTTAAAAAAAGGCGTAGGTCAAATGATAATTTTTGAATAATTTGATTTAATTAATATTTTGTTTTACAATTTTTTATTATTACATTTCTGAAGGAAGAAAAAAAACCAACACCATTTGTGTATTTTTATCAAGTTTTAACATTTTTTGAAACTGACATAAATTGACTATAAAATGAATCAGCCTGTTAGAAATCTGTCTGCTTATGACATATGAGGCCGTATATATTAGTGGGCCGTGAACAGAGAAAGAAATCAACAAGGGTTAAAAATGTGACAACTTGTGTAGTAAGTTAAAAGTAAAGTTAGCAGAGTGACCTATTGTCGGTATCAGCTGGATAGCGAGGGAGTCTATCCCCTTTTTCACTAGTGCTAGTCCAGGGAGATTGGGTTTTGTTTTAAAAGTGGAGCGCCACACCTACCATCAGCTCTCCACTTTACCACACAGATCAGATTACCCAATCTGTGCTACTCATGCGCTGAGTTGGCAGGGACTGGTATTGAACTAGGTACCTTGCAATTCTTAGGCCAATGCTCTACCAACTGAGCTAAACCGACCCTAGTGTATAATGTGTAGTGTGTAAAAAGTAAAGAGTCGCCTATTGTCAGTATCAACCAGATAGTCCCCTCTTTGCTAGTGCAGCAAGATTTTTTTCTTCTTTGCTGAGGTAAAGCACCACACCTACTGTCAGCTCCCCACTTTACTGCACAGTTAACCAATCTGTGCTTTTCATTTACTGAGTTGGAGACTGGTATTGAACCCAGAACCTTGTGATTCATAGGTGGTTGCTCTATCAACTGACCCAAATGTTCTTAGTACTGTGACCTGTCTTAGTCTATGAAGGTTGGCACAAGGTCAAGGTTCAGGAGGTCTCACAAAGCGATGTATATTTCAGTAGCAGAAGAAATTCAACTCTTGAGATGCCAAAAATCCACTGCTTATATTGAAAAAAGACCCCTAACCAGTGTGGGGTTTGACTAGATGTGGGGGTCAATGATTTTTTTCCTCCCGCTAGTCTCCCCTACACCTCAAGGGGCCACCTGTTGTTTGTGGGTGGTGACCCGCAATGTTTAAGGATGGAACAGCAGTCCATGACATGCAACACTCCACTTAGACCCTTACTTAGGCTAGACAATCTGTTAGTTGAGTCAAGCCCTAGCACCTATATGATTGTCCCAACCCTATTGCCCTTATGGAAAACCCCCAATCCTTTTTATTATATATGTGCTAGAATGCGGTGGCTGAGGGTCTTGGTGGCCTGGGTAATCTGATGGTGAAATTTCAATTCTGGAACTCTGGGGAATATGGAGTATGCTTTCATCCCCATTACTCCCAGGTCCACTCTGACCCAGAGTGGTATCACCTGTTAGGGTCCCATCTATGGGTTAAATATATCAAAAGATGAGTTTAAAAGAAAGAATGAATAAAACAAAAGGTCTTTGGCATAAAATAACCAGATAGAGTTTATCATCATACCCAGACATGTATGATAAAAAGGATTGGGGCTTGTCATAAGGTGCTAGGGCTTGACGTGATCAGCCGATTGATCAGATGGGGCCTCTCTGACCACCTGTATAGCCTAAATAAGGGCCAAAGTGGAGTGTTGCTTACAATACAGTGTAATTTTAGAATTATATAAATTTAAAAAAATCCAATTCATATATAAAAGTCAGTTTTCCTGCAAGCAATATGGAAATGTGCTGGAAATCACACTTAAATTTATAGACTCTTCAAGGCTGTGTAGACTGAACCTATCTTATGGTGAAGTTCCAATTCTGGATCTTGCTTGTGCTCCACCTCAGCAAAAACAATTTCCCTGGTCTAGCGCTAGTGAAAAGGCTTTAGATACCCTTGCTATCCAGCTGATACCGTCAATAGGCCACCCCGCCAACTTTACTATTTACTTAATCTGTGCTACTCATGTGCTGAGTTGGCGGAACCGCTATCAAACGAGGAACCTTGTGATTCCTAGGCGAGTGCTCTGCCGACTGAGCTAAACCAGCCTTAATATATAAATTTTAAATAAATAAAAAAAAAAAAAAAAAAGACTAAAAAACAAATATATGAAGTAGAAGTTTATTTTGTCGATTTTTTTTTTTTTTTTTTTTCTTCAATTTGTAAAAATATTAAAAAATTTTCTTTTTTGTGGTTTCATTCACCAATTCTCAAACATGTCATCAACTTCACTGAAAAAGAAAAGAAAAAATATTATTTATACAATTGTATACTCCATCTCTAGTCACAACATTTGGAAAGAAAAGGAAAAAAAAATTATTTAAACAGTGACTAGCAAGAATATGCACCGTATGGGCATAAGTATTTAAGTTTTAATGTAATGAAATATATTAAATTAGACTAACAAAATTAAATAAGAACGCATATAAAAAGATTAATTATTTTAATTAGTTTCTATATAAAATCATTCATAAGATTGATTTTTAAAATGTTGGGTGAATAAAACAATATTAGAAATCAATAAAACCAAGTAATTATTTGTTAAAACCAGTATACAAATTAACCATACTTTATATTATGTAAACCTTTATTTCTTAGTGATATATGGCACATTGCAGGATTTTATACACACTGATAACATGGGCTGTTTGAAGCAATTCTAACTCAAATTTTCATTGACACATTATTAAATAAGATTTATTCATTGATAAACTTACACAATTCCTGAAAGGTATTGTGACATAGTTACAGACTAAAACCAAACCATCTCTAGTCTCCTCATCTTGATTGTTGTTATAGTCACAACATTTATGGAGGAGCGTGGTGTAATAGAATTGTAGGAAATGGACTAGTCAACCAGAGTTTGAATCCTGGATGAGGCTGTTTGCATTTTGCATAGTGCTAATACCCTTGATAAAGATATGAATCTAACTACTCTCCCTGAAGCTATGGGTAAATAGTAGGGCAGATTGGGCTCTTTAACCTTGGCTAGATTAAATGTGTGTGTGTGTCGCAGCATTTAACCTGTTTTATCTTTCTGCTTTTTTGTATGAGGATACAATGTCCTAATGACATTCCATGATGTGTCAGGTCACTCAATGTGCTACTGGTACTATGTAACCCAGTACTACTGGTTTCATAGTCGGATCATTGGCACAACAAAACTGGTAACCCCACAGATTTTGTCTGGTGAGGAGGGTGGCTAGACACTCCAGAAGTGGAACCTCACCATCAGTTACAGTTTAATGTTATACCCAGGATATGAAGACCTTCAGCCACTGCCTTCTAGCAGCCATATGATAAGTGTTGGAGCTTGCCATAAGGGCAATAGATTAATTGAAGGGGGCCTCTCTGACTGGCCGTCTAGCCTAAGTAAGGGCCAAAGTGGGGTTTTGCATGTCATGGACTGCTCATCTACCAGGGTTCCATCTTTAAGCATCACAGGTTGCCACCCACAGCCAAAAGCTAGCCCTTTGGTGGTGGTGGGGTCTTACCCTTTTGCAGAGGTGCAGTCAGTATCATGCAGTGGTAGTATCAAAATAGTGAGAGGTGAATGAACTTCAACTGGAAATTAAACAATGTTGTTCTTTAATCTTCTGACCATTATCTTGGAACAACCTCTGGTTAAAAATGAGACTGTCCAAATTATTCAAAATGAAATACAAAAATGTAGATCCTGATTATCTGGTGTTGCTTAGATGCTGAATTCTTATGAGGGTAATTCCATGCCAAATCATCCAGAAAAAAGTAAAATTGTCACCCACCCACTTCAATTTTTCTGAAATTTTGTTCAAGTGTGGATTATAATGAAGTTATCCAACTCATGTCTGTTTCAAAAAATGTCAAAACCCTACAAAAAATACAAACTTTTTTTTTTTTTTTTTTTAATGTAATAATAAAAGATTGTAAACAAACTAACAAAAAAATAGTTATAAAAACATTATGTAGTTCTACAAAGGAACCAACAATTTCTCTAGAATTTCAGTTTAAATTAAACCTTTTCAATGTGAAATGTATTCCCTGGTCATGGGTAGACAATGATAGTGATGATACTACAGAGAAGCAGTATTTTTCTAGGAGGACTTAAAATCTTGCACCAATTAAAGTTCAAAAACATACAGTAAAATGTTTTTTAAAAAAAGCTACGGTCAAAAGATAATTTTTTGTAATTATTTTTTTCTTAGTTTGTTTACAATCTGTTATTATTACATTTCTGAAGACTGAAGAAGAAAAAAGACAACAGTTTGTGTGTTTTTGTAGAGTTTTAACATTTTTTGAAACACATAAATTGACTATGAAACGAATTGGCCCATTAGAATTCTGCCTGCTTATGTTACATGTGGGGCTGTATATATTAGTGGGCCATGATAGAACACTTTAAATTCTAAATCACATTTGCCTAGCTTGTTAGAAATATTTTAAAAATAAACTGCCTGAGTTATTTTGCGTGACCTTAGTGGGGGAAAAAAAAAACAATTGTATCTTGTTCCAAAAATGATAATTCAGCTTCTTTTCATTGGAATATCAGATTATATAAAAAGTCTTAAGTATTAGGGATTAAATAAAATATTGATTTCGTGTTAATCTCTTACTAAATCCATTTGCATGGAAGGCAAAAAAGGAATTGAATAATTACCAAATATTGTGTGTGTATTAGGGTAGGTTAATTTTGGAACTAATGTCAAACAGTGAAAGTTGTGTGTTGGTATAATGAATACTAATACCAAAAACTAGATCTCTAACTTGCACCATTGTTTGAGGAAATAGCATCAAATATCATTTATAAAAATGCACCAAAAATCCTTGTTTTTTGCAAAATTTAGCCTAGAAATTACTCAGAAAATTTAGCAATTTCAATATTTAAAACAGAAAAGGTTGTCATTTTAAACAAAATGAATAAAATATTATAACTAGAATTCAAATTGAAAATATGCCCCCCCCCCCCCCCCCCCGCCTTCATCATGATGATGCCACTGATATGCTGCTTTTTACTTATTAATTAAGCTATAGCAGTGATAACATTTTAAAAGACTGAAAAGTATTTCCTCAAACGAAGGTAAAGTTTTGAAAAAAAATATTTTGTGTGGTAATTCTTTATGTTAATTTGCAACTTAGGGCACATGGGAGATGTTACAGTTCCAAAATCAACCTACCCTAGAAAATCTACAAAATCAGAAAACAGCACAGCTCACATGGCTTTTGGAAACATTTTTTTATGATGATTACTCCTTTTGGATTGACACTTTCTCTTCGATGGTGTCCTCTAAAAAAAAATTTCAGTTCAATGTCTGCTGCTGACCCAATAAACTGACAAGAGTTTGAATTTCATTCATAAAGTATTAATCAACTATGCTGGACTTTTATTCACAATTCATAGGACAAGTCATATGCAACAAAAGGAAGAGGGACTTACCTGTCAGACATGTGAGATTGAGACAGACTCTCAGAATGAATCTCTTCAGACTGGAAAAAAAAATTTAAAATTACATTAAGATTTTCATTCTCAGAAAATTATCAATTATATATCTAAATATTAATACTACTAGCAAGAATATGTACCCTCCGGACATAAGTATCTAAGTATTAATATAATGAAATATATCAGATTAGAAGGACTAACAAAATTAAATAAGGATGCATATAAAAAGATTACACTTATTTTAATCATACTTTAATTGGTTTCTATATAAAATCATTCATAGGATTGATTTTAATATGTTGGAGAATAGAACAATAACATTAGCGATCAATAATAGCAAGTAATTATTTATTAAACTCGGTTTTGTTAAAACCAGTATGCAAATTAACCACACCATATATTATGTAAACCTTTATTTCTTAGTGATATATAAGACACTTTTTTTAAACACACTAATAACATGAGCTGATTTTCTCAGATTAACTCAGATTTTCTTATTGTCGGCATCAACTGAATAACGAGGAAGTCTATCCGCTTTTTACTAGTGCTAGACCAGGGAGATTGTTTTTGCGTTTTAGGTGGGGCGCTACACCTACCATCAGCTCCCCACTTAACTGCAAAGATCTAAGCCGTGCTACTCATGGGCCTTGTGATTCCTAGGCAGATGCTCTATCAACTAAACTAAACTACTGCCTAATAGCCACAAGGTTCTGGGTTCAATACAAGCTCTTGCCAACTCCGTACATGAGTAGCACAGTTTGGATCTGTGCAGTAAAGTGGGGAGCTGATAGTAAGTGTCGAGCTCTACATCAAATGCAAAAACAATTTCCCTGGCTTAGCCCTAGTGAAAAGGAGATCGACTTCATTCTTCATGGCTACTCAATTTAAAAAAAAACAACATTTTTTAAACTATTTAACCCATAGATAGGACCCTAACAGATACTACCACTCTGAGTCAGAGTGGACTTGGGAGTAATGGCAATGAATGGGTACTCCACATTCCCCAGAGCTCCAGAATTAATCCACATTCCCAGAGCTCCAGATACTCCACATTCCCCAGAGCTCCAGAATTAATGGATACTCCACATTCCCAGAGCTCCAGAATTAATGGACACTCCACATTCCCCAGAGCTCCAGAATTAATGGATACTCCACATTCCCCAGAGCTCCAGAATTAATGGATACTCCACATTCCCCAGAGCTCCAGAATTAATGGATACTCCACATTCCCCAGAGCTCCAGAATTGGAACTTTACCACTAACTACAGATTAACATCATATCCAGGACACAAAAAAGGATGTGTAAATCTGAAACTGACCTCAGAGTCTGCAAGTTTTGGTTTGTCTTTTGTTGAAGGAAGTTCTTCAGATTTTTTGGGTGATGCCAAATCCAATAGAGGGCTGCTACGAGCAGAACCAGAATCTGGAAGAATATCACTCTGCAAAAAAAGAATGTCATTTCATAGACCCCAAAATGTGTTTTGTTTTTGTTTTATGACATATCAACCCTTTTCAGGTCATTTAATGCTGAATCAAGTCATAAACAAGGAGCTCCAGTGTCTGCTATTGCTTAAGTGGTTACCCAATTAAGTATTGAACCGGCTCATCGCTGCTTAACTTCAATTTTAAGTTTAGTTGGTTGATTTGTTTTACGGCATATCAAATCTTTTGGGGTTATTTAATCAAGTTATTTTGATATTCAGTTTACTTACAGTACCTGCTATTGCTTAAATGGTCACCCATCTAATTACTGAACAGGCTCATCGCTGCTTAACTTTGGTGATCTAGTGGGAACTGGTGCTTTCAATGTGACTTGACCCTAAGCCCACAAAATGTTGGAAAAGCCAGGAAAGGGTTGCAAAATTTAAGATTTTTATAAAATCTTTTTTATGATGTATTATTTTGATTTTTCTTTATTGGCTGCTCATTTTTCTTTTATTTTATGGCATGTCAATTCTTATTGGGTTATTTTATGCCATGGGTATTGAAAATTCTTTTTTTGAACACATATTTGTTAATTCATTTTCTTCTATTTAACCCACATAATTAACCCTATAAATAGGACCCTAACAGGTACTGCTACTTAAGCATCACAAGTCACCACCCACAGCCAACAGGTGGCCCCATTGGCAGGAATTTTACCCCTCTGCAGAGGTGCAGTTGATGTAATCTACAGCCCCAGATGATAGGGTGGATATACATGTTCAAAGTTTAAAATGATGTAAACATCATTGACAATACAAGTTTGGCCTGCAGGCCAGATTTTGGACATGTCAGATGGATAATCCCGATTACGACATGAAGGTTCCCGAGTTCAAGAAGGTTCCTGAGACCGACAAGAAACGTGAATTGTGTATATAACAAGGAAGATGAGGACAATAGTCCAAATAATCCAAATGATAAAAACTATCAAGCCCCATTTCAAAAATTCAGAGAAATTGAAATTAAATAACAACACATAAAAAGATTACACTTACGTTGGAGAATAAAACAATAACATTAGCAATCAATAATACCAAGTAATTATTTATTAAACTCGGTTTTGTTAAAACCAGTATGCAAATTAACCAAACTATATATTATTTAAACCTTTATTTCTTAGTGAGATATAAGACACATTGAATGATTTTATATAGATTTATGGGCCGGGTTAGCTCAGTCGGTACAGCGTTCAGCTAGAAATCATAAGGTTCCTAGTTCGATACCGGTCCTCGTCAACTCAGCGTTATGAGTAGCACAGGGATCTGTGCGGTAAAGTAAGGAGCTGATGGTAGGTGTGGCGCTCCACCTCAGATGCAAAAACAATCTCCTTGGTCTAGCGCTAGTGAAAAGGGGATAGACTCCCTCGCTGATTGGCTGATACCGACTTTAGGCCACCCCGTCGACTATATAGAAAACCAATTAATTAATTGATTAAATTGTTAAAAAATTAAAAAAAACAAACCAAAAACCAACTTTTCAACCAACCTCAATTTCCGTTTCTATTTGACTGGAGTCCTCTTTGTTCAAAACTAAATTCTGGGGGACATTTTTTTCCTCTTTGGCTGACGATTCTTGGAAACCTGGGATGCTATGGCTGGAAGTGGCGTCTGAAGGAATATCATCCTGAAAGACAACGTCACCAGAAATTAACATATTCTTTTTTTTTTTTTGACTAGCCATCACATGAGCTTTGGTTTGTGCATGGCTTCCCATGGCAAATTAATGTAGATATTTTTAAATCCTCCCCACAGATTTTTATCGGCAAATCAATGTAAATATTTTACAACCCCCCTTTTTTTTAGAAAGAGAGAGAATTAAATCAAGATTACTATACTTTTTACATATTGAAGTATTCAGCAATAGCTCTTAATTAAACATATCAAACATTGTAATAATTATATTATCATACTGTGGTATATCCACAGGTCCTGCTAGTAAATATAAAAATCTATTTATAAGGAGTGTCTACTTAAAACTTTACAGACTAAATTAGGGCAATATGAAGTGTAGATTCAACTAGACTTTTGCCAACTCCAACTCTAGGGACCCCTTAATAGATTCCAACAGACTCCACAGTAGGGTAGGTCGATTTTTGACTTTTAAAAATATCAAATTGTCCATCTATGTGAAAGTTGTGTGTTAGTATACTGAATACTGATACCAAAAATTAGGTCTTTTACTTGCAACATTGTTTGCGGAAATAGCATCAAAGATCGTCTACTAAAATGCACTAAAATCCAGGTTTTCACAAAATTTAGCCGAGAAATTGGTTAGAAAATTTATCGTCTTCAATATTAAAATAAAAAATGTTTTATTTTATTAAAACGAAACAAATTAAATATTATAAATAGAATTCAAATTGAAAATGTGTCCCCACCCCCACCCCACCAATCGCCGACACCTGATCTGCTGCTTTTTACCTCATTAATTAAGCTGTAACAGACGATCTTTGATGCTATTTCCTCAAACAATGGTACATGTAAAAGATCTCATTTTTGGTATCAGTATTCAGTATACTAACACACAACTTTCGCATAGATGGACAATTTGATATTTTTAAAAAGTCAAAAATCAACCTACCCTACTCCACAGCCCTGGTTTTGACAACTTAATGTTGTCTTCATGAGTTTGTTGTTTTGGAAACCACCACTCGTTATTAACATTCCTAGTTGAGATGAAACAAACCCAGACATTTTGTAGTGTCAGCTTGAGTGTAGTATCATATTTACTCATGATTTTATATATATACTAGCAAAAGTACCCGGTCCATGACCAGACTATAAAAATTTTAACACTTTTTTAAAAGTATGTTTAAAAATGAATTAGAAATAATTTGAATACCCAGTAATAATGATTAAAACAAATATGACTTCAGCATATAATCAACTTAAAATACATATGAGTATCATTTGCCTTTCTACGACCATATGCAAGTTCAAAGCCTAAGGAAATAAAAATTATTTGAGGTAGGTGCAGGGATATACTCACTCCAAATATCAAGCCTGTACCGATGAGTGGGGTGCGAGTTTTTTTTTTTTTTTTAGTTTTAGAACTGTCTTTTTTGTTACAGTTATGAATTGTGTTGATGCTACTACAAAGATGAATTGTGCCGACGGGATGGGTGGGTGTGTCAGCTTAACTTTAGTTTTTGTTTTTTGAAATGAACATTTGTATTTTCTTTCATACAGCGATGGGGTCTTCTGTCTGGGAAGTTTAAAACTAAACTCGTGTCGATGTGAGTAGGGTGGGGTGGAGGGTGTGTATACTGTATTTTTAAAATTTTTTGTTAATTATTGTATTATATCGCTTAATTATTATAAATCAAAACCCAAATTTTGTGTGTTTCTTAGTTATAAGCATATCAAGTTGTATGCGAGATTTCAAATCTGAATGACCTCTCGTTTGTGAGTTATAAGTCGACACGTACATACCAAACTTCCTTTTATATATATATATATAGATATAGATATGTTTATATGGGTGACTTATTGGGGAATATAAAATATCGAGTTATTCACAATTTCAATCATCGCTAAAATAATTAACCAAATAAGTTAAGGTTATAAAGAATATAAAAGTGCACAATATGTTTGTAGAGTGGATTTAGTAAAATGTTATAGTCAGATAACCTACTCGAGTTTCACCATGTGGATCTTCAGGGTTAACTGCAATGAATTAAATCAATTAAGAACAAGGCTTTATTTGGAGGCACATGGTCTAATGGTTAAAGTCGACCAGAGTTCAAATCCTGGACAAAGCTACAGTTCACATAGCGCTAACAGCCTTTAGAAAAGTATGAATCCAACTACTCTCCCTTCAACGATGAGTAAAAAAGGGCAGACTGGACTCTTTAACCTTGGTTAGACAACCAGCCTAGGAGAAGGAAAACTGAATACAGACCGGTTAAATACACTTGGGGTGGTCACTACTAGAATAGGCTGTCCTAATTAGGGTTAAATCCTACTTAACGGACATTAAAGAAAAAAAAAAAAATACTAAAAATCAAGGAATTAACCGAATTTAATGAAATTTTCAGTGTTGATATATTAATGAATAAATAATATAATGCAACAGTTATTTTATTTGAAAACTCTTACATTTTTTCAGGTCAGTTAACTTTGAACTACGTATCTTTGAGGCATAACACAGATTCACAAACATACATGGTTCAAAGTTAATTGACCTGAAAAAATGTAAAAGTTTTTAAATAAAATAACTGGTGCATTATATCTTTTATTCATTAAAATACTGCTGAAAATTTCATTAAATTCAGTTAATTCCCTGATTTTTAGTTTTTTTTTTTTCTTTTGGCAGTGTAACATACGATGGTGGAATTTAGGTCTGTTAAGTAGGATTTAACCAAAAAAATATCTTATTATAATGGAGATTATGTGTTTTTCTGTCTGTAACCGAAACTATATCACTACTCAAGTCACAATTCCCTTAGTTATTTACATCACATTCTCCATGATTTTATTTTTATTTAAACTTCTATTATTAATAAAATTGTTATACATCATTAATACTATTAACCTTATCCAGATACAAATAACAGGTAATTGTATTTATATATACAACAAAATAGCAGTTTACAGTGTGAATGGAAAGGCATATTGATCTTTAAAATTTGATTTTAAAAAATATGTGCTTAGTATTATTGATTTCTAATTGTTTGGTTTTATCGTAATGAATATGAGAAAAAATCTCGGGGATAAATCTTAAATGAAATCGATTAATAAGAAGAAATAACTGTAATATTATCCTTTACTTCCAATTTTAACTAAATAGTTAAATTAGGAAAATTTACCAATGAAAAACGGGAGTAATGGAAGATGATGGAAGAGTTTGTTTCAAAGTTGTTATATTTTTCAATCATACCCCCTCTGTTCCAAATCTTTCTATCTGCATTCTTATTCAGTTTCATTAGCATTTCTAATTTAACATGATATTTCATTATATTAAAACTTAAATACTTGCACCCGGAGGGTGCATATATTTGCTAGTATACATAAATACACAAAAATTTTAAAGTGTAACTTCCTTACCTGTTCTTGATGTGTTTTTGGTGACATTTCTTGCTCAAAATGTTTTTGCCGAACTTCAACATTTGAAGATTTACTTTGATGAGATGAGTGTTCTTGAAAAGATAAGAAATTTCATTTATTAAAAGGATTTTCTTTTTCTTTTCTTTTTATAGACTTTTACTACATTTCATGTATGGATCAAAAGATTAGGATTCTTTATATTTATATATATATTTTAAAATGGGTACAAGAGATAACCTACTCGAGTTTCACCATAAGGATCTTCAGGGTTAAATCCACTGAATTAATCGAGACACCGATTAATAGTCATTTCACGGGTGTGGTCATTGCATTAAAATCTTCGTTGCGAAAGTAGGTTATCTCTTGTACCCATTTTATAATAAATTTGCTCTAATTAGTATTGAGCACTTTGTATTTGTTATATCGCTAACTTAACCCCACTGAATTCTACACTTACTAACCATCGTGACCAAATTCACCGGTAAGTCAACTTTTCCTTTATAAATATATATATATATATATATATATATATATATAGACAAACATGGGATGTTGTACAAAATGGATGTTTATTGTAGGTAGTGATGTCAACATAATGTTTCGGTCTGTTAGACCTTCTTCAGGACGTTGGATTGAGTTCTTGCTTCAATGGTGAACATTTTCATACTGGTGAATTAAGAGGTCATGAAAAAAACAAAAAAAAACTCCTACTACCAACCTCTGCTAACACTAACAACTGACCACCCCTCCCCTATTCACAACCTAATTCACCAGTATGAAAATGTTCACCATTGAAGCAAGAACTCAATCCAACGTCCTGAAGAAGGTCTAACAGACCAAAACGTTATAACATCTACAATAAAAATCCATTTTGTACAACATCCCGTGTTTGTCTACCTTTCTCCACATACTGTTGGATTAATTTCCTCTTGTTTCTCCTATATAAAAAACCCAGATAATTCAGTTTTTCAAAATAAAACATTTTTTAAAAAAGAAAAGACCGTCACATCTGTACTTTCTGAAAATAATCATCAGTATCGTATGTATTGGCCAAAAGACAAAACATTGGGGGAGTTTTCTAAGTTGTATATGTAGAAAGTGCTCAATACATTAAGTAGAGCATGATTATAAGGACCTAAATGAGTCAGACACTATCTACCTAGGTTTCACCCGAATGGTTCTTCAGGATACATTCAGGTGAAATGATAAAGAAGGGACCCATTGAAGGGATTTTATCCCTCTGCAGAGGTGCAGTCAGTGTACTCTACAGCCCAGCCGACAGGTCAGTTAAATATGATAGAGAAATCTCCACACTCGATGGTAAGCCTTACATACCTAGGTAGTAGTATCTCATATAGAGAAAGATATGTTAATATACGCATAGGAAAGGCCTGGACTGCTATAGACAGATTATTGATTTTATTAGAATCTGTTCGCTGATCACTAAAGTGATACTTCCAAGCTGTGGCTGTGTAAGTACTACTGTATGGCTATGCCACTTGAGCTCTAACAAAACGCATTGAGGAAAAGCTGGATATAAACTACACAACTTGGAAAAAGCACCCCACAATGTCTTCCTATCGATAAAACCTCAATTAAGTGGAGATAGTAAATTGGCTCACCTGATTTTTTAGTGGAGCCCCAAGCATCATCAAGGGAGATAACTGGGAGAGGTTGGATAGCAGTTGTGTTAATGGGAACAAAATCACGTTCTGAAGAGGGAGGGTTAACAGCACCTAATGACCCAAGGGGAGATTTCTCTGCTGAGTAAATAGGAGCAAGAGGGGGGAGATGAGAATGTGGAGGGAGGGCAGACACGTGGGAGGGGGAGGAGAAATAAAAGCATGGGGAGGGGAAGTAGGTGTGGGAGGAGGAGAAATAGAAGCAGGGTGAGGGGAAATAGAAGCAGGGCGAGGCGCACTAACTGAAAGGGGGGCCGATATGGAAGCTGAAGAAATTGAATTGGCTGATACTGGAAAATCGGCTGAAATTGGAGGGAGAGCTGTGGAAATAAGATGGGGAGAGGCTGAAATGGGAGCAAAGGCGGAGATGGGAGCAGGAGTTGAATTTTGAGCAAGGGCCGAAGTGAAAAGAGGAGTTGAAATCGGAACAAAAGCTGAAGACGAAGCCGGGATTGTGGGGTGCAGGGGGGCTAAAGCTGTCTGAGGAACATCAGGAATTGGCACTTGTTCTTTTGTAGTTTTTGTTGGCAACGCTGCAGAAGACGGCTTAGAAGGGCAGACAACTCTTTGGTTTTTTGCTTCATCAACTGAAAAACATAAAATTATAATTCAATTTAACTAGCATTCCCAGTTGATTTTTTTTATTTGAGGTTATTGTTATTCAATCATATTAGTGAAGGAGAGAGAGAGAGAAGGCGAGAGAGAGAAGGCAAAGAGAGAGAGAGAGAGAGAAGGCGAGAGAGAGAGAGAGAAGGCGAAGAGAGAGAGAGAGAGAAGGCGAGAGAAGGCAGAGAGAGAGAGAGAGAGAGAGAGAGAAGGCGAAGAGAGAGAGAAGGCGAAGAGAGAGAGAAGAGAGAGAAAGGCGAAGAGAGAGAGAAGGCGAAGGAGAGAGAGAGAGAAGGCGAAGGAGAGAGAAGAGAAGAAGGAGAGAGAGAGAAGGCGAAGAGAGAAGAGAGAGAAGGCGAAGAGAGAGAGAGAGAAGGCGAAGGAGAGAGAGAGAGAGAGAAGGCGAATGAGAGAGAGAAAGTGAAGGAGAGAGAGAGAGAAGGTGAAGGAGAGAGAGAGAGAGAAGGCGAAGGAGAGAGAGAGAGAGATATAAAGTATTGTATTTATATATACAACAAAATATTGGTTTACAGTTTGAACGGGAAGGATAATTTGCATATTGATATTAAAAATTTGATTTTAATAAATATATGCTTAGTATTATTGATTTCTAATTGTTCGGTTTTATCTTAATGAATATGAGCAAAAATCTTGGTGATAAATCTTAAAAGAAATCCAATAACAAGAAGAAATAACTAATTTTATTCATTACCACCTAATTTAACTAAAAACATATGAGAGTGATAGAAGAGGAAGTTCCAGTTATTCTATTTTTCGTTTATAACCCCGTGTTTCAAATCTTTTTATCTGCATTCTTATTTAGTTTCATTAGCCTTACTAATTTGATATAATATTTTATTACATTAAAACTTAAATACTTGTACCCTACGGAGAGTGCATATATTTGCTAGTTCAATTAAAATTGAAAATAATAATAGTTTAGATCGTCAATAAGAAAAAAAACATTAACAGACCTTTTATTTCTTGTCCTTTGGTTTTACTAAGTTCAGAAATAATGGCAGCAACTGGACTACCTTCATCAACTGATCTGAAAAGAAAAAAGAAAGAATTGCTATAATTCACATATACGAGGTTGAGTCAAAAGGTAATGTCATTTTGTTTAGGACAGGTATAATTACTAATACAGGAACATGTATCATACATCAAATGAGGCTGGTCCTCTGTGGATCACATCCCTACTTCTCCACATAGGTGAGTCAAAACGTAATGTCATTTTGTTTAGGACAGGTATAATTACTAACACAGGGACATGTTTCATACATCAAATGAGGCTGGTCCTCTGTGGATCACTTCCCAACTTCTCCACAGTCACTATTTCTCTGAATAGCAATGATCGACCTTCGAATGAGAGCATGTATTCCTGCCTCATAAAATTCTGTTGATTGTTCTTTGAGCAACTTCTTTATTACAGATTTCACTTCCTCGTCATTGGAATAAGGTTTGCCTCTCAAGCCCTCTTTCATGGGGCCGAAGAGATGATAGTCTGAAGACGCTAAATCTGGTAAGTATAGAGGATGTTGTAAAGTTGTGCGCCCAAATGAGGCAATTTTTCTCCCTTGTCCTGATGCTTGTGTGTGGTCGAGCATTGTCATACAGAAGGATGACATTGTCGATTGGCAAGTTGGATCTTACACTTCAGATTCTTGCTCTGAGCCTGGTTAGGGTCTCAATGTAGACCTGAGTTTTATAAAAACTTCACGTGAAATAGAGAAAATGGCATTACTTTTTGACTCACCCTCATAAGAATTAAGGGGTTGGGGTTAACTCCCTTTCTCGTAATCTATTAGGTTATCTAAAAGAGAGTAACCCAACACAGAATATTCAGTAGGAAAATAAAGACAAGTTAATGTTGATCACTGGAAACAATATGAAAATCCACAAATGCCCTCAGATTTTGTTCTGTAACTTTTTTTCCTACTTGGATTTATGATGGAAGATTATTGTAATCCCCAGGTTTCCAACAATACCAAAATTTAGATGGTTTCAATAGGTTTATTGGTTATTCTTTCTTTTTTTTTTTCTGTTTAAGAAATTGACCGTGTGTCACATACTGCACGTGCAGAAGAGTTGGTAAATACATACATACATACTAGTGAAATAAAGGGTTTGTTTTTTATAGTGTATTTGAAGCATTATGCGTAATTGTAATAAGTTGTTTTTTGAAGGCAGTAGATAATGCGATGTATGTTGAAAAATATATTTATTTACTTTTTTTCTTTCTTTTTTTAACATACTTAATATTTTCAGATTAAAATCCATCATCATAGTAAGAAGTTTTTAAAAGTACTGGGAGTTTTTTTAATAGTACTTATCTCATGATAAGTACTTTTAAAAACTTCTTACTACTCTGATGATGGATTTTAATCCGAAAATATTAAGTATGTTAAAAGAAAAAGAAAAGAAGTAAATATATTTTTCAACATATATTGCATTATCTACTGCCTTCAAAAAACAACTTAATACATACTAGTGTTAAAGAGCCCAGTCTTCCCTACTACTTACCCATAGCTAGAGGGAGAATAGTTGGATGCATACCATTTGAAGGGTATTAAAACTATAAAAATCAGGAAGGCGTTAATTTCCATTCTCATAATGCATTCGGTTACTTAAAAGAGAGTAACCCAACACAGAATATTCGGCGGGAAAATAAAGACAAGTCAATTAATACTATATAACATTTGATTCAACAAATCTCAAGGAGAGAACTAGGTTCCTTCCTAAGCATATATAAGAGTCACAATGTATTAACTCAGTTGCTAACCCTGTGTATGTGTTTTACCCATAAGAATTAGGAGGTGTTAACTCCCGTTCTCATAATGCATTTGGTTACTTATAAGAGAGTAACCTAACACAGAATATTTGGTAGGAAAATAAAGACAAGTCAACTAATACAATATAACATTTAATTCAACAAACCAAGAGGGAACTAAATTGTATTTGCAGATTTTCAGAAATTCTTATAGTCTACTGCAGATTTCCAGAGTTAACCATTCCACAAATAAAGGCCAAAGAAAAAATGTTATATACTCCTTTTACATATTGGCTATATAAATGACGAGAGAAAGGATTGGATTGTTTTATGGCATATCAACCTCAGTGGGTTATTTAATGCTGACAAAGTTTTAGAATAAATTCATTCATAATGGATACTCAATATTTTTTAGAAAGACATTTTTCTATTTAACCCATAGATGAGACCCTAACAAGTACTACCACTCCAGGGCAGAGTGGACCAGGGAGCAATAATGATGAAGGAGTGCTCCACATTCCCTAAACCTCCAAAACTGGAACCTCACCATCAGATAGAGTTTAATGTCATTCCCAGGACATGAAGACCCTCAGCCACTGCCTCTTAACACCCATATGATAAAAAGGGTTGGGGCTTGCCATTAGGGCAATAGGGTTGCAGAAATCATATAGGTGCTAGGGCTTGATGTGACCAGCTGATTGATTGGAGGGAGCTTCTCTGACCACCTGTCTAGCCTAAGTAAGAGCCGAAGTGGAGTGTTGCATGTCATGGAGAAGGGGAGAGATAGGCTCTTACTTGTTCTTATTTCATCGGTGGCCATATTTTTTTTTCTGAGCGGCTTCCTTCTTTTGCTGGGCTGGTGTTTATTTCTTGGTTTATAAACAAGCAAAAATTATTTGTTTTTCTTATTCTTTATTAAAAACCCACTTCCCAAAAGAGTTTCTAACCACGCAGTGAGAAGCTGGAATCTTGGGAACAAAGGGTCCCTACATTTGCTCCTTTCAGCTAATGGCCAAAATCTGCTAACAAACTCAAATTTCCGTTCTCATGCCTTCCTTTGGCCAATCAGCATTCAGGTCAGAGAAGGTTAACTGCCTTGTTAATCAATTATAACAGCTAACAATAACTTTCCATTTACCATCCCATAATTTGAATTATAACTACACTTACATACATAATTTGTAGGCTACCCATGAATTATGTTACAAAAGAAATAGAAGATCTCTCACCTGATTTCATCTTCTCCAGTCAATTGTGATATATCAAATCGTGGTAGGGCTGATATGGAATGACCTGGAAGAAGAAATAAAACAATGGAATATTTTCATACATCAAGCATGTCAAACCGAGTAGCATCCTAGGGCCGCATGGATTTACACATGTCTGTCATGAGGGCAGCATGGATTTACACGTCTGTCATGAGAGCCACCATATAGCCCCCATGGAGGGAGTGTCTTACCCCTTTGCAGAAGACCAGTCGGCATATTCTACAACCCCAGCTAACAGGGTGTCTAGGCTCTTGTTCATCATTGAGGAAAATGCATGTTGAATGGAGACTACTATAGCTGAAAACTTGCTCAACAGACAGTGAGGAAGTCTATTTCCTTTTCACAATGAGGTGTATTGTTTTTGTATCTGAGGTGGAGCGCCACACTAACCATCAGTTACAGACTTTACTGCTCAGATCAGCTCAACTAAAGTGTGCTGCTCAGCTGATCCTGGCTGACATACGTTGAGTGCTTAGAATCTTAAAAACTTTATTTTCTTTTTCTTCTCTTTCTTTTCACCCAGAAATCCAATTATCGTTTTCTTTTCGATCCAAATTCTATGTAGACCATTTTAATTATGCTACAGTTGTTACTAAGTTGTAACAACAACGCAGGATGTCTCAGATCCATAATACGAAGATAGACAGTCCAGAAGAATTTAGAAGAGCTACTCAGACCATGCGGGATCGACAGTAAGAAGAAATTGTTGGAATATTTCTTGGTATATAAGGTGTGCTGTTGATCACAACTTAAATTTATAGACTCTTCGAGGCTGCGTGGACTAAATCGGCCAATCAACATGCTCGAATACATGGTTCGTTAACTATTTAAAGGCCTTGGTGGAAAGGCGTTCAGTTGCTCGTGCTTAACACGGATGAATGGACCAACAAACAAGGACTTTGCTTAACACTGACCAATACAAGGATCATAGGATTCTAAATCCATGGACCAATAGACAAGCATTATAGGATTCTACTTAACACGGATCAAACTTAATGCCACAAGGGAATTATTGTGTTACAGTCTGACCCATCTGTTAGGATTGGTGGGAGGGGAATATGAAAGGTGACCCATTGTACTACTCAACTGTTAAAATATTTTGGTATATATATATATTTACCAACCCCTCCACACAAGCAGGATGTGACACAAGGTCAATTTCTTAAGCAGAGTTTAACAGGTTTGAATTCAGAGTTTTCCTTCTCCTAGACCGGTTGCCTAACCAAGGTTAAAGAGCCCGGTCTGACCTACTATTTACCCATAGCTGGAGGGAGAGTAGGATTCATACCTTTCCCAAGGGTATTAGCGCTAAGTGAAATGCAATTATCATGTCCAGGATTTGAACTCGCGGCGACAAGCCCATTTCCCATGACTTTAACCATTACACCACGCACTCCTACTTTTATATTTTGGTATATAAGGTGTGCTGGGGATCAAAACTTAAATTTATAGACTCTTTGAGGCTGTGTGAACTGAATCAGCCAATCAACATGCTCGAATATGTGGTTGGTTAACCATTTAAAGGCTTTGGTGGAAAGGCATTCAGTTGCTCGTGCTTAACACGCAGAAACACAAGGATCATAGGATTCAGGATACACGGATCAACGGACAAGCGTTATGGGATTCTACTCAACACGGATCAAACTTAATGCCACAAGGGATCTCAATTGTAAAGTGATCTTAAAAATGGCCACAAGAATCTTAACTGAAATACAGAACGAGATTAAGCCATTGTTATACCGTTTATGTAAAGAGACGCCTATACAACAAAGAGTTCTGTACTTACCTTGTTTATCTGTGGAGTGTTTAGAATCTTTACATGGTGTTGAGGAAAGAGTCTTTGAGGATCTGCTTCCTGAATTGGGTATTGGCACCGGACTGACATCTGAATGGTAATTTCAACAGAATTAAAACAACAATTACATCCATAAAAGGAGGTAAACAAATAGTTATTTACTAAGCATAGTTTAGATGTGGCACAAGGCCAGATTATGGGGCACCCAGTGAGAATCGAAATCACTAACAATGGTCTGCATCTCTAGCTTGCTAACCATTATACCACATGAAGTGCCCATCAGAGAGGTTTTGGAGTGGAAGTAGATCCATAAAAAATAACGTTTTTATTTGTTTTTTTTCTTTCTTTTTTGTTATGTTTTAAATTTAATTATTATGACATTTCTCTCTCAATTGAATGTCCCGACAGTTTATTGGAAAATACAAACAAACGTTTGATAATAATAATAATAATAATAATAATCTCGTTGTCCTTACTGTGATCCTTTTTTTTTTTTTTTTTACTCAAGAAACTGATGTTTAGCCTTCGATTATGATCAATGTTTAAATTCTCATTTAAAAAATCTCGCAATGAAGGAAAAAGCAAAAAAAGGAGAAAAAAATTGATTAAAAAAAACAAAAGAACTATTTTAAAAATATATGCAAAAATCATACGATTCTTCCCTCTGATCAATTGATGGGTTGATTTTAACGGCATGTCAACCCGTCTAGGGTTATTTTATGCCTTAAGGTTAAGGAATCACATTAATTGTATATTCATATTTACATTTTTTTGTCAAGTTGTTTCTTAAGGGTTGTTTTTGCTTTGTTTAGTTTTCTTACATTTTTTTCCCCCCATGAATATGAATTTGAATTGAATACAAATAATTTTTAAGCAGATCAATTTGACCTATAGATGGGATGCTAACAGGTACTACCACTCAAGGTCTGAGGGAACCTGGGAGTAAGGATAATAAAGAGGTACTGCACATTTTTTTAGATCTCCAGTACTGGAGCCTCATCATCAGATGCAATTTAGTAACATTTTTTTTTTTTTTTGGTGGTGGGTGGTTCTTATCCATCTACAGGGGATACAGTCAGCATATTCTAAGCCCGCGCTTTCCGATCCAATAGGAGGTAAACAAATAGTATGATATGATTGGTTTGGTTTACGGCATATCAACCTCAGTGGGTCATTTAATGCCAACAAAGTTTTGAAATAAATTCATTCTTAATGGATACTCAATTTTTATAAACACATTTTTCTATTTAACCCATAGATGGGACCCTAAAAGGTACTACCACTCCGGGTCAGAGTTGACCAGGGAGCAATGGTGATGAAGGGGTGCTCCACATTCATTTCCCAGGCCTTCAGAACTGGAATCTCACCATCAGATAGAGTTTAATGTTATTCCCAGGACATGAAGACTCTCAGTCACCGCCTTCTAGCACCCATACGATGAAAAGGGTTGGGGTTTGCTATAAGGACAATAGGGTTGGAACAATCATATAGGTGCTAGGGTCTGACATGACCAACTGATTGATCGGAGCGGGCCTCTCTGACCACCCAACTTGCTCAACAGACTGCAATGAAGTCTATCCCCTTTTAAGGTGTGCTGCTCATGTGCTGAGTTGATGAGGGCCGATACTGATCTGGGAACCGAGTGGTTCCTACACGGATGCTCCACAGACCGAGTTAAAACCGGCTCTCTTATGTGCTATAAATCGTGTTGACTATATAGAAACTTAGTTTTGTCCCAAGGCCAGAAGTATGGAGCACCAAATAATTGATTGATTTTAATGGTATGTCAACCCAACCAGGGTTATTTTATGCCAGGTGGTAGGTTGTAAGGGATGGCCAAATTTATTGTTATGTCTTTTTCAAGGATTTTTCTTGATTTAGGGTAATTCCATGTCAAATCATCCAGGCCATGTCAACCACCCCTGAAATTTTGTCCAGGTGTGGACTATGTTAAAGTTAGGCAATCCCCAAAATTTGAGCTAGCAATTCCAAAAATTGGCGCAGTTATGTCAATTTTTAACTCTCCAAATTTGAGGGGGAGGGGTCGCAAAAAATGGTGACTTTTTGTAATTTATTTTTGTCTGTAAAATGAGTTCTAGAGCTTCCCTACTACTAAAAATTGGTTTATAAAAGCATTTTTGCACAAGGAATCCAAAACTACTATCAAAAAAGTCTTAAACTTAATCAATTTTAAGTTATTAATGATTTCTGATTTGCAAAATTTTAATTGATATTGTAGCTTCAGTTCTGAGCAAAAACTAAACAAATCAAGTGTTCCTAATACAAACAGATCTATTTGCCCTATAGGTGGGACCCTAACAGGTACTACCACTCCTGATCAAAATAGACCTAGAAGTAACAGTAATGCAGAGATGCTTATAGGTACGCGTCCTGCATCCCTGACACACAAAAATCTAAAAGGATGCAGTAAAATCGTATCCATGCATCCCAGTGCTTTTCTTTTTTCTTCCCTCACCATTTCAAGCTAACTGTAAATACATTTCAATAGTTTCTTAGAAATGAATTACACACGATAGGTTACAAGGTAGAAGTTAGATGGCTTTAGTTGGGCCCATAAATTTTCCCGGAGACTTGTTCAAAGCAAATATGTGCGTCTCTGGACGCACTGAATCAAAAAGCTATCAGCATCACTGGTAATGAAAGGGTATTTGTTGTAAGAAGTGTATGGTTGCGAGGAAAAGACAAACACAGGTTTTTAGTTTAAGAATGTATTAAAACACAACACAAAGGTTACACAGTTGAAATGGGTTAAGCAGAATGTCCGATATTGGTGGTAGTTGTTATTCGTCACTTGAATTAGTGCCTCGTCATGTTCACATCCGGTTGGGATTATCTTCATTGTGGTGTGTGGGCGGATGAATTTGGTGACTTAGTGAATCGTGGAGATATCTATATTTCTGTATATAACATATTCGACACTCCCTAAATGTCCAGAATTAGAACCTCACCATTAGATGTTATTTAGTGCTATAGCCAAGACAATCCATTTCTTTTACGGGGGGGGGGGGTCCTTACCTCTCTGCAGGGGGATACAGTATATTGAGGGGGATCCTTACCTCTCTGCAGGGAGATACAGTATATTGAGAGGGGGTGTCCTTACCTCTCTGCAGGGGATACAGTATATTGAGGGGGGGGTGTCCTTATCTCTCTGCAGGGCATACAGTATATTGAGGGGTGGTCCTTATCTCTCTGCAGGGGATACAGTATATTGAGGGGTGGTCCTTATCTCTCTGCAAGGGATACAGTATATTGAGGGGGTGGTCCTTATCTCTCTGCAGGGGATACAGTATATTGAGGGGGGTGGTCCTTATCTCTCTGCAGGGGATACAGTATATTGAGGGGGGTGTCCTTATCTCTCTGCAGGGAATACAGTATATTGAGGGGGGGGGGGTCCTTACCTGTCTGCAGGGGGGGGGATACAGTCAGCAGATTCTAAGCATTGTCCAAAGGTCAAACAACAATTCGATAAGAAAGGAGTTTCACATTACCCGTCTGTTCTCTTGTAAGATATTCTAACTTTTTCTTGGATGTTTTTAAAACATTTGCACATGGGGCCTCATCAGTGGTGGACGTTCTAGCAGGAGGGGTCGCACCTTTCATCAGTCGGTTCTGGAAACATCTGTATCCGTGCTGTACGTTCTAGAACAGAAAGCGACAGATAGATACGAACAGACTGAGATTGATATGAGCAAACTGGGATAGATAGATAGATACTGAAAATTTCATTAAAAAGAGATAATTACCTGATTTTTTGGTAAACTTTTTTGCAATCGCGAATGTTACATAAAAATTGTTAACAAGCGCTTAAAACCCTTGATAAAGAGAGAAAATGGCAGATTGCATCAAAATTGACCAAAACAAATTCTTTTTAAATGTATTAAAAATAAACTGTATATGTAATGATATTTATCTTTTTTTAATGATGGTCATTATTTTACTACTTATCGATTTAGACAAAAGTTTGACCTTAAATAATAGATTTAATTAATTTTAATTAGTTTTTAAAAACGTAGCAAACGATTTTTTTTGTATACCTAGGTTAACATTTAAATGTGAAATACAATCTACTGCAATTGTTACGATGTTTTAATAACAAACAAACATCTTTTTATATAACTGTTTTTAAAATTACAATAACAAGTAAATGTATAAAACGATAATAAAATTTTAAAAGTAAAAATACGAGGTAGTTGAATAACTTATATGAAGTTTAGTGTTTAATCACTAAACATTAAACAAACATAAAATAAACATCTTATTATAATGGAGATTGTGGGTTTGTCTGTCTGTAACCGAAACTATATTACTATACAAGTCACAATTCCCTTAGTTATTTACATCACATTCTCCATGATTTTATTTTTAATTTAAACTTCAATTATTAATAAAATTGCTTTACATTATTAAGACTGCTGACCATATCTACATACTAATAACGTGCAATTGTAATTATATATACAAAAAAATATCAGATTACAGTGTGAATGGGAAGGCTAATTTGCATATTGATCTTAAATATTTGATTTTACTAAATATATGCTTAGTATTATTGATTTCTAATTTTTTGATTTTATCTTATTGAATATGAGCAAACATCTCTTCAATAAATCTTAAAAGAAATCCATTAACAAGAAGAAATAACTGTAATATTATTCTTTACTTCCTATTTTAACTAAATAGTTAAATTAGGAAAATTTACCAATGAAAGATGGGAGTAAGGGAAAATGATGGAAGAGTTAGTTTCAAAGTTGTTCTATTTTTTAATCTTACTCCCTCTGTTCCAAATCTTTTTATCTGTATTTTTATTCAGTTTCATTAGCCTTTCTAATTTAATATGATATTCTATTACATTAAAACTTAAATACTTGCACCCGGAGGGTACATATATTTGCTAGTGATTCTAATGTATGTAACTTGAAAATATAATTCTAATAAATAAATAGACAGATTTTTTTTAAATTAAGTCACTGCTTCCATTTTTTTTTCTAAAAACCGTTAAGATAAAAGGGCTTATTTAGGTACCACCAATTTTCCCTGTGAAATCCCCCCCCCCTATATTTAACACAATGAAACTTTCATAAAAATTAATATTATCTTGAAAAAAACTTTTTCCATTCAAAAGAATAAACATTAAACAAACTCCTGATGATTTTTTTAAAAAATTAAGCTTACGGAAATAATGAAAATTATGACTGAAAAAAAAAAGAAAAAGTTTTCATATTTGCACCGTTAAATCAACTAAAATATAACGTAGCCAAAAACAAAAAAAATAAAATTCATTTCGGTCATTTATTTTTAATTATTAAATAATGCATTGATCCAGCTACTCTGAAAAGAAATGTTAATGTCTACAATTTAAAATATTAAATGAAAAAAAAAAAATCCATGCTATTAACATTTAAATTTCATCTTTTTAAGTATTTTCACGAATATAAATCAAACCTTCATTATTTTTCCTCAAAAACCAAGCCCTGGTGATATCTAATGTGTATATATATTTACTTTGTCGTTAATTGTTTTATTTTCGAAGTTTCCTCCGGACATACAAATACTCACCACTGCCCTTTATATATGTATAGATAGATGTATGCATGTGTATGCATGTCTGTATTTATGTATATATATGTATATATCCTCACCTTCATTTGTTCATCCAACATTTTTTTCTCATATTTAATTTCTGCAATGATATTTGAAGATTCCTCATTTGTCAGTTCTTCATCACTAAGGCCAGCATCCCGACAAATCCTTTGGATCGATGAATGGGACCTGCAAGAACTGATCTCATCACAGCTGTCATCGCTGCAAAGACATTTATAAATACTGCGGGTTTTGCCTTTCAGGGTTACCCTTGATGGTCGATGGGTGCATTCATTGTAGATTCTGTGGTTACTCAAAGACCTGCTTGACCAAAAAAAGGAAAGAAAAAGAACATAAAGTTTGTTTTATTTTGTTTTGTGGCCCATCAACCTCAGTGGGTCATTTAATGCCAACAAAGTTTTGAAATAAATTCACATTCTTAATGGATACAAAATTTTTCTTTTTATAAACACGTTTTTCAATTTAACCCATAGATGGGACCCTAACAGGTACTACCACTCCGGGTCAGAGTGGACCAGGAAGCAATGGGGATGAAGGGGTACTCCATATTCCCCAGACCTCCAGAACTGGAACCTCACCATCAGATAGAGTTTAATGTCATTTCCAAGACATGAAGACCCTCAGCCAATTGATTGGAGGGGGCCACTCTGACCACCCGTCTAGCCTAAGTAAGGGCTTAATTGGAGTTTTGCATGTCATCTACTGCTCAGCCAAAAAATTTCCCATGGTAAAATTTACAACAATTTTCTCTTTTTGGATTTTACGGCATGTCAACCCTTGTTGGGTTATTTTATGTCAAAGAAGTTTTCGTTCTATTCATTTTTGATGGGTATTGAAAATTCTTTTTTTAAACATATTTTAGTAAACTCATTTTCTTCAATTTAACTCATAGATGGGACCCTAATAGGTAATACTACTCTAGATCAGGGTGGACCTGGGAGTAATGTCAACTTTTGTTAGGTTATTTTATACCAAAAATCGTTTGTTCTATTCATTTTTGATGAGTACCGAAAAAAAAAATTTTTAAGACATTTTTTCAAAACTCATTTTCTTCTATTTAACCCCTAAATGGGACCGTAATAGGTACTTCAACTTTGGGACAGAGTGGACCTGGGAGTAATGGCAATGAAGGGGTACTCCACATTCCCCAGAGTTCCACAATTGGAACTTCACCATTAAATGCAGTTTAACATCATACCCAGGACACTAAAAGCCTCAGCCACCACATTCTAGAACATATATGATAAAAAGGGTTGGGACAATCATATAGGAGTTAGGACTTGATGTGACCAGCCGATTGATTGGAGAGGTGCTCTCCAACTGCCCATCTAGCCTAAGTAAGAGCTAAAGTAAAGTGTTGCAGGTCATGGAATGCTCAGCCACCTGGATTCCATCTTTAATCATTACAGGTTGCCACCCATAGCCAATAGGTGTACCCATTAGGGGGATTTTGCCCCACTGCATAGGTGCAATTGGTGTATTCTACAGCCCTAGCCGAGAGGACAAATGTGATCAGGCCAAAATTGGTTTGAATTGGGAAGCAAGGTCTTTTTTTGAAGATCTTGGACAAGATTTTCTTTTGATGTATTCTACAGCCCTAGCTGAGAGGACAAATGTGATCAGGCCAAAATTGGTTTGAATTGGGAAGCAAGGTCTTTTTGAAGATCTTGGACAAGATTTCTTTTGATGTATTCTACAGCCCTAGCCGAGAGGACAAATGTGATCAGGCCAAAATTGGTTTGAATTGGGAAGCAAGGTCTTTTTTTGAAGATCTTGGACAAGATTTTCTTTGATGTATTCTACAGCCCTAGCCGAGAGGACAAATGTGATCAGGCCAAAATTGGTTTGAATTGGGAAGCAAGGTCTTTTTTTGAAGATCTTGGACAAGATTTTCTTTTGATGTATTCTACAGCCCTAGCGAGAGGACAAATGTGATCAGGCCAAAATTGGTTTGAATTGGGAAGCAAGGTCTTTTTTTGAAGATCTTGGACAAGTTTTCTTTTGATGTATTCTACAGCCCTAGCCGAGAGGACAAATGTGATCAGGCCAAAATTGGTTTGAATTGGGAAGCAAGGTCTTTTTTGAAGATCTTGGACAAGATTTTCTTTGATGTATTCTACAGCCCTAGCTGAGAGGACAAATGTGATCAGGCCAAAATTGGTTTGAATTGGGAAGCAAGGTCTTTTTTTGAAGATCTTGGACAAGATTTTCTTTTAATGTTGTTTAAAATTTAAACGTCTCTTTTGTGTTAAAATTTTAAAAGAAAAAAATACCTAAAGTTTCCGCCTTTTTTTATCACACTTCATATTATGCTCTTTATTTGTTATAAGAAAGGTAAAAATTCATCCCCTGTGTATATATAGAAATGTAATAAATATGAAAAGAAAATGTTATCTTACCTTGAACAGATTCTTTTCTTCTTCTTTGTAACTTCATTATTCAAAGCTGAAAATAATTAAAGCGAAATAATATTTAGAAAATAATATCAACAAGAATGAAGTCTTCAGAAATGTTTATAATTTAAAGTTTAGGATAGCGTTCAACCCTTATACACACATGAATGATGGCAGCAAACTCATGTTCAAGTATTGTCATTGCTTGATAAAGCTAGGCCACCGTTAACCCTGGAAATCAGTTTCTATAGCAGATTTCGAGTCGTTTGAGATCTGAACACAACGTGGGCATTCGGCTAGACTTTCAGCAAATATAGAGACTCTGCAATCTTTGGTTGATGCAGAAAATCTGATCTTGACGGCCAATTTCGGAAATTCTGTGAGCCCGTTAGCTCAGTAGCGACTGACGGGTTATACATATATCATTACATTAAAGCTGAATCAGGGCATTTGAGGAATATTATATTCCATAATTAGTTCAAAGGAACCTTGCAAGATTCAAAAAAAAACTGCAATAAAAAAAAAAAAGGAAAAAAAAAAAAAAAAAAAAAGAAGAAAAAAAAGAAATGTAAAAAGAAAAAAATGAAGAAAACAGAAAAAGAAAAAAAAGAAAAAGAAAAAAGGAAATGAAAAAAGAAAAAAGTGAAAAAAGAAAAAAATTAAGAAAAGATGAAAAAAAAGGAAAAAGGAAAAAAAGAAAAAAAAATTAAGAAAAGAAGAAAAAAGAAAAAGACAGAAAAAAAGTAAAAAAATGAAGAAAAAAGAAAAAGACAGAAAAAAAGAAAAAAGAAAAAAAAGAAAAAAAAAAGAAAAAGAAAAAAAAATACCTTTCTGTGCTACTAGCAATTTATACTGCACTTCGGACATTTCTTGATGAAGAGATTTCATTTCTTGTGTTTGGTCTTCGCATTGTTGAAGTAATTTACGATTTTGCATAACCTGCAATCAGAAAAGTATTTTAATATTTGAGGATTAATTTCTTTTGGTCTATCCACTTCTTTTCTGCCTACACACCTCTTGAAATTCACACACAGAATGGCTCGCCTATTCAAGAAATATACTTCATGATCTAATAAAAGTTTTTTCCTTTATTATTGTCGAAGTTGCTACCCACACCCAACAGGTCACCCTATTGGGGGATTTTAGCCCTAGGCAGAGGTGCAGTCGGTGTATTCTTCTGCTCCAGCCGATAGGGTGGAGAGTTGGTCATGGTCAGTAATTAATAACCTGTATTCTAAATACTGATTGGGTTATGTTATGCCAAGAGGTTAGGGAATAGCATTTATTGTACACTTATATTTACATTTTTGTGTAGTTATTTTTTTAAGAGTGTTTTTTTTTGCTGAGTGGACCAGGGAGTAATTATCGCAAAGGGATTTTCACAGATTTACGGTGAAGATTACCTTGATACCTTTTCACCAACGACGAATTTAACTTCTATACGAGTTTTAATTCAGTTGGCAGTCCAATATAATTTACAAATACATCATCTAGATGTCAAAAGCGCGTATCTAAACGCAACATTGGATCACATGATATACATAGAACCCCCAGAAGGTTTTGAAAAGGAAAATAAAAATTGTGTATGGAAACTTAAAAAGGCTCTATATGGCTTGAAACAAAGTGGGCGCTCCTGGAATAACACTTTTCATAATTACTTGGTCAACCAGGATTTTAAAGCGTCTAAAATAGATCCCTGTATGTATACTAAGGAAATAAACAAAGAAATGGCAGTAATTTTATTATTATGGGTGGATGATATCCTAATAGCTTCAAAAACAGAAGCTGATTTAATAAAAATTAAAAATAGTTTAGGTTTAAAATTTAAAATGACAGACCTGGGAAGGCTGTCTTGGTTTTCAGGGATACAATTTGAACATAGTGAAAATACTATTAGAATGAGCTAATCTAAATATATTGAAAAATTGTTGGTCAAATTTGACATGACTGACTGTAAGGGTCGCAACACTCCATGCGAGGTGGACGTAAATAAAAGTTTAGACAATGAAAATAAATTAATTGATAATAAGCTCTACCGTGAAATCGTTGGTTCTTTAATTTATATTATGATGGCTACTCGGCCAGATATATCGTATATAGTTTCAAAATTATCTCAGTATTTGGATAAACCAATATCAATCCATTTAACGGCAGCGAAGCACGTTTTGCGATATCTGAAAGGTACAATAAGTCAGTCACTAGTATTTAAAAAATCATCTGAACCCTTGAAATTACGGGATTTTGTGATGCCGACTGGGCGGGTTCGAGTGACAGAAAAAGAATATCAGGATACTGTTTTAAATTATCGGATGAAAGCTCGATTATTTCAACATGCGAGGCCGAATTTGTCAGCATCGCATTTATTGTACAAGAAGCACTTTACCTGCGAACGTTAGTCGCAAATGTCTTTGAACCAGGGGTCGTTAATAAGCCTATAACTATCTATTGTGACAATCAGTCGAGCATACTACTGGCAAAAAAAACCCTCATACACCAGAGATCAAAACATATTGATATAAAATATCAATTTATAAGGGATGAAATTAAAAAGGGGTCTATACTCTTACAGTATATAGAATTGGAAAAGAATATTGCAGATCTGTTCACGAAACCATTGACCAAGATAAAACTCAATACTTTTAAAAAGGATATCATGGGGGGCCAAAATTAAACTTAGGATTTTGCCCTGTCGGTTTGGGCTGTAGAATAGGCCGACTGTATTCATGCAGCGGGGTAAGACCCCCCCCCCGAAAATGAATGTCCTGAACAATGATATTAAACCTGTTCAATAAATTACTAACCCACTAACTTGTATTGTATTTCTGTATTGTATTTTTGAATTAACACAAGAAAAAAAAAAGAAAAAAAAAAAAAGAAAAGAAAAAAAACCCAAAAAAGGGGACAATACTAACTTTTGGCAGTAATAAGATTAGAAATTAGGAGTAGGAAAATAATAATAATAATTAATACTTTTTTTTTACAAAATAGGATAAGTATAGTCTAATATTAGGAGTAATAGTATTTATTGTTCTATTACCATAAATTGTAAAACATTTCTCAATGAAATGATTGTAAATTGTAATATGCCTCAATAAGAGGATTTAATATTTCCGAAAAGGAATTACCCACCTTATATCAAAAAGGGGGTGTGTTGGAAATTTAGTATATAATATCTACTTCTACTTATAGACTCGCCGAGTGTCACGTGACCGAGGAAGGAAACCTATTTGTCCAATCACTGGCAATGCTCTGCTGCTGATATCACCTTTTATATGGATGTATCTGAGAATACCTGGCACATTGCTTTGGACTCTAGAGGAGAACGGACCTTACAGGATTACTTCAATGGACCTCATAGGACTTATTCACTCACCAAAGGATTCTATACTTACTTACTTACTTACTTACAGTAAGTTCTTTACAACTAGCCAAGAATGGCAGTTAGAAACTCAACAGTATTGAACAAGGTCATTGCTGTTATTTAATAGAAACAAACCCAAATCTCCATTTTTAAAACTTGTGTAGTGATTATCTTCCCTTGTTTGGATGGGGATTGACAGGGTTTTCTTCCCTTGCTGCCAAGATTTGCCATTAGGGGGCATTGCAACCTGGCGATTTAAACACAGCACCGGGAAAACTAACACTTTTTTTTTTTTTACCTGGGATCTCCAGATATGCACTAGACAAGTTGTGTCTTGGGGTCAAGGCCTCCCAACTATAGGCTTATATGTGGGTCTTTATGTGTCCCCTTTTGTATACTCAATCTTCATAGAGGTTTTTGGCTCACCAGCCTTGAATAGCCATGTAACGCCTATGCCTTTTATCCACCTCCATGTCTGTATGGAGATTGGCTACCACATGGTAGCCATAGTTACAAAGTAAGTGACAACCTTTTCATTTAGGACTTTCATCCATTCGTTTAACTCTTCAAGAACTCTTTTTCCCTTAGGACTTTCATCCTAGCATGTTGTGTATAATGTATGTTGAATGTTGCTCAGACAATAAAGCCTGCATTTGTTATCTCTTTGTTGGAATTTTGTATGAATATGTAAATTCACCTGCGTTTGGTAGACCTTCTGAGATCTCCTAATGCATTATAAGAAATGGTATTAGCTACAGAAGCTAAAACAAACATTAAATCTTATACATGTTTCTACAAACTTGACCAAGAAAGAAAGAAAATAGGTTCGTAAAAAGCAAAACATTAACCCCCACCCCCTGGGTGTAACTTACCTCTTTATGAAGTCTTTCATCAAGCTGTTGCTTGTCATTTTCATACATTATTTTCTCTTGATTCAGTTCGTTACGCATCCTTTCCATTTCCTGCTTAACACGTGACATCTCCTGATTCAGTTGTTGAGATTCTTTCATAAAGGTTTCCTGACCTGTGCAATTTTACAAACAATTTCACATAATTTCTATGAATTTTTGAAATGAGGCTTGAGTATTTGGATTATTCGGGCTGGGCTGCAGGTTCAATCCTGGCCAAAAGCGACAATAGCATAGACTACTTATCATAGCTTAACACTTGTACCTGGTGCTGGTTAATGGAATGAGAACAATCTACCACCATGGATTGAATAAATGGTTCGGTTTGAAGTTCTATGAAGGCTTCCAATTATGACATGAAGGCTTCGGAGTTCAACAAGAAGTTCCCGAGTTTGAAGAGAAGGTTCCCAGGTCCAACAAGAAGAAGGCCAGGGGGCACATTGGCTGAAACATTGTGTAGATAACAAAGATGAGGACAATAGTCCAAGTAATCCAAATCTTAGTCCAAGTAAGCCTCATCTTCTCTTCGAACTCTGAAACATTCATGTCATAATCAGGAGACTTCACAGAACTTCAAACCAAACCCTTTAATCAATCGACAGGGGTAGAATGTTTTCATTCTGTTAACCATGACTGGGTACAAGTGTTAAGCTGTGTAAATTATTCTATGTTACTGTCGCCCTTGGCCAGAATTGAACCTGCAGCCCAGAGAGAACTGTCACTTAGAACTGTATTAATGCCTATATCTGTTGTGTCATGTATTCCAGAGTTCAAATAGAAGGTTCCTGAGTCCAACAAGAAATACCTGAAGAAAGCCAGCAGGCACATGGTCCGAAATGTTGTGTAGATAACAAAGACAAAACAATAGTCCAAATAATCCAAATTTCACATTAAAACAAAATTCCTTTCATTGTGGTATTGTGTTGCATGTATATTTAGGCCAGATGTCATTTTTTAATCATCTAAATTCTAGATATAACAGCGTTAATTCTGAAACGTTAATTAGAATCCTTCACTCCTTTCTAAATAAAAGCATCAATATTGTTGGATGTTATCATGGTATAAGATGTAAACAGAATCATTGTGGTATTGTGTTGGAAGTTATCTTGGTATCTTATTATAATGGAGATTCAGTGTGTCTGCCTGTAACTGAAACTATGTCATTGCTTAAGCAGTGACGTAGTTTCAGTTACAGACAAATTAAGACCGAAATTTTAGAATTTAACAAATACGTCTGGAGAGTTTGGGAAAAAAAAAAAAAAAAAAAAGCATTAAAATCATTTTCTAAGATTTCTAAGAAAGGGAACATTTGACCGAATTTAAATTGAAATGCATCGTAGAATTTTATTAAACTATGGGCTTGTCGCCGCTGCTGAATCTTAACATACAAATAAAGTGAAAAGTTAAACATCTATCACTATCACTCTCCCATCTCTCTCTTACTCACACAGAGAAACTAATATATATAATGAGGAGGTAATCAAAATATACATAGAGAGGGAGAAAGTGATAGACAGAATGTGAAGTGAGAGACAGGTCAGTTTTAGACTTAATTGCTAATTACAACTAATTAGAATCAATTAAAATGGATTTTTTTAAAAACATAACTCAATCTTAAAAGCAAGGAATATTATAGTATTAATTTTGGTTTGGTTTGTTTTATGGCATATAAACCTCTGTGGGTCATTTAATGCCAACAAAATTTTAGAATAAATTTATTCTTAATGGATACTCATTTTTTTTTTGGTGGTGATCCATAACAGTTTAACTACAGTGTAGGAACTTTTTTTTATGAATGAACTTTTTTGCAAATTGGGTTACAGTTTAGGGGTTGGGAGATTAAGGTTATTTTTAATTACATATTGCTTAAAAAAAAAAAATAAATAAATAAATAAATAAAAAAAACACAAATTACTATCTTATTATAATGGAGATTGTGGGTTTGTATGTCTGTAACCGAAACTATATCATTAATCAAGTCACTATCCATTTAGTTATTATACATCACATTCTTCATGAATCATTTTTATTTAAGCCTCAATTATTAATAAAATTTGGTCATATCTACGTACTAATAACATGCAATTGTATTTATATGTACAACAAAAAGCGGTTTACTGTGTGAACGGAAGGCTAATTTGCATATTGATATTTAAAAGATTTTAATAAATAATTGTTGATTTCTAATTATTTGATTTTATCTTAATGAATATGAGCAAAAATCTCGGAGATAAACCTTAAAAGAAATCAATTAACAAGAAGAATAACTGAAATTTTATTTACTTTCTTATTTAACTGAATAGTTAAATTAGAAAAGTTTAGCAAGGAAAGACAAAGCTACAGCTGTTTTATGACATTAATACTTGCACCCGGAGGGTGCATATATTTGCTAGTACATTTAATGTTGAAAAATAATTTTTTAAAAACCGAGTTTAATTGAAATTATACATTACAATACTAACACAAACAACTGAGACTAATGTGTTTACCATTGGATTCAATAATTAATTTCAATGGTTAATTAAATGTATAGTAATTTGGGGTTTGTTGTTTTTTTAAGCAATATGTAATTAAAAACATCCGTAATCCCCAAACTCCTAAACCATAACCCAATTCGCAAAAAAGTTTATACACTGTAGTTAAACTGTCATGGATCACCACCAAATAAGTTTCCGTTTTAATTTTGACAACGATTTGCAAGTTTAACCAAAAGCCTATAGGAGACAAAAATTGATTTGCTCAGCTTTAGTATAATAATAGATGTAATGTTAATAAAAAGAATGGCATACTTACGTGTCCGTAGACATTCATTTAACTGGACTGTTTCTGAATGTTGGCTGGAAATAAAAGGATTGAAATCAACAAACAAGAGAAAAGCGGTGCAGTCGGTGTATTCTAAAGCCCCAGCCAACAGGGCTTATTCATCCTAAAGTGAACTTTCTAGGAAAAGGAATACCAAATTAAACTCTCCACTGCTGGTAGGTTGGTTGGATTTTACAGCATCTCAACCCTTGTTGGGTTATTTTATACCAAAGATGTTTTGTTTTATTAATTTTTGATGGTATTGAAATTTCTTTTTTTAAACTCAATCTTTTTAAAAACATTTTCTTAAATTCATTTTTTTCTATTTAAATGACTCCCGCATAGGCACAAGAAATGCATGGGTGTCAACATAGGCCTGCAAACAAAAACAGGATATTGCCTTGAACTGAATGAACCTGACCTCGACAGCCGGAAGACAGGTGTAGTGACAACGAGTAGGCAGAGAAAATGTGTGGGTGTAGCCTATAACCAATAAAAACAAGCTGTGTTGGCAAGGAGGTGTATCTACAGGAAAACTGCGTAGGTATCACGATCAAAGAGGTGTAGCCATGTTGGAGTTATAGAGTTATATAAACTCTTAGAACTTTTGGTTGAGCAGATAGCTCGCCGTCAGAACACCCAAAGGCTTCTTTATGTGCATTCTCTACCAACGACTCTCAGTCTAAACACATTGAAGAATAAAAATATAACATTATATATATATATATATATATATAAATAATGGACTCTCCCGTCAATTTCGACGTATGAGGTTCCGACAACCTCTTTCATTTAAACTTGTGTGTTAATCGCAGGTGACATTTCAGCCCTGCCAATGATTTGCAAAGAAGTCCACAGATGGAACAAGTGTGTGCATCATTTGAATGTATTGCTGTGACACTAGCCAATGCTCTAGTCCTTTCTCTATCTTGACGCACCTTGGTGACCTTCAATGCTGCAAAATTCTTGATACCATTGTAACACAAAGTCCTCCACATTTTACAATCAAGTGCTGTGCTCTCAAAAGTAGCGTAATCTATATTTGCAGCTGAGAGGTTACTTTTCAACTTGTCCTTAAACCTGAGCAATGGTCGACCCACGTATATATATATATATATATATGTTCCGTGTTCTTTGTCGGGTCCAGTGATAGTATATAACACTGGTGTATTCTATAGCCCCAGCCAACAGGGCTGACAAATAAGATGAGAATACTGAATATAAAAAAAAAAAGGTAACATCTTCGAGGCAGCCTAATGTCGGCATCAGCCAGACAGCAAGAGAATCTATCCCCTTTTCACTAGCACTAGACCAAGGAGATTATTTTAGCGTCTGAGGTGGAGTGCCACACTTATCATCAGCTCACTTTACCGCACAGATCCCTGTGCTACTCATACGCTGAGTTGGCGAGGGCCAGTATCGAACCAGGAACCTTGTGGTTTCTAGCTGAACGCTCTACCGACTGAGCTAAGTCAGCTCTCATATTAGCAAATAATAAATCAGCATAATAGTTTGTAATAAGAAAGGCATGAAAGGAAACTTACATTTTTTCACTCTCAAGTTCTCTTCTTGATACACAATTCTTTTCATTTAAGTCCATCATCTTTGTAAGGGGCAAAAGACAAAGTAGAAAAAAAACATTTTTTAAATGTGGCATTTTCAGATAAATCAATTTTTTTTTTTTTAAACATCATATCAATAAATTATGGTCAGCAAAGAAAACTATTTAATATTTATTGCTAATTATTTACTATAAAAAAGCACTGGAAATCTGGAAGAAACGGATTGTCAGTGGTCAGGAATTAATAAAAACCATTACTAACTGGAGAAGGATATTATATGGATTGCTAATTATTTTACTATAAAAAAGCACTGGAAATCTGGAAGAAAGGGATTGTCAGTGGTCAGGAATTAATACAAACCATTACTAACAGGATAGGGCTATTATATGGATTGCTAATTATTTTACTATAAAAAAGCACTGGAAATCTGGAAGAAAGGGATTGTCAGTGGTCAGGAATTAATTCTTTTCATTTAAGTCCAACATCTTTGTAAGAGGCAAAAGACAAAGCAAGACATTAAAAAAAAAAGAAAAAAAAAAAGGCATTTTCAGATAAATCAGATTTTTAAAAAATTTTTTTTTTCATTGTTTCTTTTTATGTTAGAAAATTTCTCAACTGATCCATTTCAAACACACAAATTATAATTAAATAATTAAAATAAATTTGTAAACTTACAAATCTTTCCTAAAACATCGACAATATAAGTATGTGTATTATGAAACATTTTTAAAAAGTTAAAAGGCTGTGTATAGTTCTATAGATGATCAGCAGTTGCCTATGCAGCAAGTCTCCCGCTACGTCTTTTAATTCAGTTACCCTTCTCTTACAAAAGTTGCCCACCCATTTTAGAGAGTCTGGTCTGTCCTCCTATCTATATATTAATTCTCGTGCTATCATCTTGCAACACCCTCTGTCCAAATCGTCCAAGATGAAATGCAAAAATGTACATCCTGATTATCCGGTATTGCTTATCTGCCGAATTCTTATTTCTTATGAGTGTTGTCACCTCAGCTAAATTATGGACCATTCCTTTTTTTATAAAGAAAGACGGGGAAGAAAAGGGACATGCTACACAGAAAAAATATGATAAGAAAGAAAGTAGGTGAAAGAGAGAGAGGGGGTGAGTGCACAGAAGCGATGACGCTAACCTGTTTCAATTAAACATGCTGAAAAAATGAAAAGAAGGAAAGAAAGAAAAAAAAAAGAGTGAAAGAATTAAATCAAGATTATTATACTTTTTACATATTGAACTATTTAGCAATAGCTTTTAAGTCAACATTTCAAATATAATAATTGAATTATCATACTGTGGTATATCAACAGGTCCTGTTAGTTTTACCTATAGCTGAGAGTTCTCTTCCAATAAAATCATTATCATTTTTTTTTTTTAAATTTTGAAACAGAAACTATAGTCATCATATTAAGAAATAAGTCAATATTGTTTTTATTTATATTTTGAGCATTTGGAAGATATGATTCTCTATTACAAAGATCTTGAAGCATCGCTTACCAAATAGAAACGTCTTATTTTCATTTTTACTGAATGAAGGTATATTCACCTTGTTTCTAATTGTTTAATACAGGTAACTGGGGCTGAAAATCCCTCTATTTATTCTAATATAAATTGATTATTTTTTTTCTTTTTGCCTGCCCTTCTCTTAGGTTTATATTGATACAGTATATATACAGGGTGTCCCAAAATAATGTATACACTCTTTGAATCGTTATAACTTATTTAATTCATGTATTGTGTTAGTATAGCATTTAATTCTAAGTGTGATACTGTGGTTGAAGACGAACATGGTCAGAATAAATAAATAAATAAGAAAGAGAGTAGGTTAAGGTCTGGCATAAGTAAAAGGGGTGGGTGGCTGACCTTTTTATGAATCCAAAGATTAGGTCGTAAAGTTTAAAGAGACCTGTATGCCACCATGAAATGGGACCACTTGGTGATAATATCTTAGGCACCCAGGTATTAAAAGCAAAAAGGATTTTTTAGGAGAAATTCTCTTTTGAAAAAATTAATGATCAACATATTGAAGACGGATTGTCTGGAAAAATATTTGAGTACTTTAATTTTAAGGGTTAATGGCGACTAGAAGTCGGCGATTTATTTAAGTGCTGGCCATTTGTGTGGTCCGGAGAAAATGGTTTGGGGAAGGGGAATTTGACATAAATACAACTAAACTCGAGCCCTAAGTTAGTTACAACTCGGCCGTTGGGGTGTCAAGATCGCCGGTAGGGATAGACAGTAGCAGCCAGCGAGTATCAAACACACCCTTCTTCCATGTGTCTTGTTTACACTTGTTGTTGTTGTTTTGTTTTTAATCCTTGTGAGCCTGTTTTTCTGACTCATGCCTTAAATTCAGCCAGCACATAATTCACAACGTTGGGATCTAGACAAGTACATCGAAAGGGCAGAGTGCAGAACAGGTCTTCTCACATAAGGCTAACAACAAGAAGAAAGGAATTAATACTTCATTTAATTCTAACAATTTATTGAATGAAACAATGAATAACAATATAAAGCCATTCCTGTATATAAAGTTGAGTTTAAGGGACTTACTGGCACGTTGGAGAAAATATCTGCTATCTTAGGGTGATTTCTTGGAGCCCTTAATATCGCTGCCTCGTGGAACCGCTGGTGGAATCTCTGTCTGGATTTTGCGCCCATACTTCTGGGCTCATCACGTGATTGGTATCCCCAATCACAAAGAGCCTCTCCTTTACTCACTCTATATACAGGAATCACTATTTTACTGACCCAACACATGTATTTTGACTTGTAAATAAGATTGATACAAGAGAAATAATATACATTTAAAGAATTTAAAAGTAAAATATACAAAAACATAGCAAATTAACTTTTATAAGATAAAAGCTTCTTGGGCAATGGCAGAATGTTCATATAATGATGAGTTCACATCAAGTGTCTCAAATTGGTTGCCGTTCTGTTCAATACACTTTTCAGATCTTGAAGAAATGGACCTACAAATGTCCAGCAACATTTCCTCTGGTATTTAAGCACATTCTTCTTCAATTGCTACTCTCATTTCAGCAAGTGTTTCAGGTTTCCTGCTGGAAACTTTGTCTTTTAGAAACCCCCACAAAAGGAAATCCAAGGGTGTCAAATCTGGTGATCTAGGTGGGGATTCAACTGTCCCTATTCTTCCAATCCAACTGTTTTGCATATTTGCATCCAGGTAAGTTCTCACATCACAGTAAAAGTGGGGAGGTGCAAAATCTGGCTGGAAGTAGAACTCGACATCTCCAAATTGTTCTTGGAGGCAGCTGCCATTAAGGAGCGGTGTTTTAACTGATAAATACATACAATGGTGTATATATTTTAGGAGGTGCCATGGTGTAATGGTTGTCATTGAAGGAAATGGACATGGCGACACAAGTTCAAATCCTGAACGAAGCTGGTTGCTTTCATATGGCACTAATATCCTTGGGAAAGGTATGAATCCAACTATTCACCCTCCAACTATGGGTAAATAGTAGGGCGGACTAGGCTTTTCAACTTTGGTATGGTAACTGGTCTAGGAGAAGGAAAACTCTGAATTCAAACCTGGTAAACCTCGCTTAAGAAATTGACCTTGTCTCACATCCTGCTCATGTGGAGAGATTGGTAAATATATATATATTGATACAGTATCATAGAAACAACATCCCACAAGAAAGCAGCTATACAGCCACCTGCCCCCTATCACACAAACCATCCGAGTTATCACCCTTGCCCAGGATTGAACCTGCAACCTATAATGATTGTGACTTATAACTGTATTAACTCAACCCTTATATCTATTACGCCATGTGTCTGAAGAAGGCTGGAGGGGGGAACATAGGAGGAAATATTGTGTAGATAACATTAAAGATGAGGACAATAGTCCAAATAATCCAAATCATGCAAAAAGACCTTTTTCTTTTGTTTTTACCTCTCTTAATTTAGCAGTCAAGGAATCATTATTTTTTACCAATGTTAGCTCATTGCGACGTGATTCTTGAAGTAGAATCTAAAAAATATAGAAAAAAAAAAAAAAACACATATGTAACATTACAATTGCAATAATATCAAAAACAACAAAACATGTGAAATTGTGTGCAAATATCTGATTATTATTAAATAAAAATAGTTACTTGAAATCATAGAATTGTGTAATATATTATTTGTACTAGCAATAAAAAATGTCCTTTGATATTTTGCAATAAAATTTATTAATATTAATAAAATTTTTCTTTTATGTATTCTTTTTTTTTTTTTTTATCAATGTGCCATTAAGCCCTTATCTTCGCTTATTTTCTTTACTTTTGGGTCCCATATGTTTGTCACTATGCTTGGTCACCATCCATCATAATCACAGTCACAATGATTATAATCAAATCCAAACGCAGATAAAACACTTTTCGGCGCAAAAAAAAAAAAAAAAAAAAACACATATGTAACATTACAACTGCAATAATATCAAAAACAACAAAACATGTGAAATTGTGTGCAAATATCTGATTATTATTATTAAATAAAAATAGTTGAAATCATATAATTGTGTATATATTATTTGTAAGTCGTCGGGGGGGGGGTCTTCGTTGGGGCGGCCTAAAGTCGGTATCAGCCAATCAGCGAGGGTGTCTATCCCCTTTTCACTTGCGCTAGACCAAGGAGATTATTTTAGCGGCTGAGGTGGAGCACCACACCTACCATCAGCTCCTTACTTTACCACACAGATCCCTGTGCTACTCATAACGCTGAGTTGGCGAGGACCGTTATCGAACTAGGATCCTTGTGGTTTGTAGCCGAACGATCTACCGACTGAGCTAACCCGGCCCATATTATTTGTACTAGCAATAAAAAATGCCCTTTGATATTTTGCAATAAAATTATTAATATATTCTTATAAATATTTTTTGTTTGCTAGTATGTATAAAATGCATTGCTGATTATTTTACTATAGAAAAACACAGAAAAATCAGCAAGAAAGGGATTGTCAATGGTCAGAAATTAACGCAAGGTACCATGAATTAAGGAGTCAGAATTGGAATCAAGGATTTCATGTAATATTTAATATATATTTGCTAGTATGTATAATATAATATTTATAAATATTTAAGATCTCTGATAAAATAAAGCAGGAATTCTTCCTACCTGTAGCTATGTCAGTTCTACTGTATGGTTACACCACTTTGGACTCTTAATAAAGTGCTAAGATAAAAAAAAAAAAATAGATGAGAACTATACAAGGATGCTGTGTGTTGCTTTGAACAAATCCTGGAAGCAACACCTACAAAAGAACAGCTGTATGGTTGCTTACTTCCCATCTCAGAAACCATTCAAGTAAAACAAGCATGTACGAACCCATAAGTAACATTCTCCTGTGGACTACTATACATGGACACACCAGTGTTGTCTAACCAGAATAAAAATCACATTCATCAGCTCTGTGCAAACACCAGATCCTGGGTAGAGGACCTGCCAAGAGGAATTGAAGGGTTGTAGGGATTGTTTTCCCTTGTCAGATGAGGTTGATATTGGAAAAGGGTTATCTTCCCTTGCTGCCAGGGTTTGCCACTAGAGAGTGTCACAACCATGGCTATTTCAACTCAGCCTGGGAAGGTCTCTCTCTCTCTTTCTCATCTGGGACCTCCAGACAAGCACTAGTTGTGTGTCTGTCCATTTAACATCCCCATAGGCAATTGGCAAGACGCAACCAGAAACCGAATAAATTGGAAGAAAATGATTTGTGTGGTGTCATCATTGGATACGATGGACAGCAAGTAATCTTATTATAATGGAGATTGTGTGTTTGTTTGTCTGTAACCGAAACTATATTACTACTCAATTCACAGTTCCCTTAGTTATTTACATCACATTCTCCATGATTTATTTTTATTTAAACCTCAATGAATAATTGTTTTACATTATTAATACTGTTGACCATATCTACATACTAATAACATGCAATTGTATTGTTGTACAACAAAATAGTGGTTTACAGTGTGAATGGGAAGGCTAATTTGCATATTGATATTAGAAATTTGATTTTAATAAATATGTGCTTAGTATTATTGATTTCTAATTGTTTGGTTTTATCTTATTGAATATGAGCAAAAATCCCGGGGATAAATCTTAAAAGAAATCCCTTAACAAGAAGAAATGACTGTAATATTCTTTACTTCCTATTTCAACTAGATAGTTAAATTAGGAAAATTTACCAATGAAAGACGGGAGTAACGAAAATGATGGAAGATTTAGTTTCAAAGTTGTTCTATTTTTCAATCATACCCCCTCTGTTCCAAATCTTTTTATCTGCATTCTTATTCAGTTTCATTAGCCTTTCTAATTTAATATGATATTTCATTATATTAAAACTTAAATACTTGCACCCGGAAGGTGCATATATTTGCTAGTAATAATAATAAAATAAATAATAAAAAGAGTTTGGGGAAAAATTTTCACCTCAAGTTCATGAATTTTTATATTCTTGTTTTGGAGTTCATCTTTCATTGACTGCATCTTCATTTGATCTTCGGAAATTCTAAGTTCGGCAGCTGTAAAAGAAAAAAAGATTTGAGGATAATCATAATAATGATAATAATAACTAGCTTGACCTGTTTAAATTACCATATTGCCAATATTGAAAAAAACAGTATTTCTACTCTCTTGATCTGTTTCTCCTGTTTTGAAGGCAATTTTTTCTATATTCTTCTCTGATGCGACCATGATTCAGGTGCTCACCATTTCTGCCTAAATTCTACAAGGTTTAATTGGGAAGAAAACCTATCATGTATTTTGTGCCTTTTATTTTTTTTTAAAAGAAGAAAAATGTTGAAATACAGGAGAGAATTTTTTTTCTTTAAATTTCAGTCAATAGAAATGTTTAAATTTCCAAAACAAATATATGTTCAAACTTTAAAATAATGTAAACATGCTTGACAATAAACAATAAAAGTTTCTATGATTTATAAATACTAGCAAGAATATGCGCCCTCTGGGCATAAGTTTTAATGTAATGAAATATATCAAATTAGAAAGACTAACAAATTAAATAAGAACGCATATAAAAAGTTTACCCTTATTCTAATTATATCTTAATTGGTTTCTACATAAAATCATTCATAGGATTTATTTTAATTCAGTGGAGAATAAAACATTAACATTAGAGATAATTATTTATTAAACCTGGTTTTGTTAAAACCAGTATGCAAATTAACCACACCATATATTATGTAAACCTTTATTTCTTAGTGATATAAAACACATTAGAAGATCTTAAATGCACTAATAACATGGGCTGTTTTGAGGCAAATCTAACTCAGATTTTCATAGAGATCTTGTTAATAAATAAGATTTATTCTATTTGTTAATGATTTTGATGATAAAATAAATACTCATTGATAAACTTATGCATTTCTTGAGGATATTGTGATGTAAGCAGTGACATAGTTTCGGTTACAGACAAACACTGAATCTCCATTATAATAAGATTTTAGAGATTTTTGGGATTACCCACATATTTGTGTGTAAAAGGGATGAATGTGACAATTGTATTGACGATCTTGTAATTATGGATTTAGCATACTTAAAGGTGTAGAGATTTGTGTAGACTGGTCAGTATTCAACTGTGTTGCAAGTTGAATATACTTCTGAGAATCCAGACTTGCTAAGTGGTTTAAATAGCAGGTTGGGCTATTCTACTATGTAGCATGGTCAAGTCTATTTCCAGGATTTTGATTGGCTGGTGGTTTTAGTGTAGATATTTTTATCCATATATATACTGAACACTTGACTATATTCTGTCAATTGCTACAGAGTGTATTTGGTTATGGTCTGTCTTTTTTTGTCTGGTGACTGGATGCTAGTCACAGCCTTCCTGTGAAGGTGAATATGATGTTCATTCTACAGAAGGATGTTCACTTAAATAAAAGTTTATGTAAATAAACTAATAACAGATAAGATTCAATACTTTCTTTCTTTAACTCTTTATCAACCACTGCCATCCGCAATAGTGTGGTGAAATGGTTGATTTGTTTTGGTTTGTTTTGTTTTATGGCATATCAACCTCAGTGGGTCATTTAATGCCGATAAAGTTTTGAAATAAATCAATTCTTAATGGATAATACAATTTTTTTATACATACATTTTTCTATTTAACCCATAGATGGGACCCTAACAGGTACTACCACTCCGGGTCAGAGTGGACCAGGGAGCAATGGTGATGAAGGGGTGCTCCACATTCCCCAAACCTCCAGAACTGGAACCTCACCATCAGATAGAGTTTAACGTCATTCCCAGGACATGTAGACCCTCAGTCACCGCCTTCTAGTACCCATATGATAAAAATGGGTTGGGGCTTGCCATAAGGGCAATAGGGTTGGGAAAATCATATAGGTGCTAGGGCTTGACGTGACCAGCCGATTGATCGGAGGGGGCCTCTCTGACCGCCCATCTAGCCCAAGATAGATCCTTAAGCATCACGGGTCGCCACCCACGGCCAACAGGTGGCCCCATTGGGGGTGTCTTACCCCTCTGCAGAGGTGCAGTCGGTGCATTCTAACGCCCCAGCCGACAGGGCGGTAAAATGGTTGACAAGCTAGTATCGTATCATTGATCCTTTACTACTGAATAGAAATGTATTCCTTTGATTCGTTTCTCTTTTTTTAACTCTAAACCATTTTCTAAGAGCTGACGATCTCGGATGTTTTCTGGTGGACGGCCCATTTTGATTGTTAGATAAATAAAGGGTTAATAGCAGAACAGAAAGTCATAAAAAGGTTATGTCATAAGTTTTTACCCTCATAGATTATCCATTATCATTACCTATATACATACACATTTAATAACCCCTCCGCATGAACAGGATGTGACACAAGGTCAATTTCTTAAGGGAAATTTAACAGGTTTGAATTCAGAGTTTTCCTTCTAGACCGGTTGCCTAAGAAAGATTAAAGTGCCCAGTCTGCCCTACTATTTACCTATAGCTGGAGGAAGAGTAAGTGGAAGCATAGCATACCTTACCCAAGCATATTAACGCTATGTGAAATGCAAAACAACCTAGTCCATGATTTGAACTCACATCGACGAGTCCATTTCCTATGACTTCAACCATATGCCTCCTTGTCCTTACCTATATAGATTATCTGTTATCATTTAAGATTTAGTCAACTGAAACGTCTTTTTATTTCTCCATTGCAAAGACATCCCCAGGGGTTCTATTATTGATTTTCCTTGAAATCCTATTAGCCAGTCCTGTTTCTGAACATTAGCTTTAACATGTGTGTCAAGTTTCATCATTACCATTTGTAATATATTGCCTGATCAACAAATTGACAACCAAAAGACCAGGTGCAAATGACCGACAGGTAGGCACAGGAATGTAGAATAAATATACTAAACTCCAATTACCATCGAATTGGTAAGACAAGGCAACAAGGAAGCCGTAACTTAATACAGATCTAACCTTGTTGGAATCCTACTGCAGAATGCCAGAGTATTTATGAAGTCTCATAACATCATAGAAACCAAGCAGCCAATCAAGACTCAAGGAATGGAATCACCCAAATACATGAATGGACTATTCCTGCGTTCCATAAATAGCAGCTGTTTTGGGCACCAGTCAGGAGTGTTTAGTTGCTATTGTTCAAATCAACAGCATACTCAGCTCACAACACAGATGCTAATCACCCAACAAATTTCTACAAGGAAATCTGTGGGTGTCAACATGGGCCTTCGATAAAAATCAGGATATGGCCTTGACCTGATCAACAAAGTGACAACCAGAAGACAAGTGTAGTGACAACACATAGGCACAGGAAATGTGTGGGTGTAGCCCATAACTAATAAAAACAAGCTGCATGGACAAGTAAACCAGTAAACTATGTGGGTGTTATGATGAAAGAGGCATGGCCATGTTGGAGTTTGGAGAGTTATATAAATTTTAAAACTTTGGGTTGAGCAGATCGCTCGCCGTCAGAACTCCCAAAGGCTTTAGTGTATGTGCAAACCCTACCGATGACTAGACACATCGAAAAATAAAAATATAACATTATATTTTTATATATACATGTGTTCCGTGTTGTTTGTCGGGTCCAGTGGCAGTATATAACACATTTATGTTGTAGATTCAACTATAAAAAATTATTTGATGGTTGGTTTTGAAGGCTATCACAATGCAAGTATAAAGAAAAATGAGGTAACTATGATGTTATTTGTTTACCTTTTGATTTATTCTTAATATTTAGAGATAAAGATCTATTCGTCAGAAGATTTCTGAAAATCTGGAGCTGTTAGCTTGCTACTAGGAACTGTCCATTCTGTTGAATGACTGGTGATGTCTTCCTTCAAATTCTCTATGTGTGTATATGTGTAAGTCTGTGTATGTGTGTTTATGAGTGTGTGTCTGTCCAACAATGTCTTAGTATCATTCCAGGTTTGGCCTACCTTTTTTTAATTATTATTAGGTATGCCTTGGTAGTTGTGTGTGTGTGTGTGTGTGTGTGTGTTTTCTCCGGGTGCAGCTGATTTTTAAAAAATTTTTTATCACCCTTATCTGTTAACTTCTGTCAATCTGGTCTGTGTGTGCATGTGTGTTCTTCAGACACAGCTGATTTTTTTTTATTATTACCTAATAATAAATAATAAAAAATTAGAAAAAAAAACAATTTATACTTACCATTCACTTGGGATTCTCTTTTATCTAAATTTTGGGAACGTTCCAAAAATTTTTTCTGTTCTTCAATCTTAAATCTTTGAAAGACAAAAAAATTTTAAAAACAAATAAATGCATAGAATATATATATATTTATATATATATATGAGGAAAAATGAGTAAAGAAAAGAAATGTAGATGGATAAAAAATGAATTTAATTTATCCATCTACATTTCTTTTCTTTACTCATTTTTCCTCATATTGTCGGATTCAATTCCTATTCCATTTTTTACATATATATATATATATATATATATATAAGTAAACACGATGTGTTTGGATATGACTTTTTAAGCCAACAATTTTTGGGAGAATATGTGCTTTAATTGAAGTCGAACCTAATTTTTGAAAATTAATAGGCCGAAATGTAGATACAGAGATTGATTTTCTCGATTTGTTTAGCCTTACATTTAAATAGGTATTCCCGCCTAATTAATTCATTATTAATTAATTTTCAAAAATTAGGTTCGATTTCAATTAAAGCACATATTCTCCATATATATATATATATATATATATATATATATATATATAAGGTAAAATAATCCAATTGATTGGTAAGTAAGGGATGATTCTATTTGGGATCATCAAAATCTCACTGTACATCCATACTGTATACTTATATAGGTGCAAACTTATAGATTCATACAAGGTTTTTAATAAATCCCTAAGAGGGCTCAATGTATTGGGGATTTTGGGCCTTTTCAAAATCATGACGCTAAAATGACTTGGCTAAGATTGATCATTCCCCAGTAGTAAGGAATCTGCGAGACTAGCTTGCTAACCATTGCACCACAATGGGGTGCCCTTTTTTAATCCAACTCGTCTGCCATGGCTAGGGTGTGACAAAAGGTTGCAAGTATGGGGCATCCAGCAAGGATAGAACTCGCTATTCAGTAGTAAGGGATCTGCAAGACTATCTTGCTAACCACTATACCACAACAAGATGCCTTTAACGAAGATTGATCATTTCTCAGCCTGCATCAAACATAGTTTTTTGTCGCTCTCAGCTAAAAAAATAACTTTGGGTTTTATCCTTTATACAGGTGGTCAGGTTGTTATTTGACCATTGAGTAATTATTTCTGGTCTTTCAAGCTGGTAACTTTCCCTATAAATATGCTGTCCTATTATGGTAATAAGATAGTAATAATTTACAGAGTTTAATAGGGTTAATTTCAAGAGTGGGGAGAGATGTGATGTTATAGATATTATCTATAAAACTCATTAGCCAGATGTCTTCAGCACAGAGACATATGTATATATAAAAAGCAATTGAAGACAATTTAACCAGAAGATGGTTTTCACTCAAAAAATGGACATACCACTTTGCCAGTACATTCTTCACCCATCTTTTGTGGTTTATCAAATACTTTGAAAACATTTTTTTTAAAACTCTGAAAACATTTTTTTTTTCACAAAAACATTTTCTCCATGATGAGGACCTAAGATTAAAACTAGTTGAGAACAAAAAAAAAAAAAAATAACATGAAAGAAATATTTGTATTTGTCTTATCAGTTTTGTTTATCTTTTATATAGATATGTTATAAAAAATAAAAGTGTTTTTTTTTTTTGGAGGTTTTTTTTTTAAAAGTATGAATGGATAGTGAATGTAAGTGTCTGAATAGACAAATTTTTTTATATATATATGTATATATATATATATATATAAATAACAAAGATTTAGAGTGGATTTATTATATAGTGTGTACAGAAATAACCTACTCGAGTTTCACAATAAGGATCTTCAGGGTTAAATCCACTGAATTAATCAAGATATTGATTAATTACAGCTAACTGCAGAAGTTCAGATGACTACAACATGAACTCCTGCAGTTAGCTATAATTAATCAATATCTTGATTAATTCAGTGGATTTAACCCCGCGGATCATTATGGTGAAACTCGAGTAGGTTATTTCTGTACACACTATATTTTTTAAAAGTTAAAAACAAAGGAGACTGTACTTGCTGATTTCATTTTGAAGCCTCTGATGATATTCCATTTCCATACGATGCACTTCATTCAACTTCTGACGTAAAAGTTCATCTTGGCTTCTCATTTTCTCCTCATGCAGACTTTTCTCCCTATTATCACAGACAAAATAAAAAGATAAAAAGATCTTTTAGCTAAGCAGTCCTCCCCTTATCCTTATATAATTAGAATCACATTGAGAATCAAAAATTGTTATAATAAGATTGACCCTGACCTATTGATCCCTTCCAGTGTTCGACTAATGCCAGCATCCCTTTCTCGAATAGCATTTATTTCCTCCAACAGAGATTGCCTTTGGATATACGTCTCTTTCAACTGCATCTGTAAGAAAAATGCGTTATAAGGATCAATATCAATCATATGATGTCCAAAGAATTTTCCCAACTTATTCTTATATATACTAGCAAATATATGCACTCTCCGGGTGCAAGTATTTAAGTTTTAATGTAATAAAATATTATATCAAATTAGAAAGGCTAATGAAACTAAATAAGAATGCAGATAAAAAGATTTGAAACAGAGGGCAGGTATAATCGATAAATAGAACAACTGAAACTTACTCTTCCATCACTCTCGTCTTTCATTGTTATTTTTTCTAATTTAAGTATTTAGTTAAAAGAGGAAGTAAAGAATAAAATGACAGTTATTTTTTCTTGTTAATGGATTTCATTTAAGATTTATTGAAGAGACTTTTGCTTATATTCCTTAAAATAAAACCAAACAGTTAGAAATCAATAATACTAATCACATATTTATTAAAATCAAATTTTTAATATCAATATGCAAATTAGCCTTCCTGTTCACATTGTAAACCACTATTTTGTTGTATATATAAATATAATTGCATGTTGCTAGTATGTAGATATGGTTAACAGTATTAATAATGTAAAACAATTTTATTAATAATTGAGATTTAAATCAAAATAAAATCATTGAGAAAGGGACATTAATAACTAAGGGAATTGTGACTTGAGTAGTAATATAGTTTCGGTTACAGACAGAAAAACACACAATCTCCATTATAATAAGATTGTTATATCCCGATGATGCAGGATATACAAAATGATAATAAAAACAGTGTAATATGTTTAACATATAACAATATTTGTTTTATTTATTCACACTGACAGGGAATACAGTTGGATGGTTTTGGATAGAATTCAACTCTCTGTATATCATGTGCGTGATCGTCAAATGGGCTGTCCTTTGTGTTATCATGTGTGTGTTCATCACATGGGGCCAGTGGCCTTGTCTGCTGACTCTCTGCTTGCCAGTCTTTATCTAACACAGGGTAGAAAATGATTCTACCCTAAAAATGACTTAACTAGCCCAACCGTGCTAACGCACATGGTCACTAGTTCAAGCGTGCTGATGCACGTCTGTACAGTCCAAAGTAACATGGCGGAATTTCCATACCTGGGTTCCTGTCAGTCCCTTACTGATCACAACGGGAGCAACTCTTTAGCAACTCATTAGGTCTACCTAACATATATATATATATATATATATATATATATAAAAAATATATATATATTATTCTTTAACTTAGATATACCTATTGCAAAAATCGAAAACGGATAAGAACAGATTAAAAAAAAAAAAAAAAAAAAAAAAATCTCTAAAATATATTCAAACAAAAATATTCCAAGTCCCAGCTGGAGGTAGCCTACTAATGTCTATCCACTCTGAAGAGACGTGATACGTCAAATCACAGTGTCTGTGGATGACTATATATGCTCCACACCCCTGGTGGGTTGAGCACATTGGAGGGGATTTTCGTTGACAACTGCCGACTAAGCTTAAAAGGCAACGCTCTCCTATAAAACAGATGGGGTACTCTGTGGCGGCCTTTACATATATATGTATTTATCAATTAGAATCCTCCTCCCAGTTTGTAGGTGCTGATGATGGCTGAATGGTAAAAAGCCTGACTGATGATAAATCGATCGGGTTTCCATCCTGGCTGGAGATAGCCTACTAATGTCTATCCACACTAAAGAGATGTGATACATCGAAACACGTTGTCTGTGGATGACTATATATATATACAAATAAAAAAACTGCGTTAAAAAAATTAATATGTAATAATGTTTCTTCCACTGACCTCAACAACAAAGTAAAACTAATTATCTATTACCAAAAGTTTAAAACCACCAACCTTGTCACATGCAACAACTCATCCTCAAAAACTACTCGTCTTAATGACATCAATCTCATGTATAAATTTAAATGTCCAGTAGGAGACTGCCTCTCCAAAGTCGAAAGCACATATATTGGTCACACTGGTTAACACTACATCTAACGGATACAAGCTCCATAATGCAACACTTAAAATCACATTCATGCCCCCCCCCCATCTAATTACCGAATTGTATTAACTGAAAATACACTTATACTGCACAAAGAAAAAAAAAAAACAAAAAAAACTTCAAATACTCAAAGCCTTATACATTAAACAAAAAAAAACCCACCTTAAACAAGATAAACTTTGAAACCAGTCAACATGTTCTCAAATGCCTATAATTTCCAGCCAATTCTCTTCCCACCATTCCCCATAACATTCTCATAAACTTGTGACCCCCCCCCTCCTACTAATTCCAACTGCTACTGTTTGTTTAAAAAAACAAACAATGGAAACATCTCACCAGTTCCATACCTGATGATGGCACTAAGTTGTGCAGAAAGGGCTCGTGGTAAAACCTTTGGTGGATTCATACACCAATTCCACCCTGATATTAAAAAGATGGCCAGACAATTAGAAAGGAAAAAAAAAAATTGTCAGACAAGTGTTACGTTCCATCAAATGATAAATGGTTTAAAACTTTTGGAATATTCTTATTAGACTGTGTGACGCCGGGAGTCACAGAATTTGACCCTAAAAGCTCACCGGAAGAAGAAAAACTGTTTAGTCATGGCAGTAGCCGGCCTAGCTATGAAGAGGAAGGCACATGAAACGAACGACTGATACTACATTTGTTGCTTTACCCACGTACGCCAAACGTACTGATACAGGTGACGTCACGAGGTGGAAGGAAGGGAAAGCGATCCCTGGTAGTCAGTTTCAGCAGTGTATACCAGAGGGCCGGCCAGTGAACATCTCGTGGGGGAGGGAAGACGAAGAATGTCTCCCAAGAAGAAAGTTATCACAATTGAAAATGCCAGATAAAGAACTAATACCGGAATAATCATTATCACGGAAAACAAATCACCCATAAAACAAAGATAAGTGCAAAGTCCTTTCATTATAAACCTTTCTAAATTGATTTTGAAGAAGAAATTCCACCAAAATGACATTATAAACTCTAGCCTGTCGGCGTTCGTATTAGGATTCCCAAAGACTATAACCTTGAATTAAATGTTGTGTTTTAAAATAATATTGTGCTTTATTGTTGTTTGTTGCCAAGTTTTTGCATATATGTCTTTCAACTCTCTTTGGTATCTCTGATGGAAAGCGCTGTATAGCGTTGAACGATAGGCGTACATAACACAAGAGTTCAACAAAAACATGTCTAAAAGAAAAAATGCTGCCAAAATATACTTATTTTAAAATAAAATAAAAAATACTGGGGTTTTTTTAAGCATAAATATGTGAATGTAGGTGTTCAAACTAGACTAAAATACAAATGACTTACCAGTCGTGTTAAAATTGATGTTGAAAGTGATATCGAACTCTGGAAATTTGTATGAATCGATAAGTAAGTAATTTCGTAGAAGAGAGGATCAAAGTGTAGTATCTGTTCCAGATTCTATGCTTTGACACTTACCTTCTATACCCAGCCTCGGCTGGGGGTCCAGTGTGCTTCGACCTCTGGACCGGTAAAGTACAGTTAATAGCATCGATCCAAGGGGGCCATCCCCCCCCCAGATCGATGCAATTTTTATGTGCCCACGTAAAAACGAGACCTTGTGTCCAGCCCTCATAAGTGGGATGAGCAGCCAAATACCCTTACCAGTCGTGTTAAAATTGATGTTGAAAGTGATATCGAACTCTGGAAATTTGTATGAATCGATAAGTAAGTAATTTGTATATTTTTAAAATATCAGTAAAGTGCCACACCAACCATCAGCTCCCCCACTTTACGAAATAGATCCAAGCCGTGCTACTCATGCAATGATTGGGCAAGGACCGGTATCGAACCTGGAACCTTGTGGTTCCTAGGCGGATACTCTATCGACTGAGCTAAACCGTCCCCCTTTAACGTTGATAACTGACTTTAAAAAAAATCTAAACAAGTTCTCACCTCTTCTTCTTTTTGTAACCTTTCCGTGAAGTTTCTTTCTCTCTCTCGCAAGGCATTCAATCGGATTTGGTAGTTTTTTTCTGACTAAAAAAGACAACAATTTAAAATATATAATATGCCATGTAAGCAACACAACAAAATAAACTCAAGTTTCTTTTTTTTTAAATAATAAAAGAAATTTTACAGAGCAGGGATACATGCTCTCATTTGAAAGAGGGACACTGCTATTGAAAGAAATGGTGACTATGAGAATGAATAAGAGTAAGCATCCCTGGTCCGTAAAATTTTGTTGACTGTTCTTCGAGCCACTTCTTCACTACAGATTTAACTTCCCCGTCACTGGAATAATGTTTGCCTCTCAAACCCTCTTTCATGGGGCCAAAGAGATAATAGTCCAAGACAAACATGCTCTCATTTGAAGGTGGAACATTGCTATTGAGAGAAATGGTGACTATGTGGAGAAGTAGGGATGTGATCCACAGAGGACCAGCTTCATTTTGATGTATGATACATGTTCCTGTGTTAGTAATTATAACTGTCCAAAATGCCATTACTTTTTGACTCACCCTCGTATGTTCCAACCACGTCTATGGTCATCTTCAGGGGAATCATTTGTTGTAGTTGAGTTTTTTTTAGTTTTTTGTGATTGCAGGTTTATTCAATTAGGAGAGTTAATTGTAAGTGAGAGTGCTATGGTTAGTAGAGTGGGTCAATTTTGGAATTGCAACATCTCCTATGTTGTTAAAGTTGCAAATTAACATAAAGAATTACCATATAAAATATTCTTCTTCAAACTGTCTTCGTTTGAGGAAATAGATTTCAATCTTTTAAAATGTTATCACTGTTACAGTTTAATTATTAGGTAAAAAGCCGCATATCATAGGCATTGTGGTGAGGAGGGCATATTTTCAATTTGAATTCTAGTTATAATATCTTATTCATTTTGTTTAAAATGACAACCTTTTCTGTCTTAAATATTGAAATTACCAAATTTCCTAACCAATTTCTAGGCTAAAATGAGGATTTTTGGTGCATTTTAACAGATGATCTTTGATGCTATTTCCTCAAACAATGGTGCAAGTAAGAAATCTAGTTTTTGGTATCAACATTCATTATAGCAACACACAACTTTAACTGTTTGAGAGAATTTTATATTCAAAAAAAAAAAAAAAAGCAAAAAATCTACCTACCCTAATGGTTAGTGCATTAGTTATTATATTGTACTTCTTTGTTTGGATTTAATTATGTATGTTTTGTATGAATGGTTTTTCGGAGTCTTCTAATGTATTATAAGAACCAGTTTTGGCCATTAAAGCCAAAACATTGAATTCTTATAGATAAAAATAAATGAATTGTTATTAAATGTAGTTGCCGTTATTTACTAAATTTGCTTTCTTTCAATATGTCATAACGATATTATTATATACATTATTTATTTAGAATATTATTTATATACAATATGATATAATATCATAATATTATTATATACGATATGATATAATATTATTATATACGATATGATACAATATTATTATATACGATATGATATAATATTATTATATACATATACGATATGATATATATATTATATACGATATGATATAATATTATTATATACGATATGATACAATATTATTATATACGATATATATATATTATATACGATATGATATAATATTATTATATACGATATGATATAATATTATTATTCATTGGCAATTCAGTCTCGAAAGACTATGATAAAAGTTTTTGTGTGAAGTTGCAGCGCCTCCTGTGACTATGAAGTCCTATGTTTGAGAAACATTCTCGACCACAGATTTTGCATTTGTAGGTTGTCCCTGTAGATGATGATGTTCCGATGCTTTGTTGCCGTTGCTTTCTTATGGACCTCTTAGCTTCATGATGATATAATATTATTATATACGATATGATATAATAAATATTATTATATACATTATCTATTTAGAATACATTATTATATAGAATTAAACATAAATATTTAAACATAAACAATTATTTATTTACTAAATTTACCTTCTTTCACAATGCCATAACAATTATTTGATAAACGCATAAGCCTGAAAAATAAGGAGGGGGTATCTATTTTCCCGGGAACGGCAAAATAGCCTATTTGTTTAAATATGTTAAAAATTCATAAGAATTAAATAATTATCCAACCTCTTATTAATTTGATGTGTTTGCTTACTTCACCCTCTGTCATTAAATTGTTAATTACTTTCCCTTATGTAAAAAATTCAACAGGTTTCAAAAATTCTTTTTTCATAATCTGAAAATTTGGTGCTTCTTAATCCATCGTATTCCATAGAAAGATTTCAAGAATACTCAGTAAAAAAAAAAAAAAAAAAAAAATCTTAGAGGCGAACTAAGTTTCCATTTCAAATTGCTTTATTTTTTTTACTCCTTTAATAAATTTGATGATTTTAATTATTTAAAAACATTAAATGTTTATATCTCTGAATTTTTGAGATGAGGCTTGATAATAATTAGTATTATTTGTATTAATCGGACTATTGTCCTCATCTTCAGTTATTTCTTGTCAGACTCGGGAACCTTCTTTTCGAACTTTCTTTTCTTAACACTTGTACCCCTGCTATGGTTATTGGAATGAGAACAGGATACCCCTGTGGACTGAATAAAGGGTTAGGTTCAAAGTTCCATTATGGTTCCTGAGTATGACAAGAAGTTTCCCGAATTCAAAAAGAAGGTTCGGCGAGTCCGGAGGGCAGATCAGCCGAAACATTGTACAGATAACAATGAAGATGAGGACAATAGTACAAATAATACTAATTAAATGTTTAACCCCCTCTTAAGTTTCTATTTCAATTTTCTTGACATATTTTAGAATTGTTGTTTTTTAGTCCTTTAAATGATTTATTGATTTTACTTATAATACAAACCTTCTGACATTGAATTTTTAACTCCCACCCATCTCAGACAATATCTTTAAATAAGTCATTTTTACACTGCCCAGGGGGCGTTTTTTTTTTTTTTTGCTAATAATAATGATAATAAGATGCTTAGTCTATTGGTTCAAAAGAAAAAAACAGTTTTGATCTCAAAAGTTATTTCAGTTACACAGCCTAAAGAAATACATTGTTCATTCTTACTGAGTGTACAAAATTTTAAAATTGCATTTAAAAGTAGATTCATCTTCTGAGGAACAAGTCATTGTGTCCTGATTATGCATTGGTCATACAAGACTAATGCACTCCCATATACTCAAACAAGAACAACAACCACAGTGTGAAACATGTCAAACACCTTTGACTGTTAAACACTTATTCATGGAATGCAGGTTTTTTGCTCACATCAGAAATCGTTATTTTAATGTAAACAATACGAAAGATCTATTTGAAAATGTCAACATGGAGGATATTCTGTCCTTTTTGAAGGAAATAAAATTATACCATAGAATATAGATATGAAGTTAATCAATACCATACATGATCCCCAATGGTGCTAACATATTGTTAAAACCAATTATTACAAAAGTATAAATATAAATACACAACATATATTACTTCCTAACCGTTAGGTATGACATAAACCCAGACGGGTTGATATGCTGTTAAAATCAATCAACGAACCAACCTGATACTGCCATAACCCAATATTTGTTGGCAAATCCAAACTGTGCTAAGGCATACAACATTGATAAGTTTTCTATACTTGACTATGGCAGTTCTAGTTTTCAACTAGCTGTTTTGGAAGCCCTGTGCTTCACTTCTCTTAGACTTGGTCTTTGTAAGCAGAAGGAATTTAGGTAAATCTCCAATTAAGTAACATTTCCTGCTTATCTTCATCCAAGCTTAAGTAATTAAAATAGGTTTTCACCCCCACCCACCCCACACACACACACTATTTTTTTTGTTTTGTCCTCTATTTTGTGAAGAGTTTGCTGCTAAGTTACAGCTAAATGAATAAATAATTTATTGTATTTACAAAATTTGAAAATGACATTTAAAAACAGATTCATTTTCAGAAAAAGATCTTTTTTCATTCGCAACTGTCAGTTCTAGTTTTCAACTAGCTGTTTTGGAAGCACTGTACATCACTTTCCTTAGACTTAGCAGAAGAAATTTACATACAATTTCCTACTAAGTAATATTTCCAGCTTACTTTCATCTGAGCCAGGGTATTCAAATGAGGTTTTCAACCCCACCTCCTTTTAATTCAATTTGTCCTTTACTTCGTGTCAAACTTTAGACAATTTTCCTAGCTGTTGGTCTTATGAAATTTTCTCTGAAGAGATTTAAAATTATTTTGCAAGATTTCTAAGAAAGGGAATGTTTGACATAATTTAAATTTAAATGGAACTGATTCTTGGAATTTTATTAAGAGCCAAGATGTTGACAAGCTATGGGCTGGCTACTGCGAAACTTAACATACAAATGAAGTGGGAAGTTAAATCTTTCTCTCACACTCTCCAAACTCTCTCTTTACATTCACAGAGAAACTAACATTTATAACGAGGAGTTAATAGATATACATAGAGACATGAAAGTGACAGGCAGAATGAGCGGTAAGAGACGAGTCAGTTTTTTACTTAATTAGAACCAATTAAAATGGATTTTTTTCAAACATGATTAAATCCTAAAATTAAGGAATATTTTAGTATGGATTTTGTGTCATTAAACTCAACAAGAAAAAAGCCTTTAGAAAACAATCATTCAGCTTTAGTATAATGATAGATATATATGTTTTCACACACACACACCTTCTTCTCTTGATTCATTTTGTTTTGTTCTCTACTTCGTGCCTGACTTTCGACAAAAAAAAAAAAAAAAAAAAAAAAAAAAAAGAAGATATTTTTCAGAAGATGAATCTGCTTGTTCTTTCTTACCTCCCGTTTAGAGAGCTCAAGTTCTTTTCTGCATTTCTCCTTTTCTTCCATTCTGAATTTGACCAGGTCATTCTCCTTCATTCGAGTCAACTTTAAACACACACAAAAAATGATATCATTAAAAAGGAATCTTTAATCAAAATTTAATTATAATTAAATTTAATTAGAAATAAAAGAAGAATGCCATAGAAAATCCACAACGCGTCTTTACATTTTACAAATATAAATTTTTATTATTTATATATATTATTATACACTTTATATTTTATTATACACAGGAAAATGATCTATATATATTATATATTACACTTTATTATTATTATTATTATACAACTGACTTTTGTTGATCAATTATAAAAGCTAGATTTATAAATTAAATATTTAAGGCTTTTATTTCACTTTTTTTTTTAATGTGTGAAGGAGTGAAAGTGTTGTCAATGAAACAAAATGTATAAAGATTCCTCCAACCTCCAGTTGTAGCTCAGTTTCATATCGTTCCTCCAACTGTCTTTGAAGTGAAACCAGTTTTTCCTCCAGGCCAAGCATGGCATTTTGATTGTGTTTCTCTTTCTTGGAGCGGTACATTCTTTCCACACCATTCAGTTTCTCATCTTAAAAAAGAAAACAAGCAAAATTGAAATTGTTATATCCCAAGATGTTAGGAATAACAAAATATAACAAAAACAGTTATATATGTTTAACATATAACAATATTGGTTTTTATTTTTCTCACTTACAGTAGGATGAGTTGGATAACAGTTCAGTTTTGCAACTCCTTCATACCAGTGTCAACTTTGTTAGGGAGACTTATCTCCCCTAACATAAATGATTGGTTTGGTTTGTTTTGTTTTACGGCATATCAACCTCAGTGGGTCTTTAAAATGCCGATAAAGTTTTGAAATAAATCAATTCTTAATGGATAATACAATTTTGTTTATCAACTCATGTTTTTCTATTTAACCCATAGATGGGACCCTAACAGGTACTACCACTCCAGGTCAGAGTGGACCAGAGAGCAATGGTGATGAAGGGGTGCTCCACATTCCCCAAACCTCCGAAACTGGAACCTCACCATCAGATAGAGTTTAACGTCATTCCCAGGACATGTACACCCGCAGCCACCGCCTTCTAGCACCCATATGATAAAAAGGGTTTGGGGCTTGCCATAAGGGCAATAGGGTTGGGGCAATCATATAGGTGCTAGGGCTTGATGTGACCAGCCGATTGATCAGAGGGGGCCTCTCCGACCGCCAGTCTAGCACAAGATAGGGCCAAAGTGGAGTATTGCATGTCATGAACTGCTCATCCACCTGGGCTCTATCCTTAAGCATCACGGGTCGCCACCCACGGCCAACAGGTGGCCCCATTGGGGGAGTCTTACCCCTCTGCAGAGGTTCACTCGGTGCATTCTAACGCCCCAGCCGACAGGGAGGTAACAGAAATGAATCTCAGTTAAAAAGTATTTATTTATTAGCAATAACATTGGGTAATCAAATGTTTGCCAATAGATGGCATTAGGAGGGTTTAGTTTCAACTAACTACATTCGAAATGATCACTTTTGTATTGTTATAGCTGTCACATCAGCATGCATTTTTATTCTTTTTTGTTTTGTAAAAAATTTTTCTATTTAACCCATAGATGGGACCCTAACAGGTACTACCACTCTAGGTCAGAGGGAACCTGGGAGCAATGGTGATGAAGGGGTGCTCCACATTCCCCAAACCTCCAGAACTGGAACCTCACCATCAGATAGAGTTTAACGTCATATCCAGGATATGAAGATCCTCAGCCAGTGCCTTCTAGCACTCATATGATAAAAAGGGTTGGGGCTGGCCACAAGGGCAATAGTGTCTAGGCTTGATGTGACCTGCTGGTTAATTGGAAGGCGCCCTCTCTGACCACTCGTCTAACCTGAGTATAGGCCAAATTGTAGTGTCACATGTAATCGATTGCTCAGACACCAGGGTTCCATCCTTAAGCATCATGGGTCATGGCCAACAGGTGGCCCCTTTAGGGGGGGATTTTATCCCTCTGCATAGGGCCGGTTTAGTTCAGTCAGTAGAGCGTCCGCCTAGGAACCACAAGGTTCCTGGATTGATACCGGCCATCGCCAACTCAGCGTATGAGTAGCACAGGGATCTGTGTGGTGAGGAGCTGATGGTAGGTGTGGCGCTCAACCTCAAATGCCAAAACAATCTAGTGAAAAGTCTCAGCACTAGTGAAAAGGGGATAGACTCCCTCGCAGTCTGGCTGATACCGACTTTAGGCCAACCCGATGACTTTACTCCTCTGCAGAGGTACAGTCTGTGTATTCTTCTGTCCCAGCCAACAGGGCGATCATATACATGGCATGTCCAGGATTCTGCAAAATTTGAACTACAGTAATAACAACTAAATTGAAACCTATTTTGCCTTAACAAAGTCTACCCAGGAGAATAAAATTCCAGAACTAAGGAATATTTTGGCATGTATTTTGTGTCATTAAAAAAAATAAAAAAGACAACTATCTTACCAAGTGTTGATAATGAATATTGAGGCATAAAGTCTGTCTGTACTGATGTACTAACGGTGGCCGAAGAATAGAGGGAAGAAAGCTCACACAGAAGTTGCCAGAGGAAACCTGAAAATAAAAATGTCAAGAATTTATATGTTGTTTAATAGATAGGCATAGCCTATCATTTTTGTAATGTAGTGTAGATTCTAAAATCATAATAAACCAAATGGAAAAATACAAAATGGTCACAGAGTTTGATAAAAAGTTACCTGTCTCACTGATAAAGAGTTTTTAAAACAAAACACACATATAAACAACTTTGATACAAGTCTTGTTGTATTCATTAAATGTTAAAACAAGCAATATCCAGCCCTGCATGAAGAAGAATCAACCCTCAGCAGAGAAGTAAGTCCAATCAGAGAACACGGCATCCAGACGAGTAGACAAAGTAACCAAAATGTAAAGTAACACTATCAACTATTATCATCTAATTTGATGGCTGCACGGACTGGTGCATTGTATGTGATTTAGAACATCAACTCGTATTTCCAACTGAAATAATGTTAACGGCCCAGCGTCCTGATATTGTCATCTGGTCTGTTAATCAAAAAAAGTTTTCATTGTTGAATTAACAGTCCCTTTTGAGGAAATTCTTCACTGGGCACATCAGCATAAGTTGGAAAAATATGAAGATCTACGAGGACAATGCGTCAGAAATGGATGGATAACGGATGTATTTCCTATCAAAGTTGGATGCCGAGGATTTATTACCAACTCAACCTTCGCATTTTATAATAAACTAGGACTTTCTTCACCAGACAAGAGGAAATACATAAAAAATACAGGATAAAGCTCTAACCGCATCAGTGTGAATATGACAGTGTGACCACAAATCAACAAAGTCTGGTAGTATCGTAAGATACTGCTGGGGTGCTCTAAGTTAGTGGTAATAATGCTTCAGACCCTAAACCATGCCTGAACCCAGAGTCATCATCTGATGAAGGCTTTGTTTGATGCAATGCTACTGTGTAAACAGCAGTCGTTGAATAAAATTATTATGTTTTAATGTTTATTTTTTTTACATATAATATTTTTCTTTGGTGTAATATATTTTGAAACTTAAATATTTATTAACATAAAGACCACTTGTATCTTAAACACACAAGACTGCATCCATTTCAAAGACACTCTCTGAAGATGAAGATACTTCGAAATTAATTAGACATTGGACACTATTTTAAAGGCATTGTAATTGCTTTTAAAATATAAATAATAACGTAAAAAAGAATGCAATGATTTATGTGCTTATAAAAATATCCAGGATAAAGCTCTAACCGCATCAGTGTGAATATGGCAATCCCACAGTGTGACAACAAACCAACAAAATCTAGTGGTATCATGAGATACTGCTGGGGTGCTCTGGGTTAGTGGTAATGATGCTTTGGCCCCTAAACCATGCCTGAACCCAAAGTTATCAACTGTTGAAAGCTTTGTTGGATGCAGTGCTACTGTTTAAACAGCAGTTGTTGTATGAAGTTTATTGTAACTATATGTCTCTTTCTTTCTATTATATACCCAATGTTTTATAAGGGCTATATAATGTGCAGATAAATCAATTTTCTTTTATTTGATGTATGGTTTGACAGGATATAATGAGTTTATATCGATTACTAGAAAAAAACGTTACCTGTTGGGTCACCCATTGATCTTTGGGTAGATAATTGTGATCAGGAAAAAGTAAGTTTGCAAAGTGAATTAAATTTTTAAAAATAAATACAGCCAGAGAATTAAAAAAAAAAAAATAAAACAACAAAAGAAATAAAAATTCTTTTTGCTAAAATTTGCGATTAAGCCAAAAACTGACCCATCTTTTACCTCACATTATGCCTGTCACTTTCCTCCTCTCCATATATATCTTGATTAACTAGTCCCTATATATGTTAGTTTCTCTGTGAGAGTACAGAGATATTGAAGTGTGTGAGATAGAGATTGAATTTTCCACTTTATTTGTACAAGTGTGAGTCAAAATGTAATGCCATTTTCTTTATTTCATGTAAAGCCTTTTTTTTTTTAGGCCTACATTGGGACCCTAACGAGGCTCAGAGCAAGAATCCGACAAGTAAGACCCAACTTGCCAATCGACAATGTCTTTCTTCTGCATGACAATACTCGACCACACACAAGCATCAGGACATGGGAGAAAATCGCCTCATTCAGGTGGACAACTTTACCATATCCTCCATACTTACCAGATTTAGTGCCTTAAGACTACTATCTCTTCGGACCCATGAAAGTGGGTTTGAGAGGCAAATATTATTTCAGTGACGATGGAAGTGCCATTTTACAGATTTTGTAGTGAAGAAGTGACTCAAAGAATAGTCAACAGAATTTTACGGGGCAGGAATACATGCTCTCATTCGAAGGTAGAATATTGCTATTGAGAGGAACGGTGACTATGTGGAGAAGTTGGGAAGTGATCCACAGAGGACCAGCTTCATTTTGATGCATGACATGTTCCTGTGTTGGTAATTATACCTGTCCTAAACAAAATGGCATTACTTTTTGACTAACCCATGTGGAGAAGTAGGGATGTGATCCACAGAGGACCAGCTTCATTTTGATGTATGACATGTTCCTGTGTTGGCAATTATACCTGTCCTAAACAAAATGGCATTACTTTTTAGCTCACCCTCATATAAGCCAGCCGTTTGCTTCTGGTTGCTGATGAAAATCAACATCTTATTATAATGGAGATTGTGTGTTTTTCTGTCTGTAACCGAAACTATATTACTACTCAAGTTACAATTCCCTTAATTATTTACATCAAATTCTCCATGATTTCATTCTTTTAAACCTTCAGTTATTAATAAAAATTGTTTTACATTATTAATACTGTTGACCATATCTACGTACTAATAACATGCAATTGTATTTATATATACAACAAAATAGCGGTTTACAGTTTGAACGAGAAGGCTAATTTGCATATTGATATTTAAAATTTTATTTTAATAAATATGTGCTTGGTATTATTGATTTCTAATTGTTTGGTTTTATCTTAAGAAATATAAACAAAAATCTTGTGGATAAATCTTAAAAGAAATTTATTTACAAGAAGAAATAACTGTAATATTATCCTTTACTTCCTATTTTAACTAAATAGTTAAATTAGGAAAATTTACCAATGAAAGAGGGGAGTAATGGAAAATGATGGAAGAGTTAGTTTCAAAGTTGTTCTATTTTTCAATTATACCCCCTCTGTTCCAAATCTTTTTATCTGCATTCTTATTCAGTTTCATTAGCCTTTCTAATTTAATATGATATTTTATTACATTAGAACTTAAATACTTGCACCCAGAGGGTGCATATATTTGCTAGTACAAATAAAGTGGGAAGTTCAATTGGAATAGTTTTCAGAGAAGGGTCTATGTATGTATGTATGTATGTAGTGTAGCATTGACGAGAAAACCTGGGAGAGTAAAGCTTTAGACCATGGGCAGTCGAGAAAAACTTTGCAGGAAGGCACAAAGAAATTTGAGACCAACCGTATGCAACAGGAACAGTTAAAATGAGATATTCGCAAGGGGAACGTTAAAACAGTAGACGACCAAGGGCTTCAAATCGTTCTACTATATGAACAGTGCGGAAGGCCGTGTCTGTGCAGAGCTGGCCTGATGAGTCACCAAACTGTGTGCATCGGCGAAATGGACCAATAAAATACCCTGAGCTCACTGGAATAACTTGCGAATGTGGGAAGATGTGCAAGACTTTAGCTGGACTAAAAAGCCACATTCGCACAACTCACCGTTGAACTTGTTGAACTTTGTGAAGCTCACCGTTGTATTCTTTGAACTTTTCTTTTTACTTTTTTAAAAATTTTATTTATCGAGCAATGGCAATACTCGACCACGAGTTTGCTGCCATTATGTATGTATGTAGGTAGTAATTCTGACCTGATTCTTGGTTCAGTTATTATTAGAAAATATTTCCAGTGAAAGAGTTGCCAGAGAAGACAGAAACGGGAATATAAAAACAAATTACCTTTCTTTGAATAACTAGCAAATTGGGAAACCTACAAAAAGAAAAAAAGAAAAAAAAAGAATCACCTTTTAAAATGACTTGCACAAAATAAATTAAATATTCACAATTTTTTTTTTTGTTGTTGTTACTAATGTTACTTTTGATATTTTTTTGGAATAAATTGCCAAATCAGATCATAAACAGCAATAACGTAATGAATGACCAAGACAAAAATTTTCACTTAAAAAAACAAGTGATGAGGCTTGATGATTAGTATTATCTGCATTATTTGGACTATTGTCCCCATCTTCAATGTTATTTGTACAGCGTTTCAAGTAAAGAAAGTTCCCGAGTCCGAGAAGGTTCCTGAGTCCGACAAGAAATACCTGAAGAAGGCCGGAGGGCATATCGGCTGAAACGTTGTACAAATAACAATAAAAATAGGGACAATAGTCCGAATATTGCAGATAATACTAAAAACAAGGGGTTGTTCATTATACACAATATATTGTTTATTAACCAAATTAAATAGGGAGTATCCAGAGATGCTGATAGGTACACGTCCTGAGTCCCTGATGCACAAAAATCTAAAAAGGACGCACATTTAAAGTTATCAGCATTACTGAGTATCAAATGTAAATTATAAGATCTCATATAGAATATTGTACTCAGATCAGAGCTCCAGTGTTTAGACATGGAAATTAGAGTCTAATATAGAGATTGGAGGGCATACAAAGAAGAGTGACAAAACTAATAAAAAGAGTAAAAGATTACAGTTACAGGAGAAGATTAGAGAAATTAGGATTAACTACTTTACTAGAATGAAGAATGAGAGGTGATCTAATTGAAACTTTCAAAAAGATTATTGGAAATTCTAATTTTGGTAGACATCTTTTTTTAATATTCTCTTTGAATTGGAGATTAGAGGGCATACAAAGAAGAGTGACAAAACTAATAAAAAGAGTAAAAGATTACAGTTACAGGGAGAAGATTAGAGAAATTAGGATTAACTACTTTACTAGAATGAAGAATGAGAGGTGATCTAATTGAAACTTTCAAAATAATAAGTGGAATTTTTCTAATTTTGGTAGATATCTTTTTTTTAATATTTCTCCTCGAACTGGAAATTTACTGTCAAGGCAGATTTCAACAACTAAGTCCAATTGGATTTTCTTTGCTAATAGAGTAACAAAAAGGCATCTGTACAGCCACTTGACTCATATCATACAAACCATCCAAGTAATGTTACATAATTATTAGAATCCTA
>CM042168.1:18342175-18432175 GCA_023376005.1 Doryteuthis pealeii | reverse complement strand
CATGGCTTTTCAGCTTCTTAATGATGTGTTTCGCCTGCCAGTGAAAAACGCACATAGTAGCAGCAAACATGATTTACGATAGAACAGTTTGAACTTACTCTCTCTGAAAAACACAAACACGAACCTACAAAGAAATAAACAACCCCTTTTTGACTCTGCAACTTTCGTGTGTTGGTTCTTGCTGGAACATATAGCTTATGTGAATGTTGTTGTCTGTCTGTGACCCACGAGTTAATGACTACTACTCGACTTGAGCCATCACACTACAATTCTACTGCCCCAGCTGACAAGGAAGAACCACACGTATTGGGGTTAAAAAAAAAAGAAGAAAGTAACCACCAAGTTAAGCCCATAGATTCCCGAACTAAGATCGTTGTGTAAATATTTAGGTGACAGGCATAAAAATGACCAAACTTAGATTTTATAAATTTCTGTTTTAGTAAAAAAAAAAAAAAAAAACATGAATTATGAAATTCTTCTTCTAAAAAAAAAAAAAAAAAAAAAATGAATTATGAATTCTTCTTCTAAAAAAAAAAAAAAAAAAAAAAAATGAATTATGAATTCTTCTAAAAAAAAAAAAAAAAAAAATGAATTATGAATTATTCTTCTAAAAAAAGAAAAAAAAAATTATGAATTATTAATTATTCTTCTAAAAAAAAAAAAAAAAAAAATGTCATTCTTTGAAAACTTTTACTTGCTTTTTTAATTGAATTGCCGAGAATTTTTTTTTTTTTTTTTTTCAAAGAAATCTTCTGATATAATTATTCAGACTCTTATCTTTATAAAAAAAATTATAAAATGTTTTTTTTATCGCTTCATTTTTTTCAGATTACATAAAATAAAATGGGGGGGGGGCACCTCGTAAAAAAATTTCCTAATATAGTTTAGGAAAAATCTATTTTAAACATAATTTCATCAACAGGTGAATAAGTATCAACATTTTCGTGAAAATTTGACTCTTAATTGATTTTTCATAGAATCTTTAAAAAAAAATTAAAAAAAAAAAAAAAAAAAAAAACGGTAGTCACAACTTGTTTTTGGCTACTTAAATTTCAATTGATTTAATGGTGCGAAAATATAAACATTGTTTTCGTTCATAATTTTAATTATTTCCGTAAGCTGAATTTTTTTTTTTTTTTTTTTTTTTTTTAATCAGGAGTTTTTTTTTTTGGTTTTCTTCTTTTGAATGGTCCAAAACTTTTGAAGATATTATCAATCTTTATTCAAGTTTTGTTGAGTTAAATATAGGGGGTGGGGTAAATTTTACACATCAAATTGGACGTCCCTACAGATCAAAAAAGGGTCCAAGGCTAGCACCTGCTGCTAATTTGAAGAGAGCATTCCTTAAAGAAACTGGAAAATTTGGGTGGGTCTTAAAGATAACCGATTTAGCTACTACAAATTCTAAAGTCGGTGCGTGTTATACACCAGAACTTTTAGTACTAATGCAGAATAGAGCGCAAGAGATAATATCATTAGATTACATATTACATTTCATTACATCTCACTGAAATACCCGGAACCTTTTAAATGCTAGGCTTAACGGATTAAACTTGCAAATCGTCGTCAAAATTAAAACGGAAACTTATTTGGTGGTGATCGATGACAGTGTATGAATGAACTTTATGGCGAATCGGGTTAAGGTTTAGGGGTTTGAGGATTTAGATTGTTTTTAATTATGTATTGCTTTTAAAAAAAATACAACAAAAAACACCAAATTACTATACATTTAATGTTGAAACTAATTTATTTTAAACCAAGTTTAATTAAAATTATACATTACAATACTAACACAAACAACTGAGGTGTCTATCGTTGGATTCAATAATTAATTTCAATCATTAATTAAATGTATAGTAATTTGTTTTTTTTTTTAAGCAATTACGTATTTAATACGTAATTAAAAATAACTTTAATCCCCAAACCGTAACCCAATTCGCAATAAAGTTTATTCATACACTGTAGTTAAACTGTCATCGATCACTACCAAATAAGTCTCGGTTTTAATTTTGACGACGATTTGCAAGTATAACCACTATCTATAAGTAAAATGCGATTCTAATGATATTATCTCTTGCGCGCTATTCTGTATTTTTACCGAACTTCGTTTTTTCTTTACAAAATTTCGTAGTTCAAATTTAGTGTGCATGTTACAAATAATTACAGTAAACGTTTGAATTGTTAACAATAAAACAACTGGGAAAGCAGAATTTTTATTTTTTAATTAAAAGAGAGAGAAATAGCAATTTACCTTTAGGTAATCTACAACTCCTCGTTTTTCAAATAAACAATAAAGTCGTCTTCGGAACTGCTCAGCAGTTAATTCTTCTTGGCCGTCTTTATTCATTGTTTAACAACAGATTAACACAACTCTACGAATGTAAAGACGATTTTTATTTATACTAAAAACTAATAATATTAATTGTAAGAACCATAATTTCACAAGTTGTCACATGTCGCAGACAACCGAACTGACTATATAAATAAGCTCCATTTTGATATTTAGCGGCAGTGTCATGGCAACTTGTCAGTTCAAGTAACGTAGCCACCGATACGTATTAAGCAGCTTATTTTTTTAATTCATCTATTTACAAAAAAAAAAAATACTTGTTAATATTATTTAAAATAATATTCAAATTGTATTTTAATTAAATTCTTTAAAAAGTTTAACATGTTATTTTTGTTATCCGCCGATACGTATTAAGCAGATTATTTTTTTAAAACTCCCCTATTTCTTTTTTAAAAAAATACTTGCTAATATTTAAGAAAATATTTAAATTGTATTGTTTGAATAATTGTATTTCTAAATTCTGTAAAAGTGTTTACAAGTTATTTTTGTTAGCCGCCGATACGTATTAACCAGATTATTATTTTTTAAAAACTCTCCAATAAAAAGTACTTGTTAATATTTTAGATAATTTCTAAATTGTATTGTTTAATTAATTGTATTTCTAGATTCTGTAAAAATATTTGGTATAATCACATAAATGCGTCCTCGCACCTGCCTTAAAAAGCGCTAAGCGGCGCCTGCTCAAAATCCAACCCGCGCTACTACTCGATCGTATTTTTTTTTTTTTTTTTTTTAGATAAAAAACGTGACGTATTTTAGTGGTATATAGAGAACACAATAACATTTTTGGAGAGAACAAGTTTTTCAAGGTATCTTCAGGATACGCACTCCCGAATTTTTTAAGCTTTTTTTTTTTTAAGAATGTTCCCTTTAAATTAGCAGAAGGAATCAGTCTCATATGCTCATTTGATCTGCTTTTTTTCTTTTCTTTTTTTTTTTCGTGAAAATAATTTTTTTATTTTTCAGAATTCTTAAATAATTTTCTTTTACAAATAATTATTTTCTTTTAAATAAATGATAAACTTAATTCATTGTTAATTCATTGTTACAATAAAGTTCATTTATTGTTAAGATGCCCCAAATGATTTATTGTAAATAAAAGTTATTTCAGAATTCAAATGAAAAATAACAAGTTTATTTTCCTGAAAAAAGCAGATCAAAATTTGAAGAAAACATTCCTTTAAAAAAAGAAAAAAAAAAGGCTGAAAAAACCGGGAGTACGCACCCTGAAAATAACTTGACCATTAATGTCACATAAACAGGATACGTATTCCCGATTTTTTTCTTTCCTTTTTTAAGGAATGCTCACTTCAAATTAGCAGCAGGAGCCAGCCTCTTTGATCTGGGTTTTTGTTGTTGTTGTTGTTGGGGGTTGGGGGGGTCGTTGTTTTTTTTTTTAATTTGAATTCTCAAATAATTTTGTTTTACAATAAATTATTTTGGGAATTTTTTAATAAACGTGTGAATAAATTTTCTTTTTATAATAAAATTTTAAAACTTTTTAATAATGAAATTTTTTTTCAATTGTAAAATGCAATAAATGAAATATATACAAAATACAAACTTTTATATATATAAAGATATGTACAAAATATACAAACATTTAGAGATTTAAACAAAATTATTTAAGAATTCAAACGAAAAAAATTACAGTCAATTCATACTGAATGCACTGGTTCCCGCTAGATCACTGCAGTTGAGCAGTAATGAGCCTGTTCAATACTTAGTTGGGTGACCACTTAAGCAATAGAAGGTACTGTAAGAAAACTGAATCCTTTGTTTATCAAAATGACTTGAAAAGTATTATGTGCCATTTGTAAAACAGAACAACCAACTCACCATCAAATTGAAAAAAAAGTTTATTTTCCCGAAAAAGAACGCACAAGGGTAATCATGAACTTTAAGTGACTAAATTCCTACCATAAAATTGTTCTTGTGCATTATTTGAAATGAACTTAATTGTTAGTAAAAAGACATTTATGATAAGTGTCATTTTTTCTCTATGAAAATTACGTTGAATCAAAGATGGCTGCCATTGTTTACATGCTTCTTCTTGGAAAAAGAACAAAGGGACTTCTCTCTCATTGCTTCATTAGTTAATTGCCGTAAAATCTGTATTTCACAAAATAAATTTGCTGATGGCTTTGAGGAATGAGTGACAGCGTTGACCTCAGTCCTCACCCTATCTTCCGGGGATAGCCGTGAGAACCGGCAGAGAGGACCTCTCTTCCGATTTTAGATAGTAAGTAAGTTGCAGTCAGTTAGAAGGTAGCAGCGAGCTCGAAAGGGTAGTCACGTTACACGCGCTCCTGTCTTAATCTGCACAGATGTCTGGTTGGGGGATTTAAAAATAAAGTAAGATCAAAGTCAATCGGAGTCTTGTGTTATTACCTCTAAAAACTAACAATGACACAGGGCTTCTGATAGAGAGAAATCCCCAAGGGAAGACCAGACCCGAAGTCCCCAGACACTAGACAGACGCTAGACAAGATGCTAGAAAATACCAAAGACGGCCATAGGAAAAGATGTCCAAGATATAGAAGTAAGTGAAGAAGACTATGCAACAGTTGAGCTATTTTATGCTGAAGATATTTTACGGCATAACTTGTTGGGTTATCTTATTATGAAAATTGTTTTGTTTTATTAATTCTTGAAGGGTACTCAATTTTTTTTTGGATTTTACGGCATGTCAACCCTTGTTGGGTTATCTTATTACGAAAATTGTTTTGTTTTATTCATTCTTGAAGGGTACTCAATTTTTGGGGTGATTTTACGGCATGTCAACCCTTGTTGGGTTATCTTATTACGAAAATTGTTTTGTTTTATTCATTCTTGAAGCGTACTCAATTTTTTTTAAACACATTTTTTCTATTTAACCCATGGGACCGTAACAGGTACTACCTCTCTGGGTCTGAGTGGACCTGGGAGTAATGGTGAATTATGTTAAGCCTACATCTATTAGGGTTTGGCCCCAAAAATTGTCACTGGTTCAGGACTTCAAGAGTTGTGCCATTTTGTCTAAGACACGGCCAGAATGTCACACATTTTTCATCTCTTCTAATTAATCCAAGAATTTGGTTTGTTTTATGGCACATCAACCTCGATGGGTCATTTAATGCAAACAAAGTTTGAAATGAATTTATTCTTAATGGATACTCAATTCTTTTTTATAAACAAATTTTCTATTTAACCCATAGATGGGACCCTAACAGGTACTACCACTACCAGGTCAGAGTGGACCACATTCCACAGAAACCGACATGAAGACCCTCAGCCACCACCTTCAAACACATATATGTATATTTACCAACTACACCGCACAAGTAGGATGCAACATAAGGTAGATTTCTTAAGCAGAGTTTAACAGGTTTCAATTCAGAGTTTTCCTTCTCCTAGACTGGTTACCTAGCCATGGTTAAAGAGCACAGTCTGCCTTGCTATTTACCTATAACTGGAGGGAGAATTGGATTTATAACCTTCCCAAGGTTATTAGCACTATGTGAAATGCCAACAGCTTCATCTAAGAATTGAACTCGGGTCGACAAGTCCATTTCCTATGACTCTAACCATTAGACCACATGCCTACAAGCACATATATGATAAAAAGGGTTGGAGGGTTGCCATAAGGGCAATAGGGTTGCGGCAATCATATTCATGCTAGGGCTTGACATGACCAGCCAATTGATCGGAGGAGGCCTCTCCAACCACCCGTCTAGCCTAAGTTAAGGGCTTACCTTTTGGAATTCCCATGACCTGGCGGGAGCCAAAGGACCACACAATTGACTTCTATTTTTGTTTGGTCAATACAAAAGGCATTGGTCAGAAAACAGACATCAAATCGCTTATCCTCATATCCCGTCAGTAATTCAACCTACTCTGCACACTGATGAGCTACCAGTTCCAGTTTTTATTAAGTTGTCTCCAGCTGAAGAAGAGAGTATCGATGAAATGCAAGAAATACTGACAGATTCCGAAAGCTGAATGAGTCTGTACATTATTTGGATGCCAAAGCTGAATGAGTCTGTACATTATTTGGATGCCAAAGCTGAATGAGTCTGTACATTATTTGGGTCTCTCCAAAAAGGTAGCAGAAATTTCAGCTTCTAGACTGCAAGAAAAGGCTCTACTGAACAAAACCACAAAAGTTTCATACTTCTGAAATTGGAAAGCGGTTTTTGTAAAAAAAATTTTTAAGAGGAGATTAGAAAATCAGGTAATTTATGAGGAAGTGCGTCCCGGTCTCCTGCCTCAGAAATTGCTACCCGGTGACTAGTAAAATAACGTCCCCAGTTATGTCGTCTCGTGGTGTTACTTGAAAGAAAACAACCAACTTAGGGCGTTAAATGTATTTTAGGGGGGGGCTTCTCTTTTTTGTCGTAATTCTTATTTATTTATCGTAATTTGTTGTAATTCTTGTTCATTTATAGAAATTTGTCGTAATTCTTGTTTATTATCGTAATTTGTCGTAATTCTTGTTTAGATAGATAAACAAACAAAATAATATAGATAGATATGAACAAATGGAGATGGGTGGATAGATATACATAAACAAAGTAAAAATGAACAAATTGAAATAGATAGATAGATAGATAGATAGATATCCATCTTCATAGCTGGAGACTACATAGCTGGGACGTTATTTTACTAGTCACCGGGTAGCAATTTCTGAGGCAGGAGACTGGGATGCAATTCCTCATAAATTACCAAAAATCATTCCTAGATAGTTCTAAGCACAGCCCAATGTCTGTTCTATTACTTTCTTTTTTTCTCTTAGAAGTCTGTCGTAGACAACAATAACGTCACTTCATGTTTTCAACAGTTGTGGACCCTCTGGTGGCTAGATAGTCCAATTCTGTACTTGCAGATGCAATAACATACATTGCAAGGGAAATTCCCATCTGCATTTGGTGGTTCATGATAGCGAAGACGTCACCGCACTGCAGCCCTTTTAACCTCGATATTGAGCTGCTTAGCTCCTGTGTGGTAGGCGTCTTGCCAACCCTGTCTGTTGGAGGCCAGATCTTCCACGCTTGAAGGTGTGATGGTGCATTTCTTCGGCGTTGTCTTAATATTGTCTTTAAACCGCTTTTGGAGGCCTCCTGTCCTCCGCGTGCCATCTGCGAATTCACTGTAAAGTATTTTATGGGGTAGTCTGTCTGCAGAGATGCGGATGGTGTGACCCAACCATCGCAGTTGGCGTTGTGATAGGATGGTCTCAATTGGGTCAATGTGTGCTCTGCTTCAAATTTCTAAGTAGAGGATTTTGTGCCACCATTTTATGCCCAGTATGCGTTGGAGGTAGTTGATGTGGAATGCCTCCAGTTTATTCAAGTGTCTGCGATACAATACCCACGACTCGCTCCCATATATATATTTACCAATCCCTCCACACGAGTAGGATGTGACACAAGGTCAATTTCTTAAGTGGAGTTTAACAGGTTTGAATTCAGAGTTTTCCTTCTCCTAGACCGGTTGCCTAACCAAGGTTAAAGAGCCCAGTCTGCCCTGCTATTTACACCATAGCTGGAGGGAGAGTAGAATTCATACCTTTCCCAAGGGTATTAGCGCTAAGTAAAATGCAATTACCACGTCCAGGATTTGAACTCGGGGCGACGAGTCCATTTCCTATGATTTTAACCATTACACCACGCGCTTTCGACTCGCTCCCTTATAAGAGTATGGATAGGCATACAGCTTTATATACACTGATCTTTGTATTGATGTGAGATCTCTGTTCATGAACACTCTGTGAGATAGCCTACCAAAAGATGCTGAAGCCAGACCAATACGCCCTTGCATTTTCCCTTGTGAGACTCGCTCCCTTATAAGAGTATGGATAGGCATACAGCTTTATATACACTGATCTTTGTATTGATGTGAGATCTCTGTTCATGAACACTCTGTGAGATAGCCTACCAAAAGATGCTGAAGCCAGACCAATACGCCCTTGCATTTCCCTTGTGAGATTGTTTGTGTTATTACTATTATTGTTCTACTACATAATGCCAATGTTTATGTAGCTATTCCAGTTGGTCATTCTGTGTGTTCACGAGAGGGGCATACTAAACTGTGATAGACCTACTAAGATACCACGAGCACAACAGGACAATTTGTGTGGACCTCAAAATAGTGAACTTCCTCTTTGGTCAACTAAGGATGTAAATGCAAGATAATTATCTCCCTTGTTTTGTTCGGCCATCCTATTGCGTGGGTACAAGCACCGTTTGACACCGGTAAAAGTCACATGTGCGTTTGGCGCTAGTTTTCAATTCTTTTAGCAGCGGGAATTGAGGCGACAAGAAGGTGAGTACATACTTGGAACTTTTCCTCCTTTTTTCTATTAACCTGTATTAGAGAAACTACATAGTACTTTATATTCTATTGTAGTTTCACGTTGAAGACCAGTTGCGAAACAAGAGGATAAGTGACAACTCCCGTATTTACCTAAATAAAAGTGTCTTCACCAGTCGACTCTGTCATTACTCATTCCTTGCCTGGGTGACCGTCACAAAGGATTTACAAAATATCCCTGCTTTATTTGCACTAGTAAATATATGCACCCTCCGGGTGCAAGTATTTAAGTTTTAATGTAATAATATATCATATTAAATTAGAAAGGATAATTAAACTAAATAAGAATGCAGATAAAAAGATTTGAAACAGAGGGCAGGTATAATCGAAAAATAAAACAACTGAAACTTACTCTTCCATCACTCTCGTCTTTCATTGTTTTTTTCTAATTTAAGTATTTAGTTAAAATAGGAAGTGAAGAATAAAATGTCAGTTATTTTTTCTTGTTAACGGATTTCATTTAAGATTCATTGAAGAAATGTTTGCTTATATTCATTAAAATAAAACCAAACAGTTAGAAATCAATAATACTAAGCACATATTTATTAAAATCACATTTTTAATATCAATATGCAAATTAGCCTTCCCATTCACACTGTAAACCGCTATTTTGTTGTATATATAAATATAATTGCATGCTATTAGTATGTAGATATGGTCAAATAGCTTCGGCCTCTGGACCATTGATATAATTAACGGTGTCGATCCCAGGGGGCCATCCCCCCAGGCAACACCTACCCCCTTGATTTAAAGGGGCAGGGCTGGGTTTATTGCCCAGTGCCTGAGGCGCCCCCCTTGAGGGTGTATGCCAACGGGATCGACGCAATTTTTCACCCGCCACCCCATGAGTTTCGGCTTGTGGGTGGTCGCACATAAATAGGGCCTTGTGTCTGACCCGTACAAGTGGGGTATGTGGAAAATATCATGTAGATATGGTTAACAGTATTAATAATGTAAAATAAATTTTTATTAATAATTGAGGTTTAAATAAAAATGAAATCATTGAGAATGTGATATAAATAATTAAGGAATTGTGACTTGAGTAGTAATATAGTTTCGGTTACAGACAGAAAAACACACAATCTCCATTATAATAAGATGTAAGACAGCCGAACAAGAGACAAGCATTGGAACGAGAAAGAGTGGCCTTTACATGAAACTCTGGAAGTTGGTATTATTGAGAATTCTGGGGTATGTGGGTTATCGTCCTTGTCTACGAGCCTCTGTTTTGAACTAACCAATCACGAGCCAGCATACTTTGGCAGCAAAGCCGAATAAGCAAACTCGCCCTCTTCTGATCCAGCTTTTACTGGAGACGGACCTAAAACAGGGTCTCTCCACCTCTTCCTCAACAACCAGAATCGGAGTCGGACATCAAAAGAACGTCTATCATATCCGAACTACAGAAGGCCGTAGCAAGGGCTCCGATAATACCCTATCTAAGGACTCAGATAAATGACAAATTATACATTTGTGCAGACGAACTAAAGTTGCAATCCTACTGTCATTCTGTAATACACGTCTTTTATTCCTACTAGCAAATATATGCACCCTCCGGGTGCAAGTATTTACGTTTTGATATAATAAAATATCATATTAAATTAGAAAGGCTAATGAAACTGACTAAGAATGCAGATAAAAAGATTTGAAACAGAGGGGGTATAATCGAAAAATAGAACAACTTTGAAACTAACTATTCCATCATTTTCCATTACTCCCCTCTTTCATTGGTAAATTTTCCTAATTTAACTATTTAGTTAAAATAGGAAGTAAAGGATAATATTACAGTTTTTTCTTCTTGTAAATAAATTTCTTTTAAGATTTATCACGAGATTTTTGTTTATATTTCTTAAGATAAAACCAAACAATTAGAAATCAATAATACCAAGCACATATTTATTAAAATAAAATGTTAAATATCAATATGCAAATTAGCCTTCTCATTCAAACTGTAAACCGCTATTTTATTGTATATATAAATACAATTGCATGGTATTAATTATTAGATATGGTCAACAGTATTAATAATGTAAAACAATTTTTATTAATAACTGAAGGTTTAAAAGAATGAAATTATGGAGATAATTAAGAATTGTGACTTGAGTAGTAATATAGTTTTCGGTTACAGACAGAAAAACACACAATCTCCATTATAATAAGATTTCTAGTTGTTTGGTTATTTCTTTAACTCTCAACCTGTCTGCCACATTCGTGGTTAACTCCACACTTTAAACTTTGGAGTACTGTCGTTTCGTGACTAGTTTCTTTATAGTATGCCAAATGTTGTCAATAATCCAATCATCAGTTGAGAAAAGATCATATTTCCTCCTCTGCACATCAAGATGGGTCAGATGAAACAGTTTGTCAGAGCATTAAATACTGATTGTGAACTTTGTATCCTAGCAACCAATTTCTTACTTTACAAAGTTTCATAAATTCTACCCTTTGTATTGATTTGGTTCGGTTTGTTTTGTTTTACGGCATATCAACCTCAGTGGGTCATTTAATGCCGATAAAGTTTTGAAATAAATCAATTCTTAATGGATAATACAATTTAAAAAAAAAATATATTTTCTATTTAACCCATAGATGGGACCCTAACAGGTACTACCACTCAGAGTGGACCAGGGAGCAATGGTGATGAAGGGGTGCTCCACATTCCCCAAACCTCCAAAACTGGAACCTCACCATCAGATAGAGTTTAACGTCATTCCCAGGACATGTAGACCCGCAGCCACCGCCTTCTAGCACCCATATGATAAAAAGGGGTTGGGGGTTGCCATAAGGGCAATAGGGTTGGGAAAATCATATAGGTGCTAGGGCTTGACGTGACCAGCCGATTTATCGGAGGGGGTCTCTCCGACCGCCCGTCTAGCCCAAGATAGGGCCAAAGTGGAGTATTGCATGTCATGAACTGCTCATCCACCTGGGCTCTATCCTTAAGCATCACGGGTCGCCACCCACGGCCAACAGGTGGCCCCATTGGGGGAGTCTTACTCCTCTGCAGAGGTGCAGTCGGTGCATTCTAACACCCCAGCCGACAGGGCGGCCTTTGTATTGATGAATATGTTTCAAATTACTTGTTTGTTTGTTTTACGGCATATCAACACTTTTCGGGTCATTTAATGCCAAGTCGAGTGATTCTGAAGACAAAGCACGGCACCAATCTTTTAGCCTACCCAAGAAACCAGCCGGTCTTTCTGTTTTTACTCTCCTAAGTTTGATAGTTAACTGACAGGCGGGAACGTCATAAATTTACTAGATATAATTATGCTGATTCTGTTATTATAAACATCTCTCTATCTCTCTTACTGTTGGTAGCTAATACAGACATCAGCGCGTCATAAATTTACTAGATATAATTATGCTGATTCTGTTATTATAAGCATCTCTCTATCTCTCTTACTGTTGGTAGCTAATACAGACATCAGGGCCATAACACTTTTTGTTTTGTTTTAGGGCATATCAACCATGTTGGGTCATTTAATGCCGGCAAAATTTTGAAAGATTCATAGCGATAGTTTGGAACTCAATTTATTTTTGTAAACAAATTTTCTATTTAACACATAGATGGGACCCAAACAGGTACTACCACTCTGGGTTAGAGTGGACCAGGGAGTAATGGTGATGAAAGGGTACTCCACATTCTCCAGACCTCCCGAAACTGGAACCTCACCATCAGATAGAGTTTAACGTCATTCCCAGGACATGTAGACCCGCAGCCACCGCCTTCTAGCACCCATATGATAAAAAGGGGTTGGGGCTTGCCATAAGGGCAATAGGGTTGGGGAAATCATATCGGTGCTAGGCTTGACGGGACCAGCCGATTGATCAGATAGGGCCTCTCTGACCGTCCGTCTAGCCTAAGAAAGGAACAAAATGGAGTATTGCAAGTCATGAACTGCTCGTCCACCTGGATTCTATCCTTAAGCATCACAGGTCACCACCTGCGGCCAACAGGTTGCCCCATTAGGGTGTGTGGGGAGTTTAATGTCATACCCAGGAAGAAGAAGAAGGACATGTAGACCCTCAGCCACCACCTTCTAGCACCCATATGATAAAAATTGTTGGGGCTTGCCATAAGGGCAATAAGGTCAGGGCAATCATATAGTTGCTAGGGCTTGACGTGACCAGCCAATTGAGCAACCATCTAGTCTAAGTAAGGACCAAAGTGGAGTGTTGCATGTCATGGGCTGCTTAGCCACCAGGGTTCCATCCTTAAGCATCATGGGTCACCACCCACATGGCCATAATAAATTTGTTGACAAGAGTTGCACTTGAGTTTGTTTTTAAAAGTCAGGATTACCACGGATCTTAGTTTAAGGGTCGTTTTCACACACACACAAACAAATGAGCGCATTTATGAGACTAACGTTCCAGTAGCTTGAAAGAAATGGAACAAGTATCCAATAGGCACCCCAGCTGGGAGCTGTTTTGAAAGGAACACCTTTTGCTTTTTACCATAAACTCCTGGTTGTTTGTTTACAAACAGAATATTTTTTTTGCATTAGAATTTCACTGTAAGATTTTTTAAAAGTTTGTTCATGTATATTTACAACCCAAAGGCAAGTTTTTATACTAAAATAGTTTGATTTTAATTTTAAAAACATTAATTATTTCATGTTGTTGTTGTTAATTCAATAGGAATTTTTTTAAATTATAAAACTTTAAATGAAAGACACGTTTTTATATTAAAGACACGTTTTTATTTAAACAGAAGAGAAATGCAATTATATTTATTTAAATGAAAGTAGTTTTTACTTACAAAATATTTTTTTATGTTTATTTGAATAAAAGATGGTATCAAAATTTATAAAGTTTATTTTCCATGGGCCTCTCATACCACAACCGGAGGTGTACAGTGAAAAGCAAAAGGTGTTCTTTTCAGAACAGCTCCCAGCTGGGGTGCTTATTGGATATTTGGTTCAAAGAAAGAAAAGAAAAGAAAACACAATAGACAATGAGCATATAGAACATATATAATTTTATTTGCCAATCACTGGTACCTGTTCCAGTAACATCACAAAAAATTTCAGATTTATCCATTAGAAATATAGAGATAAATAATAAGTAAAATATATTTAAAGTTGTTAAAAAAAAAAAAAATAGACATATCTTATTATAATGGAGATTGTGTGTGTGTGTGTGTGTGTGTGTGTGTGTGTGTCTGTAACCAAAACTAAGTTACCACCAATGTCACAATTCCCTTAGTTATATTCTCAATAGTTATTAAATATTCACTATTTAATCTTAATCACCACCTTATTTATTAACAATGGCTCTATTAAGGTCTAGTGGAAATAGATTTGCCTCAAAACAGCCCATATAACTAATGCTTAAAATCCTACGATGTACGTTATATATCATTAAGAAATAAATATTTACATAGTATATGGTATGAATAATTTGCATACTGGTTTTAATGAAATAAATAATTATTTGGGGCTATTGACTTCAAATATTATTGTTTTATTCTCAAATGTATTTAAAGCAATCATATTTATAATTTTATATTGATATCAATTAGAATAAAGTAAAAATAAGTGTCACAGGTAGGATGTGACACAAGGTTGAAAGTATCAGGCATCAAGCAAGGATTGAACTCGCTATTTCAGTAGTAGTGAATATGCATGGCTAGCTTGTTAACCATTACATCATGATAGGATGTCCCATGATGTCAGACAGTATATTATGAAAATGTATCTTAATAATAACGGTAAACGGAAATGCTATCAATCTGTCCCACATGTCCAAAAAAACATTTTTTTTTTACGTTATCTTAAATAAGAAAAATTGCGCTGTATTGTGTAAAGTGATAATAAAATAGAATGTAATGTATTATGGGTAATTTATGAGGAAGTGCATCCCGGTCTCCTGCCTCAGAAATTGCTACCCGGTGACTAGTAAAATAACGTCCTTAGCTATGTCGTCTCGGTGGTATTACTTGAAAGAAAACAACCAACTTAGGGTGTTAAATGTATTTTAGAGGGGGGGGGCTTCTCTTTTTTGTCGTAATTCTTATTTATTTATCGTAATTTGTCGTAATTCTTGTTCATTTATAGAAATTTATCGTAATTCTTGTTTATTTATTGTAATTTGTCGTAATTCTTGTTTAGATAGATAAACAAACAAAATAATATGGATAGATATGAACAAATGGAGATGGGTGGATAGATATATATAAACAAAGTAAAAAATGAACAAATTGAGATAGATAGATAGATAGATAGATAGATAGATATCCATCTTCATAGCTGGAGACTACATAGCTGGGGACGTTATTTTACTAGTCACCGGGTAGCAATTTCTGAGGCAGGAGACCGGGACGAACTTCCTCATGAATTACTGTATTATGTACTGTAATATGTTTTGATGTTCATCTTTTCATAAATAATATTTTTTCTTTGACATAGTAATTTTGGTAACTTGAATGTTTTTAGTGAATTTATTCACATAAGCGTATCTGAAGCTTGCACGTACCTCAAATTTTAGCTCTGAACACAAAGCAAAAATTGTTTCTTTATGAATTTGTTGTGGGTCTATAAAAGTTGGGTCCAATTTAAAAAACAAATTTCAGTAGTAATGGATCTGTGAGATTAACTTGCTAACCATTACACCATTATAGGACGTACCACAATGTAAGACAGTATATTATGAAAATGCTTGTTTTTGAGAGGAATTTGTTCAGGGTCTATCCAAATTACTTTAAAACTGAATCCGAAAGTAATGGATCTGTGAGACTAACTAGCTAACCATTACATCACGATAGGATGACCCCGATGTCAGACAGTATATCATTATGAAAATATTTGTTTTTGAGATGAATTTATTCTGGGTCTATCAAAGTTGGGTCCAATTAAAAAAAAAAAAAAAAAAAAAAAAGAAAAGAAATTTAAGGAAAAAAAAAAATTTCTGTAGTAATGGATCTGCAAGACTAACTTGGTAACCACTACACTACGATACAACACCCAACGATGTCAGACAGTATATTATCATGAAAATACATAATTTTGAGATGAATTTATTCTGGGTCTATCAAAGTTGGGTAAAAAAAAAAATTTTTTAAATCTAAAAAATGAAATTTTTTTTTTTAAACTGAATAAATAAATAGAATTAGAAAATAAAAAAAATATAAATAATAAAAAAAAAAAAAAAAAAAAAAAAAAAAAAAAAAAAAGAACGAAAGTCAGACATAATGTTATGAAAATATTTGTTTTTGAGAGGAATTTGTTCTAGGTCTATCCGAGTTGGGTCCAATTTTTTTAAAAATTAAAAAAAAAAAAAAAACATTTAAAGAAAAAATAAGTTTCAGTAGTAATGGATCTGTGAGACTAACTTGCTAACCACTACACTACGATATGACGCCCCACGATGTCAGACAGTATATTATGAAAATGTTTTTGAGATGAATGTCCTGGGTCAAAAGAAAAAAAAAAATTATTTAAAAAAAAAAAAATGAATAAATAAATAAAATAAAAAGAAAGATAATTAAAAAATTTTTCAAAAAAATAACAAAGAAAGTCATATAATTTGAAGAATTAGTTCAGCCAGCTCTAATTTCTTTTTTTTACCGAAATACTGGCTGAAATTTTAAATACTGTCGAAGCGTTAGCGGCAAAGGCAATCGGTCAATGTCACATGACCTACACAACTGTTGTAGAATAACAATCCGACACTGACTCTGTAGGTTAAGAATTCGTGGCATTTGGTAAATGAGGACACTGACCTCATTGTCATCTGAACTTTGTCTATGATCAAGCACTCTCATATAGCTGCCACACCGGGAAAAAGCCAACTGATAATTAACCCTACAAATGCGAATAAGTCCAGGCAGGCAAGAAGTCAGGTACTTGAGCAAGGTGATAGTATCAGCGTTAAATAGGTAGATATCAGAAAATGCAGTCACACCGAACCGGTTGTCGGTCAGTTTCTGGACAATGAGCAACGTTCCATCCTTGCTGTACGAAAGGTCAAATCGGCTACTGCCGAAAAGTACTGGCAAACAAAGGTTGCTTCGAACGACAATTCCAGAATCTTCCAGCGAGTAAGTTACGAGTTCATTGCAGATATCCGTCGCTCTGCATTCGTAATTAGCCACCGCAATGCGCGACCACTTAAAACGGGGGTCAAACGCAACGTAGGGTTGCACGGCGTGATTTAAGGTAATCACTTTGAGCACCTGGAATGTCTCGTGTGAATAGATGTAGAGGTCATAGCTGGACATTCGACTGACCTCCGAGAAGGAGAAGAAAAGGATGGCGGTGCACGAACAGTCAGGGGTGATGTCACCATGGACGATCGTCATGTTTTCCTTGGGGGACAGCATGATGCCGAGAATCTGTTTCTGCTTCAGGTCGACAATGGGAAACGAAAACTGGTTGACGATTCCTTGCTGGCGGTGAAGAATGAGAAGGAGGAGGTCATTGCGACAGGCCAGGGCTACGCTGCTCAACTCATAGTCCGCGTTGACAAAAGTCGGTAGCTGGCATTTGCTGTTACAAGGGATCAGGAATTTTGAAGATTTATACCTGGAAAAAGAAAAGAAAATTTTTTTTTTAATTTTAAAATTAAATCTTATTAACTATACTAGCAAATATATGCACCTTCCGTAGGGTGCAAGTATTTAAGTTTTAATGTAATAAAATATTATGTTAACTTAGAAAGGCTAATGAAACTAAATAAGATGCCGATAAAAAGATTTGAAACAGAGGGGAAAAACTAAAACTTAGTAAAGAATAGAATTACTGTTAATCTTATTATAATGGAGATTGTGTGTTTTTCTGTCTGTAACCGAAACTATATCACTTATTCAAGTCACAATTCCCTTAATTATTTACGTCAAATTATCCATGGTTTCATTCTTTTAAACCTTCAATTATTAATAAAATTGTTTTACATTATTAATACTGTTAACCATATCTACATACTAATAACATGTGATTGTATTTATATATACAACAAAATAGTGGCATACAGTATGAACAGGAAGGCTTATTTCCATATTGATATTTAAAATTTGATTTTAATAAATATGTGCTTGGTATTATTGATTTCTAATTGTTTGGTTTTATCTTAATGAATATGAGCAAAAATCTCGGAGATAAATCTTAAAAGAAAATTATTTACAAGAAGAAATAACTGTAATTTTATTCTTTACTTCCTATTTTAACTAAATAATTAAATTAGAAAAATTTAGTAATGAAAGACAGGAGGGGCGGAAGAGTAAATTTCAGTTGTTCTATTTTTTTGATTATAGCCCCCTCTGTTGCAAATCTTTTTTTTTCATTCTTATTTCGTTAGTCTTTCTAATTTAATATGATATTTTATTACATTAAAACTTAACTACTTGCACCCAGAGGGTGCATATATTTGCTAGTATTGTTAATGATTTCTTTTAAGATTTATTGGAGAGATTTTTGCTCATATTCATTAAGATAAAACCAAACAATTAGAAATCAATAATACTGAGCACATATTTATTAAAATCAAATTTTTGATATCAATATGCAAATTAGCCTTCCCATTCATACTGTAAACCACTAATTTGTTGTATATATAAATACACTTGCATGTTATTAGTATGTAGATATGGTCAACAGTGGCTTCGGCCTCTGGACCATTGATATAATTAACGGCGTCGATCCCAGGGGGCCATCCCCCCAGGCAACACCTGTCCCCTCGATTTAAAGGGGCAGGGCTGGGTTTATTGCCCAGTGCCTGAGGCGCCCCCCTTGAGGGGGAATGCCGACGGGATCGACGCAATTTTTCACCTGCCACTCCATGAGCTTCGGCTTGTGGGTGGTCCCACGTTAATAGGGACTTTGTGCCTGACCCGTACAAGTGGGGTGCGCGGTAAATATCATGTAGATATGGTCAACAATATTAATAATGTAAAACAATTTTATTAATGATTGAGGTTTAAATATGAATAAAATCATGGAGAATGTGATGTAAATAACTATGTGAATTGAGACTCGATTAGTAATATAGTTTCGGTTACAGACAGAATAACACACAATCTCCATTATAATATGATGATATTAACTCTTAACATCCTATACCGCCTAATTCCACCCGCCCGGAAGTCACATTCATTTTCCTAATCTGCCTCAAATGATAGCCTTTGTTTAAATGTAATATTAAACATATTTAGAAGTCTTTAATTTAAGGGAAATAACAGGTGACTTGAAATGAAAAGGTCATTTTTAGCCATTTATTTATAATTTCCTTATAGGAATGGGGCTCTGGACTTAGAAAATTCTCAACAGGACGTTAACAGTTAATATACATGTTCCTAAATCTTCCGTCCATTATCATCCTGTAACACTCACTGGTTAAAAATGAGACTGTCCAAATTTTTTAAAATGCAATGCAAAAATCAGATAATCTGGTGTCGCTTAATCACAGATTTCTTATTTGTTCTATTTTATTTCACCCAATTTTAAAAATGAAACATTCCAAATGGACTTGCGTTGCTTAAGTGCCCAACATAAAAATTAAAATGAATTGGAAAAAAAAAAGTTACATGTTTTATTTGTAATATTGAAATTGTGAATTATGGAAAATAGAGTATGCAACTATATTGATCTTTAAGTTTCTGTAAAATTAAATACTTAGAAATGATATGTGTATTAAGTGTTATATCAATTGTTATTGTACATTTTTGTATCATTTATTGCAAAGACAATAGAAGGATTTATATGTAATGAAATTGCAAATCATCATTTCTGGCTTAAATAGCTCCTCTTGATTTTTGTTTAGAATATATCATAACAAGATGTTTTATACTCTTATCAATTATAGAGTATTATGCAGATGTCATGTAAATCCAGATTATCTGGTGTTGCTTAATCGCAGATTACTTATTTGTCCCAATTTATATCACCCAATTTTTAAAATGAAATATTCCAAATGGTCTTACATCACTTAAATGCCCAACGTAAAATAAAAATGAATTGAAAAAAAAAGGGAAAAGTTACGTTTGTTTTATTTGTAATATTGAAACTGTGAATTAAGGAAGAGATTTTGGTAATTTTGATTTTCTGTTGTCCCTGCCCAAATTTACACTAGGCAACTCTATTAATCTTGAAGTTTCTGTAGAATTAAATGCTTACAAATGATATGTGTATTTGTTTGTTTTTGTTTTACGGCATATCAACCTCAATGGGTCATTTAATGCCAACTACGTTTTTGAAATGAATTGGTGATAATGTTTAATTTTCTAAAGGTTTTTTTTTTTTTTTTTTTTTACATATTTTTTGTGAATGAAACTTTTAGATATTTTTTTTTTTTAAACATATTTTTGTGTTTTCATTTTTTTGGAAGATTTTTAGATTTTGTTGTAGATGTGTGCCTCTTTTATGTATCCAAGTAGTTTTTTTTGGTTTATTTGGTAGAATATCTGTTTTAGATTTGTTGTTTGGTAGTATTTTTTTCGTATTTGTTTTAGGTTGCTACATTCTGTTAAAATGTGTTTGATTGTGTAGGGTTTTTGGCATGGTATGCAATATGGGTCTGCTTCTTTTTTGAGGAGGTATGAATGGGTAATGTATGAGTGTCCTATTCTTAGTCTGGATAATATTACTTCTTTTCTGGATATTTTGGTTTGATTTATTTGAAGTTTTCCTATTTGTGGCATTATTTCATGTAGTTTGTTGTTTTGGAAGTTATTCCAATAATTTTGCCATTTTTGTTTTGTAAGTCTGTAAAAGGTATTTTAAAGTGTGTATCAAATGGGTTGTTTTTAGCTGTTTTTGCTGCTGAGTCTGCTATTTCGTTTCCTTGGATTCCGATGTGACTTGGTATCCAGCAAAGTATAATTTCTTTTTGGTTGATATTATTGAATTTGGTGAGTAGTTTAGCTATTAATGTGTATATGTGTATTAAGTATTATATCCATTGTTATTGTATATTTTTTGTATCATTTATTGCAAAGACAATAGTAGGATTTATATGTAATGAAATTGCAAATCATCGTTTCTGGCTTAAATAGCTCCTCTCGATTTTTTTTCTTTATTTCTTTGAAATTCCACAGGTACCGCTAGTAATGGAGATTATATATCTGTCGGTCAGTAACCAAAACTATGTCAACCTCCGTTTAAATATTTTTATAAAAAAAAAAATTTTTTAAAAAAAAAAAAAAAAAAAATAATGAAATTTATTGTGTACAATGCTCAGGTGCACCACAACTCATCAAAGTCTCATGTCAAGTACACAGAATAATGTTGTGTCAGGAACATGAACAGTTTACAGTAGTAATATGCATGTATGTGTGTGCATGTGCATGTGGAGAGTGGCATCAGGTATAGTGTTGGCGGACTACAGGAAGCATGGAGGCTTTGAAAGATTCAGTGCTCCGGCAGCCTACAACAGATGCAGGCAGTTTATTCCATGTCTCCGCAATTCTGAGCGTGAAAAAATATTTCCGAAAGTCACATGAGCAGTGCTGTTTTCTGACTTTATTTATGTTATATACTCAATTAGATAGTCATTATGTAATTGTATCTATTGATATTTAGCTCAAAATTATATTATGATACTAGAAGTGGCTACCTGGCGTCACCTGGGTAAAGGTATGGGGGAGAGATAGTCTTGCAGATCCATTATTGTTGAATTACAATTTGGATACCCGCAGGTCCCAATAAAATCCCTATGTAAAAAAAACAAAAAAACAAAACAAAAACAAAAACAAAAAAAAACACCTTACGTTGATGAAAGGAAAAATTAATGTCTCTTATTTAAAATATTAAATGCAAAAAAAAAAACAAAAAAAAAACAACAAATTCCATGCTGTTATCATTTTAATATGATTTCTTTAATTATCTTCATGAATATAAATCAAATCCTCATTATTTTTGCTCAAAAACCAAGCCCTGGTGATATTTAATGTGTATATATATTTACTTTGTTGTTAATTGTTTTATTTTCAAAGTTTCCTCCGGACATACACATACAACTGCCATTTATATATGTTTAGGTAGATATAGAAAGATCACATCTAATTATAATGAAGATTATGTATCTGTCTGTCTGTAACCGAAACTAAGTCACTATCGAAGTCACAATTCATTGAGATATTTATGTTATATTCTCAATTAAATAGTTATAATGTAATCTTAATTAACATCTTATCTATTAATGATGTCTCTATTAAAGCCTAGCTCAAAACAGCCCATGTTATTAACAAGTTTAGAATCCTGCAAAGTGTTACGTTTAATCAAATGATAAATATATATATACCCAAAGAAAAATATATATGTATACCTACACGAAGGAAAGAAAAAGTATTTCAGCACGAAAGAAAAAAAAAAAGAAAGAAAAATATACACCCAAAGGAAAATATGTATTAATATATATATATATACCCAAAGAAAAATACGTATATATATAACCACACGAAGGAAAGAAAAAGTATTTCTGCACGAATGAAAAAAAAAAAGGGGAAAGAAAGAAAAAAAGAAAAAGAAAATATGCACGCAAGGATACCGGGGAAAGTCCTGGTGGAAAAAAAATATACATGTAATAGTAACACAAAGAAAAAAAAAAGATAGGCGAAGTAGAAAGAAAATAAATAAGTAAAACATTATTCTTACCTGATTTCCAAATGTTTTGAACCCTTTTGGAATATAATCCTCACAAATTTTGAACAAACAGAACCATCACAGTCAACTTCCCGACAACAGTAACGAGCATTTTGAAAGCCATAAGTTTCTAAGAAGAAAAAAAAAGTTCAGGAAGAAAATTCACTTTTGATTAAAAGGGGGAGACAGTCAGCATATTCTAAGCCTCACCTACAGGGCAGGGATGATTTTTTTTTTACAATAAAAATGCCTTGGATATTTTTTTTTTTTTTTTTACTATAAAAATGCAATGGAAATGATTTTTACTATGAAAAGGCATTGGAAATGTTTGTTTTTTTAATATAAAAATGCATTGCAAATTATTTTTTACACTAGGAAAATGCATTGGAAATAATTTTTTTACTATGAAAATGCATTGGAAATATTTTTTTACTATAAAAATGTATTGGAAATAATTTTTACTATAAGAATGCATTGGAAATAATTTTTACTATAAGAATGCATTGGAAATAATTTTTACTATAAGAATGCATTGGAAATAATTTTTACTATAAGAATGCATTGGAAATAATTTTTACTATAAAGGAAATGAACTAGTAAAAAAGTTAAAAAAAACAAAAAAACAACAAAAAAAAAAAAACACAACTGACCTGCAACTGAATCCCATGAATTGGCATCTCCTGAATATAGTAGTTGCCATGGTTTCTGGTAAGGAGGAAGTATTATCTTGTATCCTTGACTCTTGGGAGAGATTTTCTTGATAAAATTTCCCATGACATCATGCGTGAAACAGCCTGGTAAAAAGAAAAAAAATGTAGATATTAAAAACTGGGGTGGGGGTGGATCCACTATGAAATTAATAATGTCTAATCAAATGTTGGATATCAGTTAAGAGGAGACATTTGGTCGTTGCTTTGGTTTTACGGCATGTCAACCCCAGCTGGGTTATTTTATGCCAAAGATGTTTTTTGTTTTATTTATTCTTGATGGGTACTCAATTTTATTTCTTTTTAAAACTAGATTTTTTTAAAAATATATTTTTTTAAACTCATTTCTTTTTATTTAATCCATAGATGTGGACCTATTGTCTCTCATGTTGAACACTTTACAGAGGGCTCCTCTTGTTGTATTGTCCTCGCCTGGAAGATAGAACTTCCGGCTGAGGGACAAAGAGAAAGATAAAAATATATATTTAAAAAGAAAGAGAAAGCGGAACAGATAGTTTCCGGTCAAGGAAGCAGGGTGAAGATAAAGAGATATATAACAAAGGTCCGTTATCAGATCAAAAAGATAAAAATGTGTAGGCGTGTTGTCAATACAAAAAGCCAGAGGGTCAAGCCGACAGATCAGACGCCGGCCCGGCAGTGGAAAGGACACTTTACGTCTCCCGTCAACAAAACACCCCTCGGGCACTCATTGTGAACACTGCGCTCTTGGCTAGCCACCGGCATTCTCATTGTAAGCTCTGCGGCCCTCACCTACCACACACCGAAGAAAATAAAGAAGAGTCCTCTTTTGTATATGCGTATCTGTTGTTATTGAAGTCCAGTAGCTGACTACTAACATACATCGCTTTTGGTACTGGGAACATACCCGCTACTAACATACACGAATTTAGCGTTGTGAATTCAAAGCCAGTATATAACACTCTAACCAATTACAATTACATTTCAACTATGTTAATGTGCATAGGTGGAAATCAGTCTGGGGTTAACATAAGCAAACAAAAAAGATGCAGGCTAAGTGGAATGATGCAGGTGGCCAGCAAGAAAGAAAGGCGTGGTTACATAGATGTTGTGAATTTGTGTGGGTGTCGTGCCAGACAGGGAGCAACAATTAGAAGTTGTGTAGACATCCAGAATGCTATATAACCAGTCCAAATTTTGATATAGGAAGAGTCTGGCTGAAGTTTCAACCCGAAAATAACACCTGTCAACCCCTCTGTGTGTATTTGCAAGTCCTATCCTCTTTGACTCTCACTCTCCATAGCATGGTTACATGGTGGGGATTATGAATTTGTGTGGATGTCATGCCATGAGAAATTGTGTAGACATCCAGAATGCTATATACCAGTCCAAATTTTGATATAGGAAGAGTCTGGCTGAAGTTTCAACTCGAAAATAACACCTGTCAACCCCTCTGTGTGTGTGTGTGTGTGTGTGTGTGCGTATGCAATCCTAACCTCTAAAGAACAAAAATATAAACTATATCTTTATTTTTTGTTTGTCATCTTTTATCAAAGTTCAGCTGCAGTATACAACACAAAGTCCCTAAAGCGACTTGTTCTTACTGCTTATACAGTTTTGAGGTCTACTGTATGATAAGGCTTTAAAAATATTATTGTAATGGAGATTCAGTGTGTGTCTATAAGTGAAACTACATCACTGCTTACATAACAATACACTCAGGAATTGCGTAAGTTTATCAATTAGTATTTAATCTATAGTCAAAATCATTAATACATAGAATACATCTTATTAACAATGTGTGAAAATCTGAGACAGCCCAATGTTATTAGTACATTTAAAATCCTGCAATGTGTCTTATATATCACTAAGAAATAAAGGTTTACATAATATATATATATCCCACTGATAGACTGTTGGAGTTTTTTGGTATATAAGGCGTGTGTGTCAAATGACCACTTCTACTTATAGACTCGCCGATGAATATGTGACCAACCTATTGACCAACCACTGGCAGTATTCTGCTGCTGATATTATTATTTATACTGGCTGATTCTAATCTTAGCTACTCACATCTACTTGGGTCTTCATGGACGACAGATCATAGGATTATATCGCTGGACCTTTTTGACATTACGTAGGATTCCAAAACTTAGGACTTATTCACTTCCCGAAGGATTCTATATCACAGGACTTATTCACTTGCCAAAGGATTCTATAACTCGGGACTTACTTACTTATTTACTTTAAGTTCTTTAAAACTGGCCAAGGATGGCGGCCAGCTACTTAACACTGACCGACATCAAGGTACAGAGGTCCAAAAAGTAGCCTTGAAGGGCCTTAAATCAATCGAAAAAAAACTTATCTACCCAGAAAGATCAAGGTGTGGTGTTATCAACATGAATTACTACCCCGTCTTTTATGGCCCTTACAGATGTATGAGTTTGCACTATCTTGCATTGAGCGAATTCAGCAATATAGCAACATATACCTGCATAAGTAGCTTGGAGTTCCTCCTTGTTTTTCGAAAATAGGTTTATATACCAATACTGGAAACCTACAGCTCCCAATATCTTCACTGGTAGAAGAGTTCAAGATTGGGAAAGTGCACCTTCATATAATGATGAAGGACTTCGCTGACGAGGTAATTCGGAAGGCGCATCCAGAGATAAAATAATTTTATTAAGACCGCCCAGGAGTTGGCATGCAGCCTACGAATCAAAGACATTATAGGCATCACTCAAACCAATTGAGCTGGGCTGGGCAGTACGAGCAACAAGGTATTTTTCAAAGAGGGCCCAAAAGGGAAAAGAGACATGGTGATCATAAAGTAAACGCGTTTTTAGAAAAATCAGAAACTGCACTGATAACGAAACTCTTAAGATGAATGGATGTTATAATTTCATCTCTACTTTTTTTCTTTTTTTTTTTAAATACTCTGTCCAGTGGCAAAAGCTGCTTGGTAGCACTGGGAGTGGCAGTCCCGCCTTCAGCTACTGAAACTGTGCTATCACCTCTAGTTGGCGGCTGATGAGGGCAGGGTATCACATGTGCTATCACACATTGTATGATGAAAATTGGTATGGTTAATTTGCATACTGGTTTTAACAAAACCGGGTTTAATAAATAATTACTTGGTGTTATTGATCTCTATTATTATTGTTTTATTCTCCAATGTATTAAAATCAATCCTATGAATAATTTTATACAGAAACTAATTAAAATATAATTAAAATAAGTAATCTTTATATATGAATTCTTATTTAATTTTGTTAATCTCTCTAATTTAACATATTTCATTACATTACAAATAAAATAATATTATTATAATGGAGATTGTGTGCTTTTCTGTCTGTAACTGAAACTATATTACTACTCATATCACTATTCCCTTAGTTATTGACATCACATTTTCCATGATTGTATTTTTATTTAAACCTCAATTATTAATAAAATTGATTTACATTATTAATACTGTTAACCATGTCTACATACTGACAACATGCAATTATATTTATATATACAACAAAATAGTGGTTTACAGTGTGAATGGGAAGGCTAATTTGCATATTGATATTAAAAATGTGATTTTATTAAATATGTGCTTAGTATTATTGATTTCTAACTGTTTGGTTTTATTTTAATGAATATAATCAAAAATCTCTTCAATGAATCTTAAATGAAATCCATTAACAAGAAAAAATAACTGTCATTTTATTCTTTACTTCCTCTTTTAACTAAATACTTAAATTAGAAAAAATAACAATGAAAGACGAGAGTGATGGAAGAGTAAGTTGTTCCATTTTTTATTATACTCCCTCTGTTTCAAATCTTTTTATCAGTATTCTTATTTAGTTTCATTAGCCTTTCTAATTTAATATAATATTTTATTACATTAAACTTAAATACTTGCACCCGGAGGGTGCATATATCTGCTAGTAATAATAATAATAATAATAATAATAATAGAAAAATAATTTTTTTTTTAAGTATACAAAGGGAAAACGGCCTTCTTCAGGGCAAAATGTTTTATATTTGAAGTTAAAATGGACAAAATACAGAGAATTTAACTTCAAATATCAAACATTTTGCCCTGAAGAAGGCCGTTTTCTTTGTATACTTAAATATCTTATATTTTTCTATTATTATTATTTTATTTCTTTTTTAGAATAATAATAAATGGAATACAATGTGTACATGGACAAAGTCTCATCCGAAACACGTGTTGGCATTTCATTAAACCATTTTTATCCATTCAACATTTTCTTTCTTTTACTTATTTATCCTTTCAACATATTGTCGGATTTATTTCCATTTTTCAACTTACATATAATTTAAATCGGCTCATACTAGATAAAAAGAAAAAAGAAAAATCCAATTTCAGAATTTACCTTGGGGTTCATGGTTAATGCAAGAATAGAATGAAGAATGCCCAACTTCATATTCTTGGGTCTTGGGGGACATCTTCTTGATAAAATTACCCATTTCTTCATGTGGGAAGCACCCTGAAAATATGAGAAACCAACAAAAAGATTAACAGAATATAAAGAAAAAATGTAATATTAAGAGACATTTTTTTTCAAACATTTGAAAAAGGTCAAGAATATTAATTGGAAATTGAAGTTTTTACAATTAAATGTTTATGAAGTACTTGTATATCCACTGGTCCTGCTAGTCAAGATTATTATACTTTTTACATATTGAACTATTTAGCAATAGCTCTTAAGTAAACATATCAAATGTTGTAATAATTAGATTATCATACAGTGGTATTGTTACATAATTATTGGATCCCTAATGCTTTTATAAGGTATTGTAGAAATCATAATGGCGATTAGTATAGCTGATGGCCCTGAGAGTGAGTGACAGCGTTTGACCTCACTCTGACCTTGCGTTCTGGGGATGAATCGTGAGAACCGGAACCCCGATAGAAGGCCCTCTTCCGGTTTAAGGATACTAAGTAAGTTAGAGTCAGTTAGAACTTAGAAGCCGAGCTAGCAACATGTAAGCCTCATCTGCGCAGATTGTCTGGGTGGGGATTTGGAATAAAGTAACATCAACATAAATCAAAGTCTTGTGTTTATTACTAAAAACTAACAATGACACAGGGCTTCTGATAAGGAATGATCCCCAACAGAAACCAGACCCGGAATCCTCAATAGAAGACCAGACGAGACCTTAGAAGATATACCAGACCAAGATAGATAATAGACGATCAGAAGCAAAGCCGGCCAGAAGAATAGACGACCAGAGTAAGAATTAAAGAAAGGTATATAATGTTATATAGATTTGGCTTAGTGAAAAGACCAGTATATAACAGTATATCCACAGGTCCTGTTAGTCAAGATTAGTATACTTTTTACATATTGAACTATTTAGTAATAGCTCTTAAGTAAACATATCAAACATTGTAATAATTTAATCATCATACTGTGGTTTATCCACTGGTCTTGCTAGTCAAGATTATTATACTTTTTACATATTGAACTATTTAGTAATAGCTCTTAAGTAAACATATCAAATGTTGTAATAATTAGATTATTATACAGTGGTATACCCACAGATCCTGCTAGTCAAGATTATCATACTTTTTTATGTATACGTCAGGGGAAGAGGTAGTGGATGAAAGAAGTTGCAGGATATGGTTTTCTCATTTCCGAAGTGGTGATTTCATTTTAAAAGAGGAGCCAAAAAATGGTTGTCCAAAAAAAAAAATTGAATCCAAACTGTTGGAAGCTCTTGTTTCAGAGAATCCTAATGTTACCACTAGGGAAATTGCAGAACAGTAAAATGTGGCCCGTACAACCATGGTACACCAGCTAAAACACACCAGAAAAGTGTCAATGGCTGGAAAATGGGTTCCTCACGAGTTGTCTCCAGAGAATCGACAACTGCAGGCTTTTTACGTTTTGCACCCATCTGATATATAATCCTCCACCCCCTTCTCCTCCTCCTCCTCCACAAAAGAAACTTACCTCCCAATTTCTTGATACTGGCATAAGTAAATCAAGGGTATTCCAAATAATTATCACGTAGTCATTTTCAGCTGAAAGAAAAAAAAAATTAAATAATTTTAAAAAAAGATGTTAAAAAAAAAAATCTAAAACAGAACAAAAAAAGCTGTTAAGATTCTTGTGGCCATTTTTAAGGTGCAAGTATTTAAGTTTAAGTGAGAGCACTTTACAGTGGAGATCCCTTGTGGCATTAAGTTTGATCCGTGTTGAGTAGAATCCTATAACGCTCATCCGTGTATCTTGAATCCTATGATCCTTGTGTTTGTCAGTGTTAAGTACAAGTAACTGAACACCTTTCCACCAAGGCCCTTAAGTAGTTAACCAACAACATATTTGAGCATTTTGATTGGCCAATTCAGTCCACGTGGCCTCAAAGAGTCTATAAATTCAAGTTGTGATCCACAGCACACCTTATATACCAAATTATTCCAGCCAAAGCAAGATTTGTGCTTTCCATTATTTAATGTGTCCTTGGTATATACTCAAGTCTGTACTCTACAAAAAAGATAAGTATATGCCGATTCCAAGGAGAGTATGTAACACAGAACTGGAACCTCACCGCCAGATGCAGTTTAATGTCAAAGACTAGGGCCAGTGCTTAGGTCTTGGGACCATATGATGTTTAGGCACCCCTTTTTGATCTCGATTCATAAGGACGTGTTTTTCATTTACACCGTCAATATCCGGTTGTTTGTTAACAGACAAATTTTTAAGTTTTTGTTCTAAATTATAAAACTAACCCCTAACAAACAACTGGATATTGATGGTGTAAATGAAAAACATGTCCTTTTGAATCGAGATCAAAAAGGGGTGCCTAAAGCTCATATGGTCCAGGTCTTGTGCCCTAGCCCCCATGTCTGATACTCTACTTCATGCCAATTTTCATAATGTAGTATTCATATAAGAATTAAAAACAATGTGATTATATATATATATATATATATATATATATATATTATATATATATATATACTAGCAATATATGCACCCTCCGGGTGCAAGTATTTAAGTTTTAATGTAATAAATATTGTATTAAATTAGAAAGGCTAATGAAACTAAATAAGAATACAGATAAAAGATTTGAAACAGAGGGAGTATAATAAAAGATTTGAAACAGAGGGAGTATAATAAAAGATTTGAAACAGAGGGAGTATAATAAAAAAATGGAACAACTGAAACTTATTCTTCCATCACTCTCGTCTTTCATTGTTATTTTTTCTAATTTAAGTATTTAGTTATAAGAGGAAGTAAAGAATAAAATGAGTTATTTTATCTTGTTAATGGATTTCATTTAAGATTCATTGAAGAGATTTTTGCTTATATTCATTAAAATAAAACCAAACAGTTAGAAATCAATAATACTAAGCACATATTTATTAAATTCGATTTTTTAATATTAATATGCAAATTAGCCTTCCGTTTACACTGTAAACCGCTATTTTGTTGTATATATAAATATAATTGCATGTTGTCAATATGTAGACATAGTTAACAGTATTAATAATGTATGACAATTTTATTAATAATTGAGGTTAAATAAAAATAAAATCATGGAGAATGTGATGTCTATAACTAAGAGAATTGTGATTTGAGTAGGAATATAGTTTCGGTTACAGACAGAAAAACACACAATCTCCATTATAATAAGATATATATACACACACACACATTAGAGATGTAAACAGGAAAAAACAGAATATTCAGGACATTTTTTATATACAAGATTTGCCAATGTTTTGACTTAGTTAAAACCATCTTCTTCAGAACAATGTAATTGATGTTAAATGTTTCAGCTGAAAAATGATATATGAAACCCGTCCTTCCAGGGTCCTCAAGCAAGCTTAGGCCTACCCTTTGTTGTCTTTGTACCTGAGCTTTGGTCTACAGATTCCATGTGATCTCTCTCTCAGTTGAGAGTACAGAATCTGTTTTGGCAGTCTGTTATCCCCAAGTCTGTTTTAAGTGGCCAGCCCATCTCATGTTGCTCTGGACACTGGACAGGTATGTCGTGAATGCCAGGGAGTCCAGTTCTCTTCAGTATGGTCCTGTTTGAAACATGTTGCCACCACTTGACATATACTGTGCAAGTGACGCATGTAGTAGACATGTAGTCTGAGGGCATCCACTTTGAATACCATCCAGGCTTCCACACTGTACAGGAGGGTTAAGAGAATTAAGGCACGGTATACTGCACATTTAGTCCTCAAGGAGATGTCTGTTGAACTAGACTTGCCTCTTCAGCCAGCCATATATATATATATATATATATATATATATATATATCTATCAATCGAGGTAGCATTATCAGGTTGTTTGGTAAAATCAGTGGACATTGACAAATTTTCACCTTTATTGGTTCAAATTGCAATTTCTCGTATATTTCTGGTCCAATCTTTAAAATATTTATATGCTTGGAAAGAAAATAAAATAATATTTCTAAATATGTCATTTCTATGTGTTTTTATCCATTGAATTATTTTTCATAGCAAGTTAAAATGATATTTTGCTTCGAACAACCAAAAACATAAAATATTACTCATTTTTTTAGACTAAATTTTATATGCTATTTTGTATTTCAAAATCAAAGTAGCTAATCTTTATCAATATTCTTGAAATTTTACACTTAATTAGGAGACACTTTTAACTACCGACAGAAACTTGTATTTTTCTTTTCCGACCTTTGGAAGCAAAACCACAACAGACCAAAGTTGACAGAGATTTCTTCAAAAAGTATAAGATAAGCAAAAAATAAAAAATAAAGCACTATATCCTTAATAAAAGATAGAATTATTTTGATATATAATATGTGACATTAGGATGATGGTTAACTGTCAGGCTTTTATGTCAAAGGTTGAATTTTAGGAAAAAAAAAAACTTAAAATTTAGTCAATTTTAATATGTAAACAAACCCCCAACACACGTTAAATTTCTGACTGTAATTGGTTTAATTCACAATTTCTCGAGTATTTCTGATCTAATCTTAAAAATATTAATATGGTTGGAACGAAAAGAAAATAATCTTTCTAAATATGTAATTTGTATGTGTTTTTATCCATTGAATTATTTTTTACAGCGAGTTAAAACAGTATTTTGTCTTCAAACAGGCAAAAAATTTTTTCCATGGCCAAATTCTAACGTGTTACATTATTATTTGTAAAATCAAAGTAGCTAATCTTTATCAATATTCTTGAAATTTTACAGTTACATAGGAGACACTTTTAACTACCAGCAGAAACTTGTATTTTTCTTTTCCGACCTTTGGAAGCAAAACCACAACAGACCAAAGTTGACAGAGGTTTCTTCAAAAAGTATAAGATAAGCAAAAAAAAAAAAAATCACTATATCAGTAATAGAAGACAGTCTCAGAATTATTTTCATATATAATGTGTGAAATTTTAATGATTGTATACCATCAGGATTTTTGTCAAACTTTTAATTTTGGAAAAAAAACTAACTTACGTAAACAAAGCTGCACACTCAGGACAAGTTTTGTTAAATAAAATTATATAAAGAATTATTCTATTTCTTGTATGTAATACAACATAGCAGGTATTTAAAAAGATATTTTAAAGTCCAAAGTTATGTTATTTATATAAACTAGCAAATATATGCACCCTCCGGGTGCAAATATTTTAGTTAAATTTTATAATAAAATATGATATTAAATTAGAAAGGCTACTGAAACTGAATAAGAATGTAGATAAAAAGATTTTGAACAGAGGGGGTATGATTGAAAAATAGAACAACTTTGAAACCAACTATTCCATCATTTTCCGTTACTCCCGTCTTTCATTGGTAAATTTTCCTAATTAAACTGTTTAGTTAAAATAGGAAGTAAAGAATATTACAGTTATTTCTTCTTGTTAAGGGATTTCTTTTAAAATTTATTGAAGAGATTTTTGCTCATATTCAATAAGATAAAACCAAACAATTAGAAATCAATAATACTAAGCATATATTTATTATGATCAATTTTTTAAGATCAATATACAAATTAGCCTTCCCATTCACACTGTAAACCGCTATTTTTGTTGTATGATAAATACAATGCATGGTTAGTATGTTGATATGGTCAACAGTGTAAGTAATGTAAAACAATTTTATTAATAACTGAAGTTTAAATATAAATAAAATCATGGAGAATGTGATGTAAATAACAAAGGGAATTGTGACTTGAGTAGGGATATAGTTTCGGTTACAGGCAGACAAACACACAATCTCCATTATAATAAGATTAATACTATATATGTGTATATATGCTGTATTAAAATGAAAATGTTGAATAATCTTGTGGTAAACTTTAAAAACAGAAAAAAATCTTGATATCCCTATTTCTTATTCACCAAATAATGGGATTCCAGCATGGAGATACATAAAAGTGCAGAATCAGAAAGAACATACAATTTTACATAAGAATGCCAAGTTTTTTCAAAATTGCTCCAAAAATAAAGAAATGGTGAAGAAATTACTGAAGTTCTTGTTTTGAATTGGTCCGTGATTTGACATTTTTTAAACAAAATCATGTCCACTTTTGTACCCCCAATTTCAGGGCTTTAAATTCTCATAACTTTTGAACCACTGGGGATATTTGCATAATTCAAACAGTTCTGAAATCCATTTACATAGCTCTATATAACTAATGTGATTAAATAACAATAACATCAAATAAAAAAAATCAACTGGGAATGCTAATCTAAGCATGATCTGTAGTAGAATTGAAATTTGTTACTTACCTGATGTGTGTTTGTTTTTATCTTCATCTTACTCATAAAATATTTGTCTTTGTGGTTGCCATGATAATGTTGTCTTTGATTTTGGCAAAGAACTTTTACAGCGGTGCACATTTTAAATCCATAAGTAAACGCTTAACCTACAGAAAAACAGATAAAAAGGGTCAAGTATTAAATAGAGGATGATATAAATCAAAAAGAAAAGAAAATTTCATCTATTTCTTAAGTTACAATTCATGAGAGGTGATGAATGGGGAACAGACCTATAGCTAAGAATTCAAATTGAGGTCTGTCAATTTAGAATCAAGGAGTCCCCATGGAAAACTACCGGGGACTGTTGGTAACCCTTGACCGTTAGAAGCGCGTGATTTTATGCGCTATGACAGACATGTGATAGTTTAGATCAGATTCAACCCTAGCTTTGGAAGGAGAAAGACGTGATTGTCTTCTCCCCAGGGTCCAATCTCCTTCCCCGCGGTGGAACCAATAAATATGTGGCTAATAAAAACTTGATCAAGAAAAACAAAGTATTGTTAATTAATTATTAAAAACAAGCAATGCCCAGCTCAGACCAAAGAAGAACATAAGAAGAAGCCAGCAGATAGAAGTCAACCAAAGATAAGATATAAGTTATGACCCTTTGATCCTTTGAAAATGTGCCATGACAGACACGTGATAGTTAGAGTTAGATTTGACCCGACTTTCAGAGAGCTTAGACGTGCTCCGGGGTCGATCTCATTCCCACGGTGGAACCAATGAATATGGGCTAATAAAAAATTGATCAAGAAAAACAAAGAAAAACAAAAACAGTTTATTAATTATTAAAACAAAGAAAAACAAATTAAACAAAGAAAACAATTAAAAACAAAGAAAACAATTAAAAACAGTTTATTAATTATTAAAAATAAGCAATGCCCAGCTCAGCCCAAAGAAGAAAAGAAGAAGAAGCCAGCAGATAGAAGTCAACCAAAGATAAGATGGCGGCCAGAGTAGTAGTAGTAGTAATAGTAGAGTATCAAGTAAGACCATCTCCTCTCTAATCTAAATCTCTCTCTCTATCACCCGAGATGAACTCTCTAGTATGAAAAAGAAAAGAAAATAAAGTGGAAAAATAAATTCAACTTGTTGAAGAGAGGGGGGGGTCAACAAGTCGAATTTATTTTTTCCACTCTATTTTCTTTTCTTTTTCATACTAGAAGCTATTTCGGCAATTTCTTCTTTTTCTTTTTGTTTTTTTTTAATTTTATTTAAATTTGTTTATTTATTCTTTTTACATTCCTTTTTTCTCTCTTTTTTTTTTTTTCTACTTTTGCTCTTTCGTTATTTCTTGATGGCTTACTTTTTCTTTCGTGTTTTTTTTTTTTCATTATGAATGATTTTTCTTCCTACTATTAATTTCTCCCCCCTCTCTCTCTCTCTCTATCTATCTCTGCGATTCCTTTTTTTGTTTCTTCTTTGACTTTCATTCCATCAATGAAATTTTTATTTCTACACGATAAGTTCTATTCTCCCCTCTATCTACCCCCCCCTCTCTCTCTCTGCGATTCCTTTTTTGTTTCTTTTTTTTTCACTATTATATACCCGATGTTTATAAAGGGTATATATTTTTAAAAAAAGGACTCTCACATCAATTTTGACGTATGAGGGTTCATACAATGAACAACCCACACAATAATTTGTCTATAGTGGTGAAGGCATGCGTTGGACCATCCGCACTTTTTGGCACAGTTGATAGGAAAGAATTGGTGCACAAGGAATGCCACAAACCCGACTGACCTCAGGTTTTCAAATTCAGAGTTCCTTCTCCTAGACTGGTTACCTATCCAAGGTTAAAGAGCCCAGTCTGCCCAACTATTTTCCCATAGCTGGAGGGAGAATATATGGATTCATACCTTTCCCAAGGGTATTAGCACTATGTAAAATGCAAACAGCCTTGTCTAGGATTTGAACTCGGGTTGACGAGTTCATTTCCTACGACTAACCATTATGCCACGCACCTCCATACCCATATAAAGGATATATGACAGTTATACAAACCCTCATATTTGGTTTTAAATTGATTTTAATGGCATGTCAACCTGTCTGGGGTTATTTTATGCCTCAAGATTAGAGAATTGTATACATTTATATCTATTAAGACTTTTTTGGCACCAAGTTATATATCAAGCATTCCTATCTTATCTTATTATAATGAAGATTCGGTGTCTGTTTGTAACCAAAACTACTTCACTGCTTACATCACAATACCCTCAGGAATTGCATTAGTTTATCAATGAGAATTCAATTTATAATCAAAATTATTATTATATAGAATAAATCTTATTTATTAATGATGTCTCTATGAAAATCTGAGTTAGATTTGCCTTACAACAGCCCATGTTATTAGTACGTTTAAAATCCTGCAATGTGTCACATATATCACTAAGAGATAAAGGTTTACATAATATATGGTGTGGTTAATTTGCCTACTGGTTCTAGCAAAACCAGGTTTAATAAACAATTACTTGGTGTTATTGATCTGTAATATTGTTTTATTCTTCAATGTATTAAAATCAATTTTATGAATGATTTTATATAGAAACCAATTAAAATATAATTAAAATAAGTGTAATCTTTTTATATGTATTCTTATTTAATTTCGTTAGTCTTTCTAATTTAATATATTTCATTACATTAAAACTTAAATAGAGGCCGCATATTCTTGCTCATCTAGATAATATTATGCCTGACATCTGCATTACCTCCCTTGATTTGGAACTCATACAATTCTTACCTCCTTTCTTTGTTCACATATAGCAAGAATGTATCAAGCGAATATTTCATTTCATGGGTTTAATGTATGAGGTAGTGTCAAAAACTATCTGCATTTTCACCTATAGGATCAAATCCTATATTTAATATCCAATAAGAAAAAAATTCTAATGATTTCTAATATTATTGTTTCATTCTTCAATCTACTAAAATCAATTATATGAATGACTTTATATAGAAACCAATTAAGATATAATTAAAATAAGTGTAATCTTTTTATATGTATTCTTATTTAATTTCGTTAGTCTTTCTAATTTAATATATTTCATTACGTTAAAACTTAAATACAGAAGGTGCATATTCTTGTTAGTACAAATAATTTGCACACAGTTGTATGGTTTCAAGTATTCCTATTTAATACAAATAATTTGCACGAATTTGATTTGAATGAGTCCCTGGGAAATTTGATGAGTCCCAGCTAAAGTTTCTTAATAAGTTGTAGGGTTTTTATTTATGAACTGCGAAAAGGGGTTGGGAAAGTTTTCTTTGATGAAACAACTAAAGCCGTTTAACCTCTACCTTGTACTTTATCCCGTCTAATTCATATCTAAGAAAATATTGAAGTTGTATTAGCTTGAAATGGTGGGGTGGGGCTGGGGGTTAGAAAAGAAAAACAAAACAAAACAAAAAAACAGGAGTATTTACAGCAGGGTCGAGCAATATCCAAGTTAGGCACAAGGCTACTTTCTGCCAGTTAGTTATACTTTCCTGACCTCGTCGGGGGTCCAGTGAGCTTCGGCCACTGGAAAAGTAAAGTAATTAATAGCGTTGGTCCCAGGGGGCTATCCCTCCAGGCAATACCTGACCCCTTGATTTAAAGGGGCAGGGCTGGGTTTATTGCCTAGCGCCCGAGTCGCCCCCCTTGAGAGGCAATGCGGACGGGATCGACACAATTTTTATGCGCCCACGTAAAAACGAGACCTTGTGTCCAACCCATACAAGTGGGGTATGAGGTAAATACCTACTTTCTGCCAGTTAGCTGAGAACTCACCTCCTGAACAGTTACGGGTTGGTTGTGTGTAATATATCAGGATTTTTTAATGAAAAAATTGCATCTGTAGGTGCATCCCTGGGATGCATGTGTATGATTTTATAGCATCCTTTTAAATTCTTATACATCAAGGATGCAGGATGTGTACCTACCAGCATCTCTGTATAACACACACACACACACATATATATATATATATATGATAAGTTGTAAACACGGTGTGTTTGGAATGGCTTTTTGCCGACAGTTTTTGGGAGAATATGTGCTTAATTGGAGTCGTACCTAATTTTGAAAATTAATTAATTAATAATGAATTAGGCGGAATGCCTATTTAAATGTATGCCTAAACAAATCAAGAAAAAAAAATCAATCTCTGTATGTACATTTCTGAGGCCTAATAGGCCGAATATGTACATACAGAGATTGATTTTTCTCGATTTGTTTAGGCATACATTTAAATAGGCATTCCCGCCTAATTCATTATTAATTAATTAATTTTCAAAATTAGGTACGACTCCAATTAAGCACATATTCTCCCAAAATATATATATATATAAAAATATTGCTCTGTATTTAATCTAAAAAGATTATTATACATTGAGCTCTCATTAGGGATTATTAAAATACATGTATTTGCACCTACTAAACATGCAATAACCATACAATGTTAATTTAAAAATCCCACATAGAATCATCCCTTACTACCAGTTTTTAGATACCTTACATTTATTTCTCTCTCTCTATATATATATATTAGCAAATATATGCACCCCCGGGTGCAAGTATTTAGGTTTTAATGTAATGGAATATTGTATTAAATTAGAAAGTCTTATAAGAAGGCAGATAAAAAGATATGTAACAGAGTGGGGGTATAATAGAAAAATAGAAATGAAACTTACTCTTCCATCACTCCCGTCTTTCATTGCTGAATTTTACGTATTAACAATTTAGTTAAATTAGGAAATAAAGAATAAAATTACACTTATTTTTTCTTGTTAATGGATTTCATTTAAGATTCATTGAAGAGATTTTTGCTTATATTCATTAAAATAAAACCAAACAATTAGAAATCAATAATACTAAGCACACATTTAATAACATCACATTTTTAATATCAATATGCAAATTAGCCTTCCCATTCACACTACAAACCGCTATTTTTTGTATATATAAATACAATTGCATGTTATTTGTATGTAGATATGGACAACACTAATAAAAAGGTGAAGCAATTTTATTAATAATTCAGGTTTAAATATAAATAAAATCATGGAGAATGTGATGTAAATAACTATGTTAATTGTGACTCGATTAGTAATATAGTTTCGGTTACAGACATAAAAACACACAATCTCCATTATAATAAGATATATATATATATATGTGTGTGTGTAACCACAGTGTGTGGGTGTATGGTTAACACAATCTCACTTGAGACAGTAGTAAGCCAATATATACAGTATTATATATACGTATGTGTAAGTGCTGCGCTTTTTATGTGTGAGTGCATGCATACACGCAGAACAGGCGCATCCGCGCTTATACATCATACATGTAAACAACCAAATCACACATGCATACAGTTACGCAAACGCACAATCGCTTTGACCATATCTTTCCCATTTACAAAATCTTTCACTGCCCGAACAATCAAGTTTAAAGAGCATGAAACCAATATGGTAGCAGATTATTTTCCATACAAATATATATATATATATATCCAGTTCCCCAACACATAACAAAAAAAAAAATTAAACAGACACACATACACATATTCAGTTAACCAATCCTCAACAATCCAACTTTCTGGACCAACACCTGTGGTACCACCATCCACCATTCTGACACTCCCCATCTAGTGAGAAAAGAAAATCCACTAACCACCCCCAATCACCCCTCTCCCTACTGACGACCTTCCGTTTTCAGCATTTTGAGAATGTCCATCATTGAAGCAAGTACTATATCCAAGTCCTGAAGATGGTCTAATATGAGACCGAAACGTTGCATCGTCGACAATAAACATCCAGTTTCCATGACATCCGGTGTTTGTCTACCTTTCTCCACACACACACACACACACATATATATATATATATATATACATGTGTGTGGAGAAAGGTAGACAAATACTGGATGTCATGGAAACTGGATGTTTATTGTCGACGATGCTCAACCCCAGGAGGATGGGGAGCATATAGTCATCCACAGACACGTGTTTCGACTTATCAAGTCTCTTCAATGTGGCTAGACATTTTGTGAGCTATATATATATATATATATATATATATATATATATATATATAGGTAGCTCACAAAATGTCTAGCCACATTGAAGAGACTTGATAAGTCGAAACACGTGTCTGTGGATGACTATATATGCTCCCCATCCCCCTGGGGTTGAGCACTTTGGAGGGGATTTTGTTGATGACCACCAGCTAAAGCGTAAACGCAACTCTCTCCTATAAAAGGGGTGGAGCACTCTATGGCGGTTTTTACATACATATAGATGTGTTTATTAAAACAGTTAAAATCCCCTTCGCATTCTGTGGGTGATGATAGCCAAGCGGTAAAGCTCTCCGACTGATGCTGAATCGATCAGAGTTCTATCCCGGTGTAGGTAGCTCACAAAATGTCTAGCCACACTGAAGAGACTTGATAAGTCGAAACACGTGTCTGTAGATGACTATATATATACATATATATATATAATAAATAAGTAATCCACAGATACGTGTTTCAAGGTTTCACCTTTCATCAGTGTGGCTATACCCTAACAGCTACCTCTGGCCGGGTTCGAGACCCGAATGAACTTTCGTTCGCCAAACCTTTTAACCCGTACGGCCAGAGGCAGCTGTCAAATATAGGAGAATAATTAATCGCTACATTTCTAAGCAGAAATGAAATTCACTAGAGTCCTCAAACGTTTGTAAACAAACGCGAAGGTTAGCTAGACGCCATAACGGTGAATCTGCAATTAAGTCCCTATTCAGAGAACTTAACCATTACTGGGAGTATATATATAATAAATAAGTAATCCACAGACACGTGTTTCAAGGTTTCACCTTTCATCAGTGTGGCTATACCGTAACAGCTACATCTGGCACATATATATATATATATATATACTAGCAAATATATGCACCCTCCGGGTGCAAGTATTTAAGTTCTAATGTAATAGAATATCATATTAAATTAGAAAGGCTAATAAAACTGAATAAAAATGCAGATAAAACGATTTGGAACAGAGGAGGTATGATTGAAAAATAGAACAACTTTGAAACTAACTCTTCCATCATTTTCCCTTACTCCCGTCTTTCATTGGTAAAAGATCCCAATTTAACTATTTAGTTAAAATAAGAAGTAAAGAATAAAATTACAGCCATTTCTTCTTGTTAATGGATTTCTTTTAAGATTTATCCCCGAGATTTTTGCTCATATTCATTAATATAAAGCCAAACAATTAGAAATCAATAATACTAAGCACATATTTATTAAAATCAAATTTTTAATATCAATATGCAAATTAGCCTTCCTATTCACACTGTAAACTGCTATTTTGTTGTATATATGAATATAATTGCATGCTTTACGTACGTAGATATGGTTAACAGTATTAATAATGTAAAACAATTTTATTAATAATTGAGGTTAAAATTAAAATAAAATCATTGAGAATGTGATGTCAATAACTAAGGGAATTGTGACTTGAGTAGTAATAGTTTCGGTTACAGACTGACAAACCCACAATCTCCATTATAATAAGATGTAGATATAATATAAATAATCTATCTATCTATCTATATATATATATATATATATATATATATATACATTTTTAATATCAATATGCAAATTAGCCTTCCTATTCACACTGTAAACTGCTATTTTGTTGTATATATGAATATAATTGCATGCTTTACGTACGTAGATATGGTTAACAGTATTAATAATGTAAAACAATTTTATTAATAATTGAGGTTAAAATTAAAATAAAATCATTGAGAATGCGATGTCAATAACTAAGGGAATTGTGACTTGAGTAAATATAGTTTCGGTTACAGACAGAAAAACACACAATCTCCATTATAATAAGATATATATATATATATATATATATATTCATATTCTTTTGGCCAAGTGTTATAGTATTAATCGATTATTTTTGGTTGCTACGACCCTCGTGGCCTTTTCTTTTTTTTTGTTTTAATTTTTTCCCCAGATGAAGTTTGGTAGTATATTTTTACTATCAAACTATTTGCCGAGTTTTTATCTTACCGGGGAATGTAACGTAAATAACTAAGGGAATTGTGACTTGAGTAGTAATATAGTTTCGGTTACAGACAGAAAAACACACAATCTCCATTATAATAAGATATAACTATATAATTGTTGATATGACCGTTATTTAAGCCATTTCTTTGCTAAATGTATTGCTCTGTATATAATTCCCTAATTATTGTACATTGAGCTCTCAAAATGGACTATACCAATTTTAATATTCTGATGTTAAAAAAAGGCTCTGCTTAGAATAATTCCAAACACCAACTAACCCGATTTTGGTGCTACTGTAAAGCTGCACCACATGGGCCCTAACGAAGCACTTTGAAAATGAGTTGCACAAGGAGGCTGTGTGCTGCCTTGAATAATGTTGTGTAGGAGCTCAAGTCACATAGTAGCAGTAGTTGTTGAAGAAACAACATACGAAAGTCGTAGAGTCAAAATGGGGTTGTTTATTTCTTTCTAGGCTCATGGGTTCTCATGAGAGAGAGGTTAAGGTCAAGCTGTTCTATTATAAATCACCTTCATGCGCACTGTTCACTGATAGCCAAAAAACATCATGACAGAGCCCAAAAACCATGTCTGTCCCTTATTGGAACCAGCGAAAAACAAAAGAGATCGATTTTCCTTTACTTCCGTTTGTCGTCCCGAGAGGGGGGGGAGAACTATCCGCTCCTCTGCAGAAAACCTGAGACTTCCGTTTTTATTTTAAAATCTAGTTCAGCGGTCATTGACTAGTCACTGGCTGACACGTTGAGTGGAGTGTGTAGAATTCCAAACATTATCTTCTTTCTGTTCTTTTTTCTTTTTTTTTCTTTCTTTCTTCAGAAATCCAATTACCGTTTTCTTTTCAATCCCAAATTCTCCGTAGACCATAATAATTACGCTACAATAAATCCTGAAAGCAGCAACGATACGGTCACCGGCCCTTTCACTTGTAGTGAACCGGAAGTTATCGCACCGAAGGATAAAAATAAAATGACGAAAATAGCGCTTTGCGCAGGTGGATTGTGCAGCATGAGAAAGAAAAATTGAAATATTAAAAATAATAATTTTTCGACCAATCAGAGGTGTCCGCGCCTAAAAAGAAGTTTATCAAAAAGACCCTACCTGAATCTTATAAAAAGGGAAGGTTTTCGAAGAACAAGTCAGAAAGATCAAGCCTGCCTGAACAACTCCACGTCTCTCATTTTAAGAACATTTCACCTATTGCTGAAGGTACTACAAACTATACTTTTCTCTCTCTCTTAATAACCTGACTGCTGCTTTGATTCTGAACACAAAACCCTTTCTTTCTCACTTAGAGACTCTCAACAACTCTACTTATATTATTACATGAACATTAATAAAATCACTTTTGCAGGACCTTGTCCAGTATTTCTACTATTGTAAATTTTGTATCAATACACATTTTGTTTGTTAAATGTATGAGTTCTTTGTCTTTTCTGCCTTTACATGTGTGTCCTTAGAGTGTGAGGAGTAAATTGCCAAAATACATACACTTCATAAACTTGTAACCTCCAACAAGCCCACCATAAATTGGTGACCTGGACGTGATTTGAACACACCCACAATAAATTGGTGAACTAAACCGACGTGATTTGAACAATGCAAAGACAACAAAAAACACTCTACAATCAAACCATCTGGATATGGTGAACACTGCAGGAGGAGCGAGGACAAACTCATAAGTGACACTCTACTATGGACACACCAGTGTGGGTCAACCAGCAAAAACCTATATTGATCAGCTCTGTGCAGATTCTGGATGCTGCACAGAAGACCTACTCCCACTGTTGATATTTTGATAAAGTTTCTCTGCGAAAAAAACTTTATTTGTTTGTGTTTGTTTTACGGCATATCAACCTCAGTGGGTCATTTAAAACCGATAAAGTTTTGAAAGATTCATAGCGATAGTTTCAAAGAAAATTTCTAAATTCAATTTTATAAACAATGTGCCCTCCTGTCCTTTTCAGGTATTTCTTGTCGGACTCTGGAACCTTCTTGTCGAACCCAGGAGCCTTCATGGAACTTTGAATCAAACCCTTTCTTCAATCCACAAGGGTAGACTGTTCTCATTCTGTTAACCATGACTGAGTATAAGTGTTAAGCTATGTTAATCATTCTATGTTACTGTCGCCCTTGACCAAGATTGAACCTGCAGCCCAGAAATAACTATCACTTAGAACTGTAAATAGGCGTTGAGTTAATACAGTTCTAAGTGACAGTCATCTCTGGACAGCAGGTTCAATCCTGGCCAAGGGTGACAGTAACATATAATACTTTTAATAAGAAATCAAAAACATAACTTGATACATTAATTCATTTATAAGTTTTTTTTGTTTTTTTAAATTAAAAGGACAACATTAATTGATGTTGTTGCGTAGTGATTCAGTTATACACTTTTTTTCCCCCCTCAGAACTTAAGGAAAACTTAGAAATGAATTAACGTATTAAGTTATGTTTTCCTTATAGTTCCATTTTTATTAAATCCCAGTTGAGAAATTAAAACTATATAATCTTGAATTGATTTCATATTCCACTAACATCTGTCCGGTAGACTATGGTAAAAATTTACTCTATTGAATTCACAGTCTACCCAAAATAGTCCACAATATTGTACAAAGAAAGCCTTGGGGGTGTCCAATGTTATTTTAATCAAATAACGGGGTGAGGCTAAATTTAAATTATTTTCCTCCATGTTATTTTACCATTATTTAGAGATTTTTTACATCTTTTTTTTTTTATAGATATTTTTCTTATTACCGTGAAATATAACGAAGATTTAAAAGAAAAAAGATTCTAGGGTTTAAACCGATTTAAAAAAAATAGATTATTTAATTTTTCTAGACATCCTTTGAGTGTCTGGCACCTGATGAAAAAGTACGGACGTTTGACAAAAACAGTAAATTCTTCCAACATTATTCTGATTTTAAAATGTGAGAATGTCTCACAGACTGAATATTTTTTTTAAATTCTGCAGTTATGAATGAGATAAATTTTGTTTTCATTCCATTTATTTATTCATTTCTCTATAGAGTTAGTATGTGGGGGTGATTGAATGAAAAGAAGAAAGCTATAGTAAACAAGACAAAAATTCTTTCTTTGTACATTGGGCAATTTTTTTTTTTTTATATACTTATAAAATTCAATATAGCAAGTTTAAACCAAAAACAAAAATCAAAGCAAAACGAAACAAAAAAAAAGAAAAAGCACAGTAATTTAACCAATATATATTTTTAACTTTTTCACTATTTTTGCAAAGAGAGCAATTAAAAATTCTTCATTTAAAAGATTTGAAATTCCCTTAATTTTATTTTTTTTCTAATTTTTACATTTTATCTGGTGAAACTTTTTTTTTTTTTTCTAAAAATACAGGATTATTATTATTATACAGGCCAGTGTTGTTGTCTTGGGTTGTTTTTTTTTTTTTAATAAATAAAATAATAGCTTTTAGTTTTAAATCGACCCCTAAAAAAGGGGAAGACTTTTCCTTTGCTCGAAGTAGTTTATTAAATTACAAAAATACACCCATCCCCCAAAACAGAAACAGACACTGACATTTTATTATTATTTTATACAAGTTTTGTCCGCAAAACACGACAAAAACGTACAAAATAAAATTAAAATAACGGCCCATTAGATTATTTTAAAAGAAAATACTAAAAAAACAACAAACGAACTGACTATAAAGTGAGGGATTAATCTGATATTGCCAAGAAGTGTAAAATAGACCCTTCACTTTGTGATCATTTCACTGTTGTTACGTTATCTTTCTTCTTCCTCTCTCACTTTTTTTTTTGTCAAGTTCTTCGTATTTTTATCATTGCTTTTGTTTTCTCTCTTTAAATATCAAAATTATTTAATAAAATTAGTGTACCTGAAATGTAGGTAGCAATAAACTATCTTTTAAAATTGTCGTGAAATCGGATAGCCTTAAGAATAAAAGAAAACGGTAAGAAAAATCGCTCGTTATTCGTGTGTCTTGGAGATCGCCGATAGGTACCTCCAATTTGCCCTGTGAAATTTACTCCCCTATATTTAACACAATGAAACTTGCATAAAGGTTAATATTATCTTGACATTTTTTTGTCCATTCAAAAGAAGAAACATTAAAAAAAACTCATGATGATTTTTTTATTAAATTCAGCTTACGGAAATAATGAAAATTATAAACGAAAACAATGTTTACATTTTCGCACCGTTAAACCAATTGAAATTTAACGTAGCCAAAAAACACGTTTCGACTAGATGCTTTTTTAAAAATTCTATAAAAAATCAATTAATGATCCAATTTTCACCAAAAATGTCCACAATTACTTACCTTTTGATAAAAATGGGTTTGAAATAGGTTTTTCCTAAAATATATTAGGGGAAATATTTTTTTTACGAGGTCTACCTCCTTTTTTATTTTATGAAATATCAAAAAAAAGGAACTGACAAAAACGATTTTTACTTTTTTTCTATAAAGACAAGAGTCTGAATAATTATATCAGCAGATATTTATAAGTTTCTATACGAGTTTTTTTTTTTTAGTAAAAGAACCATGAATACAGAATTCTGCTAAAAAATATCAATAAAAAACTGACCCTGTTGTAAAAAAAACGGACTGTTTTACTTATTTTTCAAGATAACGGTAATTTTTTCCCAATGGGATAATTTGATCTTTGAATTAACTGTTTTTCTTTGTAACAACTTTTTATGTTCGTTTTTTTTTCTAGTTTTTTTTTTTAAGTTCAAAAATATTTACGTTTCTTCCTTCAATATGGCCTAAACGGATCACGTGACGTATTTTGGTGATACCTAGATCGCACATGCAAAAATAATGGACAACGTTGTGCCAAGCAAGAATCCCTTCACAGAAATAAAGGAATTATCCAACATAAAAGAAAGAATTTACTCCAATGTCAAACAACTTAGACAGAAATGCCATTAATATAAATAAATAATTCTTCGAAAAATGGTAAACTCAACAAAAAACAAAGGAAATATTACATTTAATTACCTTTTTTTTTTTGGTGTGTGTTTTTTAAAGAAAACAAGATTCCTCTTCCTTCACGTTCTCGATCTTTGTTTTTCTAAATAGTTCCTGTTTTTTTCTGCGAGACAGATTTCTTTCTGAAAATTCCCAAGAAGCTGCAAAATAATAATAGACTTCAATTTTTCTTCTTTTTTTTACCCTTCTTTTCAGGGTGGGAGGTTTGGGGGACACATACACACCCTCGCGCACTAGACACCCCCATAGAATGCAAATAATGCAGTCTCCCTTACATCTCTTCTTTTGTGCGTGGGGTGTGTGTTTTTTAGGAACTTTTTTTTTAAGAAAGGAAGGAGAGGGGGAGAGACAAAATAAAGAAAGAAAAAAAGATTTAGTTTAATATTATAAAAGGAAGAAAGCGATTTCTTTTTACCCAGATGAAGAAAGAAGGAAGGAGGGTAATGATGAAAATATTCCTTTGCCCTGGTCTCCCTGACTGCTACTGCTTTGGTAACTATTAGCACTACTCATACTTAGAATAAAGTTCCTATATTCTTAATCTATAAATTGGTATAACCCTCAGTTATTACCAGTCAGTACCCTACGATGTCCTAGTTACGAAACTCTGTTAGTGAGATGTTTCTTTTATTACTTCCAAGGCTCAACGGTACAAATTATAATTTATGGATATTATTTATTTAAAAATTACGTGCTGACTTAAGTAGAGTGACAAATCCTATCAAAACTCACTATTAATTATAATATAATAATTGACTCTTAAATTAAAATAAAATTTTGTTCCTTGTCTTCTCGTTTGCTGTATCATAATAAACAAACATCTATCTAGTTTTGAAAAAAAAAAAAACCTTAACTTTATTTAGTAATAGCGGGCCAGCCAGTTACCAATGTAGGTAGCAAATGCTATCAAAAAATAACTATCAATTATAACTTACTTTTAAATTAAAATAAAATTTAGTTCCTCGTCTTTATTATCTATATTATAATTATAGCCAGTTTTACATCTCCATATATCTACTAATGTAGGTAACAAATGCTATCAAAAATAATTTAATTATATTACAATAACTTACTTTTAAATTAAAATGTACTTCATTGTTATCATAACATCTAGTTTTGAAAAAAAAAAAAAAAAAAACTACTTTAACTTTATTTATTAAATAAAGTTAAAGTAGGTTTTTTTTGTACTACAAATTGGTAACTGGCTATTATTAAATACTATTTAATAATAGCCAGTTACCAATGTAGGTAGAAATCCTATGAAAAATAACTATTAATTAACTTACTTTTAAATTAGAATAAAATTGAGTTCCTTGTCTTCTTGTTTGTTGTAATCATAACATCTATCTAGTTTTTAAAAACCTATTTTAACTTTATTTAATAATAGTCATTTTTGTATCTCCATATCTACCAATGTAAGGAAGTAAACACTATAAAAAATAACTATTAATTAATTACAATAAATTACTTTTAAATCAAAATAAAATTTAGTTCCTTGTTTTCATTCGTTGTAAAAACATAACATCTATCCAGTTTTGAAAAAACCTACTTTAACTTTATTTAATAATAGCCAGTTACCAATGTAGGTAGCAAATACTAACAAAAATAACTATTAATTATATGACATTAATAACTTAGTACTTACTTTTAAATTAAAATAAAATTTAGTTCCTTGTCTTTATTCGTTGTATCAACATCTATCTAGTTTTTAAAAACCTACTTTAACTTTATTTAATATAGGGAGTGGCATTAATTTCGTCTGCTAGGAGTTTTAAAAGCGAATTAGAAATAATTAAATCTATTATTTAAGGTCAAACTTTGTCTAAATCGATAAGTAGTAACATAATAACCATCATTAAAAAAAGAAAAATATCATTACGTATGCAGTTTATTTTTAATAGATTTAAAAGTATTTGTTTTGGTCAATTTCGACGATATCAGCCAGTCAGACTCGTTTTCGATGTTTTTAAGTGCTTGTTTACAATTTTACTGTAACATTCGCGTTTGCAAAAAAAATTTACCAAAAATCAGGTAATTATCCGATTTTAATGAAATTTTCAGTATTGATTTAACAATTAATGAATTTTATAATGCATCAGTTATTTTATTTCAAAACTTTGGCTATTACTAAATTTTAATAATAGCCAATTTTGCATCTCCCTATCTACCTATGTAGGTAGCAAATCCCATAAAAAATAACTATTAATTATATAACAATAACTTACTATTAAATTTTTAAAAATATGTTCCTTGTTTTGCTGTATCATAAAATCTATCTAGTTTTTAAATACCTACTTTAAGTTTATTCAATAATAGCATCTCTACCAATGTAGGGTATGAAATGCTATGGAAAAAAACAACAACCATTAATTATGTTTATTGATAATGGAGATTGGGTATATTTCTGCCTGAAATCAAAACTACACCACAGCTTACGTCACAATATTCTCAACACTTTGGCCCTATCTTGGGCTAGACCGGCGGTCAGAGAGGCCCCCTCCGATCAATCAGCTGGTCACGTCAAGCCCTAGCACCTATATGATTTTCCCAACCCTATTGCCCTTCTGGCAAGCCCCAACCCCTTTTTATCATATGGGTGCTAGAAGGCGGTGGCTGCGGGTCTACATGCTGGGAATGACATTAAACTCTATCTGATGGTGAGGTTCCAGTTCTGGAGGTTTGGGGAATGTGGAGCACCCCTTCATCACCATTGCTCCCTGGTCCACTCTGACCCGGAGTGGTAGTACCTGTTAGGGTCCCATCTATGGGTTAAATAGAAAAATGTATTTATAAAAAAATTGTATTATCCATTAAGAATTGATTTATTTCAAAACTTTATCGGCATTAAATGACCCACTGAGGTTGATATGCCGTAAAACAAAACAAAACAAACAAACAATATTCTCAATGATTGTGTAAGTCTATTAATGAGCATTCAGTTCATAGTCAAAATCATTAATACATGAAATAAAAACAACTCTGTGTTATATACACTTAAAATTTGAGTAAGCAATTTAAAAAAATGTTTTTTTTACTCTTACCCTTTTTTTCAGTAACAAAAAGTTAACTAAAAAGTTTACAAATAAATAAATACCTACGATTTTGTGTAAAATTTATGTGCAAAATATTCAAAATAATTATTTAATTGATAATTAATAGATGCACGCAACATTTTATTTGAGGGAGACCGGACAAAGTTTCCATTTCAAATTGTTTTATTTCTTTTTACTCCTTCGATAAATTTGATGATTTTACTTACTTATGATACATTGAATTTTACCCCACCCCCCTACTCAGGCAATATATTTCAAAAATAAACTTTTAAACTGCCTGGAGGTTATTTTTTATTTACTAGTTAAAATAATTGATTCTTGAATTAAAATAAGATTTAGTTAATTGTTTGTTAAATCATAATATCTATCTAGTTAAAAAAAAACAAAAAAAAACTACTTTAACTTTATTTAATAATACCCAATTTTGCCTCTCCATATCTACCTATATAGGTAGCAAAAAAATGCTGATTATAAAACAGTTGTGAAAAAATTATCATTAAAAAATGGCAAAATCATTGGAATTCACTCATTAATGACAAACTCCAAAACATTAAACCTACCATTAGAGAATGGAACTTAAAATACAACAAAAATAGAAGATAACAGGTTGTGCTGACAGGCCTTCACATCTATATCACCCATCATCATTTACTAGACGGCACAGAATCCCCAATATGCACTACATCCCAAGAGAGATTTACAGTTAAATATATAATTCTAGAATGTGTAGACTTTGATCTAGTGCAAACAAAATACTACCAAGCAAATAACTTGAAAAAACTTTTCACGAAAATAAGACCATCCAGGATTTTACATTTCCTAAAAGAAGTGGGATTGTATTAAAAAATATGAGTAATTGAACAATAGTTAATATATATATATATATATATATATATATATATATATGAAAATAAAATGGAAGTGAATCTGACAGTATGTGTAGAAAGTTTGTAGAAAAAACAAGATGTTATTAGTTTTGCTGACAGAATCTGTTTTGACCTTATAAAGTGGTCTTTATCAAAGCAACTATGTATATTAGGAAAGACGAAATAAATAAATTGTTAATCATTTGTTTGTGCCTCATAATTAACAATTTATTTATTTCGTCTTTCCTAATATACATAGTTGCTTTGATAAAGACCGCTTTATAAGGTTGAAACAGATTCTGTCAGCAAAACTAATAACATCTTGTTTTTTCTACAAACTTTCTACATATATATATAAGATTTATCCAAAATTTGGTAGTAAGGGATGATTCTATATGTGATTTCTAAGATCCACTGTACTAATATTGATGATCCAGTATGTATAAATACAGCGAATCTTTAAATCACTGAAGAGAGCTCAATGTATAATAACCTTTTAGATTATATACAGAGCAATATTTATCAATAAAGGAAGGAAGAACTCAACACCGCAATTCCATGCGGTGTTGAGTTCTTCCTTCCTTTATTGATATTATATATATATATATATGTATATATAAATTTGTTTTCTACCAAACTATCGCTTTGAATCCAAAACTTAGTCGGCATTAAATGGCCCACCAAGGTTGATGTGCTGGAAACCAAACCAAACCATTAATTATATTAGAATGATTGACTCTTAGATTAAATAAAATTTAGTTCAATGTAGGTTGCAAGTTTTGTCAATGTAGTAGTAAAATGCTATAAAAAAAGTTTTGCATCTTCATCTACTATCTATCAATGTAGGTAGTAAATGCTATAAAAAAAGTTTTGCATCTTCATCTACTATCTATCAATGTAGGTAGTAAATGCTATAAAAAAAGTTTTGCATCTTCATCTACTATCTATCAATGTAGGTAGCAAATGCTATAAAAAAAGTTTTGCATCTTCATCTACTATCTATCAATGTAGGTAGTAAATGCTATAAAATGCATCTTCATCTACTATCTAATGTAGGTAGTAAATGCTATAAAAAGTTGTGCATCTTCATCTACTATCTATCAATGTAGGTAGTAAATGCTATAAAAAAAGTTTTGCATCTTCATCTACTATCTATCAATGTAGGTAAAATGCTATAAAAAAGTTTTGCATCTTCATCTACTATCTATCAATGTAGGTAGCAAATGCTATAAAAAAAGTTTGCATCTTCATCTACTATCTATCAATGTAGGTAGCAAATGCTATAAAAAAGTTTTGCATCTTCATCTACTATCTATCAATGTAGGTAGTAAATGCTATAAAAAAAGTTTTGCATCTTCATCTACTATCTATCAATGTAGGTAGTAAATGCTATAAAAAAAGTTTGCATCTTCATCTACTATCTATCAATGTAGGTAGTAAATGCTATAAAAAAAGTTTGCATCTTCATCTACTATCTATCAATGTAGGTAGCAAATGCTATAAAAAAAGTTTTGCATCTTCATCTACTATCTATCAATGTGTATGCTATAAAAAAGTTTGAATGTAGGTAGCAAATGTATAAAAAAAGTTTTGCATCTTCATCTACTATCTATCAATGTAGGTAGTAAATGCTATAAAAAAAAGTTTTGCATCTTCATCTATCTATATCAATGTAGGTAGTAAATGCTAAAAAAAAGTTTTGCATCTTCATCTACTATCTATCAATGTAGGTAGCAAATGCTATAAAAAAAGTTTTGCATCTTCATCTACTATCTATCAATGTAGGTAGTAAATGCTATAAAAAAAGTTTTGCATCTTCATCTACTATCTATCAATGTAGGTAGTAAATGCTATAAAAAAAATTGCATCTTCATCTACTATCTATCAATGTAGGTAGTAAATGCTATAAAAAAGTTTTGCATCTTCATCTACTATCTATCAATGTAGGTAGCAAATGCTATAAAAAAAAGTTTTGCATCTTCATCTACTATCTATCAATGTAGGTAGTAAATGCTAAAAAAAAGTTTTGCATCTTCATCTACTATCTATCAATGTAGGTAGTAATGCTATAAAAAAAGTTTGCATCTTCATCTACTATCTATCAATGTAGGTAGCAAATGCTATAAAAAAAAGTTTGCATCTTCATCTACTATCTATCAATGTAGGTAGCAAATGCTATAAAAAAGTTTTGCATCTTCATCTACTATCTATCAATGTAGGTAGCAATGCTATAAAAAAAGTTTTGCATCTTCATCTACTATCTATCAATGTAGGTAGTAAATGCTATAAAAAAAGTTTTGCATCTTCATCTACTATATCAATGTAGGTAGTAAATGCTAATAAAAAAGTTTGCATCTTTCATCTACTATCTATCAATGTAGGTAGTAAATGCTATAAAAAAAGTTTTGCATCTTCATCTACTATCTATCAATGTAGGTAGTAAATGCTATAAAAAAAAGTTTTGCATCTTCATTACTATCTATCAATGTAGGTAGCAAATGCTATAAAAAAAGTTTTGCATCTTCATCTACTATCTATCAATGTAGGTAGCAAATGCTATAAAAAAAGTTTTGCATCTTCATCTACTATCTATCAATGTAGGTAGCAAATGCTATAAAAAAAAGTTTTGCATCTTCATCTCTATCTATCAATGTAGGTAGTAAAGCTATAAAAAAAGTTTGCATCTTCATCTACTATCTATCAATGTAGGTAGTAATGCTATAAAAAAGTTTTGCATCTTCATCTACTATCTATCAATGTAGGTAGTAGATGCTATAAAAAAAGTTTTGCATCTTCATCTACTATCTATCAATGTAGGTAGTAAATGCTATAAAAAAAAAGTTTTGCATCTTCATCTACTATCTATCAATGTAGGTAGTAAATGCTATTAAAAAAAGTTTTGCATCTTCATCTACTATCTATCAATGTAGGTAGTAAATGCTATAAAAAAAAGTTTTGCATCTTCATCTACTATCTATCAATGTAGGTAGCAAATGCTATAAAAAAAGTTTTGCATCTTCATCTACTATCTATCAATGTAGGTAGCAAATGCTATAAAAAAAGTTTTGCATCTTCATCTACTATCTATCAATGTAGGTAGTAAATGCTATAAAAAAGTTTTGCATCTTCATCTACTATCTATCAATGTAGGTAGTAATGCTATTAAAAAAAGTTTTGCATCTTCATCTACTATCTATCAATGTAGCAAATGCTATAAAAAAAGTTTTGCATCTTCATCTACTATCTATCAATGTAGGTAGTAAATGCTATAAAAAAAGTTTTGCATCTTCATCTACTATCTATCAATGTAGGTAGTAAATGCTATAAAAAAAGTTTTGCATCTTCATCTACTATCTATCTAAATGCTATAAAAAATTTTGCATCTTCATCTACTATCTATCAATGTGGTATCAAAATAGTATAGTATATATTTCAGCTGTTAAAAAATATACACCTTGAAGACTTTCATCTATAACTTTACGGACTTATCAACGCCACAAGTAAAAATTTTGGAACTCTAACATCTTTTTTCAAATTACATTGTGGACTTGTATATTTTTTAACAGCTGAAATATATACTATACTATTTTGATACCCACTTTACATTTTTATATAAATTTTTACAACAAACTCTTTTGAGTTTTCTATAAACTATAATGCTGATTTTTTAAAATTAAAAATAAAATTTATTTTCTTTTTAAAACAGAACATGCATTTTTCAAAAAATTTCAGCGGTTGAATTCAGCGTTCGTTTCTGTAAACAGTCTTTTTAACGGATATCTTTCTTCCCATCTATGTCGCTCTTTGATGAAGACCAACTTATCGATTTGGTCGAAACAATTGTCAGTACTGTCAGCAATTACATAACAAACATCATATGTTTTTCAAAATGTTTTTCATAAATATATAAATTATATATATATATATATATAATTATAAATATATTATTATATATATAAATATATATATATATATATTATATATATAATATATAATATATATTTATATATATATATATTTTATATATATAATATATTTATATATATATATATATATATATATATTATATATATATATATATTATATATATATATATATATATATATATATATATAAATATATATATATATATATATATATATATATATATATATATATATATATATATATATATATTATATATATATATATATATATATATATATATATATATATATTATATATATATATATATATATATATATATTATATATATATATATATATATATTATATATATATATATTATATATATATATATATATATTTATATATATTATATATATATATATATATATATATATATATATATATATTATATATATATATATATATATATATATATATATATATATATATATATATATATATATATAATATATATATATATATATATATATATATATATATATATATATATATATATATATATATATATATATATATATATATATTTATATATATATATATATATATATTATATATTATATATATATATATATATATATATATAATATATATATATATATATATATATATATATATATATATATATATATATATATTATATATATAGATATATATATATATATATATATATATACTAGACAAAACGTGAACGGATGGGTCACCCATTAAGCTCTCGCTAGATGATTAGAGAAAAGAGTAGGATCTAGCAAAATATCATCTGCTTTTCATTTTAAAAACGAACTAAAATTTATTAAATTGATTATTTAAGATCAAATTTTTGTCTAAGTCGAAAAGTAGTAACATAATGAGCATCAGTAAAAATGCAAAATACTATTACACATATACTTTATTTTTGATATATTTAAAATGTTTTTTTCCTTAATCAAGATGCCTGCCAAGAGGCTACTTAAAATCCGTTTTTACAAAATAAATTGTAACTTTTGCAATTGAAAAAAATTCACACTGGATTGTTCAATTGAACACATATCCTAGTAGATAAAGGAGTTAGATTAAGACAGTTCTAAATGCCAGTTATCTCTAGACTGCAGGTTCAATCCTGGTCAGGGGCAGCAGTAACATAGAATAATAATTAACACAGCTTAACACCTGTACTCCAGCTATGGTTAGTGGAATGAGAACAGGATACCCCTGTGGACTGAATAAAGGGTTGGGTTCAAAGTTCTGTGATGGATCCCAATTACAAGAAGATTCCCGAGTCCGACAAGAAATACCTGAAGAAGGCCGGAGGGCACATCGACCGAAACTTTGTACAGATAACAATGAAGACGGGACAATAGTCTGAATAATACAAATAATGGTAATCTTTGCGGAGTTCCATCCTGGGTTCCTGCCTCAAAAACTGCTAGCTGCTGACTGGTGGAAAAACAACACCAGCTATGATTGAAGTCTCTATCCGAAGCGGTATTACTTGAAAAAAAAAAAAAACAAAAAAAAAACAACTTAGGGCATTTTCCACTGAACCCCCCCACCCTAGTTAAAATTAACTGTTTTATTACAAAGTTTGTGTGGTTTTTCTGGGTCACCCTGTATACATATATATATTCAGAAAAAACAGTCCAAATTATTTATTTTCAATTAAACTAAACCTAAACTCCAACCCCAATCCCAAATCCTAAACCCTAGTTGTTTTTGTTTTTTTACGCCGCTTCCACTACGGACTTCAATTGTAGCTGGTGTTTTTTTTTTTTCAGCAGTCACCGGCAAGCAGTTTTTGAGGCAAGAGGCCAGGACGGAACTCCGAAAAGATTACAATTATTTGTATTATTCAGACTGTAATATCGGAGTGGTATATATTTGATTGATACTATTTTCTGCATAAATAAAAAGACTAAAGACAGAGTTTATTTTTTTAAAGCCATACATAATTAAAAACAACCTTAATCCCCTAAAACTGTAACCCAATTCGCAAAATGTTAATTCATAGACTGTAGTTAAACTGTTATTGGGTACCAGCAAAAAACTTTCCGTTTTAATTTTCCAATCTAAATCAGAAGTCAGCCCTACAATTCTATGAATTAACATTTTGCGAATTGGGATACGGTTTTAGGGGATTAAGGTTGTTTTTAATTACGTATTGCTTTAAAAATAAACAACAAAAAAAAACAAATTACTATACATTTAATTAACCATTGAAATTAATTATTGAATCTATTATTGAGACAGTTGTTTATGTTAGTATTGCAATGTATAATTTCAATTAAACTTAGTTTAAAAAAATATTTTTCAACATTAAATGTATAGTAATTTGTGTTTTTTGTTGTTTATTTTTTTAAGCAATACGTAATTAAAAACAACCTTAATCCCCTAAAACCGTAACCAAATTCGCAAAATGTTAATTCATAGACTGCAGTTAAACTGTCATTTGGTACCAGCAAAAGACTTTCCGTTTTAATTTTCCGACCTAAATCAGAAGTCAGTCTAGTTTGTTTTAGCTTTTAAGCCCGAAGAAAACTTTCACTTAAACGGTGGGGGTAGTCAATGTTTGCTCATTTGAATTCCATAATATTTAAATATGTAACTATTTTTTTTACCCAACATGAAATATTTTTAAAGTAAGTTTAATAATCATGTTAAATCAGACATGTATTCTGAATTTGACTCTATAAATTAATAATTAAAGTAATTTAAAAAATCTATTTTAAAGCATGATTTCAATTTTAGTTGAGGGTAAAAACAAAACAAAATTTATTCTCTGTGGTCTGGAGAAAGGGAAGGGGCGAATCTACGGAGAGTTACGGGGTATAAGGAGGGGGTTTGACTGCTGGATTTTTAGTAATAAAACTATTACATACTGTGAGCTCTCCCACTCCCGTTAACTCTCCCACTCACGTTAACTCTATATAGAGGGGAAGAAGAGCGTCATATATAATATTAGACAGGGATTGGTCTGTTGTTGACTTAATTGCTAATTACAACTAATTAAAACCAATTAAACTGAATTTTTTTAAAACAATGAGTAGTCCTAAAACCAAGGAATATCTAAGTATAAATATTGTGTCCATAACATAAATAGAAAAAAATCCTTTAGGAAATGAAAGTTGATAATCTCAGCTTTAGTATAATAATATATATATATATATATATATATATATATATATTATATAACAATATTTTGTTAGCAAATTGAACATATACCGCACGGGACTCTAAGGCAAACGCTGTTTAAAACGCGTCTTTTATAGAATCATAATCTCCCTTTTTGTCTTCGCTTAGTTGTCGGTAAATGGTGAACACACCACCCGTCAAACGCATTGGGACTACGCATTCTATTTTGTATCCCGAGCCAACATACCAGCTCAGCCTTCCTTATCCATTAAACAACGTATTAACTGGGTCCGTGCCACTAAACTCTGGTATCAACTTTAGATCAAACTTATTCATCATCATAAACCAAAATATGACGAAATAGGTTATTGTTATTCTTCAACCTATTTCGATCAATTCAACTTTAGATCAAACTTATTCATCATCATAAACCAAAATATGACGAAATAGGTTATTGTTATTCTTCAACCTATTTCGATCAATTCAACTTTAGATCAAACTTATTCATCATCATAAACCAAAATATGACGAAATAGGTTATTGTTATTCTTCAACCTATTTCGATCAATTCAACTTTAGATCAAACTTATTCATCATCATAAACCAAAATATGACGAAATAGGTTATTGTTATTCTTCAACCTATTTCGATCAATTCAACTTTAGATCAAACTTATTCATCATCATAAACCAAAATATGACGAAATAGGTTATTGTTATTCTTCAACCTATTTCGTCATATTTTGGTTTATGATGATGAATAAGTTTGATCTAAAGTTGATATTGCATCGAACAAAAGCCAGTCCGAGTTTTCCAGTTCTTAAAGTTATCATGCAAATTCTGGTGCACGAGAATCTCGCAGTTTTTCCCCATGCAGAGCACAGGCGGATTTATATCCCTTTTGTCAGAGTAGAGGTGGGTTTGAAAATTGTCCACCAGCTTCTCTTTCTCTTTCTTTTCTTCTTCTTTTTCCTCTTCTTCCTCTTCCTCTTTTGCTCTCTCAACACTCTGTTACTGAAGAACAAAAATGCAGTGTACTGTTCAGGCCAAAATAGGTCGCTTTTATAGTCAAATAAAAGTTGCAATGCACCATGGGTAGTCACCCGTAATGCCTCGCAACCTCTATAAAATGTCCATTCTGCCCCCTCCAACTTCTTGACACTTCTTACTCAGAGTGGGCATAATGGCGTACCACATTCCTTCTTCCCCCAACCATATTCCTTTCCTTGCCAGGGACAGTTTCGCAAGCCAGGCATCGAGGACGCTTTGAGTTAGGTAAGTTCGACTCATTCCTACAGGGTTGATTGACTGCATCCACTACAGTTTTATTTTAAACAGTTGATCGCCGGTTTTAGTCGAAAATGAAGAAGACACGGGTCAGATCCACAAAGCGGAGGGGAGGGGATAACAAGCATAACATTACTCACCCCACCAAAAAAAAAGAACCGGGAATACAGTCGTATAGCTGTCTGTAACCATATCATCAGCACTCGAGTCAAGTGAACTGAGGTTGATGGTTTGGTTTGGTTTGTTTTATGGCATATCAACCTTCGTGGGTCATTTAATTTCCAACAAAATTGTGAAATAAATTCATACTTAAAGCATAATACAATTTTGCTTATGAACTCATGTTTTTCTATTCAGCCCATAGATGGACCCTAACAGGTACTACCACTCTGGGTCAGAGTGGACCAGGGAGCAATGGTGATGAAGGGGTGCTCCACATTCCCCAAACCTCCAAAACTGGAACCTCACCACCAGATAGAGTTTAACGCCATTCCCAGGACATGTAGACCCTCAGTCACTGCCTTCTAGCACCCATATTATAAGAAGGATTGGGGGTTGCCATAAGGGCAATAGGGTTGGAGCAATCATATAGGTGCTAGGGCTTGATGTGGCCAGCCAATTGATCGGAGGGGGCCTCTCCGACCGCCTGTCTAGCCCAACAAAAGCCTAAAGTAGAATATTGCAAGTCATGGACTGCTCAGCCACCTGGGTTCTATCCTTAAGCATCACAGGTCGCCACCTACAGCCAACAGGTGGCCCCATTGGGGGAGTCTTACCTCTCTGCAGAGGTGCAGTTGGTGCATTCTAATGCCCCACCGACAGGGCGGGAGGTTGATATGCCGTAATCAAACCATACCAATCTATATAAACTAATAAAATTATTTTGATGAAGTTTCTGAAATTAGCAGAGGAAATATTAATCTAAATTATTGTTATTTTTGTTATTCACCTTTCCAATGTATTTCCTCAAATTTTATTGGATTTTTCTTTGTCTGTTCTTTCTTCAATGTGTAATATTTGCTAGAACTGGAAACACAGTGTGTTAACGAGCTCAGTTGGTAGAGTGTTTGGCTAGGAATCACAAGGTTCTTGGTTCGATACCGGCCCTCGCCAACTCAGCGAATGAGTAGCACAGGGATCTGTGCGGTAAAGTGAGGAGCTGATGGTAGGTGTGGTGCTCCACCGCAGACACTAAAATAATCTCCTTGATCTAGTGAAAAGGGGATAGACTCCCTCGCTGTCTGGCCAATACTGACATTAGGCCGCCTCGGCGACTTTACTTACATTTGTCTTTGTGTATTTTTGTAAGTTTTGATATAATTCTGATGTGTATTAATAGCCTCTTCATTGAAATCTAATCAAATAAGTGAATTTAGAAAAGCTTGAATTGTTGTTATGAAAGGAAAGAGAAAAAGAGATGAATTCGATTCGAACGAACGTAAGAAAGAACGAACTAACATAAGAACGTAAGAAAGAAAGAAAGAAAGAAAGAAGAAAGAAAGAAAGAACATTAGAAAGAAAGAAAGAAAGAACGAACGTAAGAAAGAAATAAAGAACGAACAAACGAACGAAAGAAAGAAAGAAAGAAAAAGAACGTAAGAAAGAAAGAAAGAAAGAACGAACGTAAGAAAGAAAGAACGAACGAACAAACGAAAGAAAGAAAGAACGAACGAACAAACGAAAGAAAGAAAGAAAGAAAGAACGTAAGAAAGAAAGAACGAACGAAAGTAAGAAAGAAAGAACGTAAGAAAGAAAGAACAAACGAACGAACGTAAAAAAGAAAGAAAGAAAGAAAGAACGAACGAGCGTAATTAGTAAAGAAAGAAAGAAAGAAAGAACAAACATAAAAATGAAAGAAAGAAAGAAAGAACGAACGAACCTAAGAATGAAAGAAAGAACGAGTGACTTCAAATATCTATATGTTATATTGCGGCTTCAAATTCATGGCCCTACTTTGTGTATCTGTATACTTAGTGGGTATTGTCACTAACCACTAGATGATATATGTAGTAGTCGATTAATAAAATCACAACACATGGGTATGGTAGAACTTTGACTTTATTTCTTTAATCTCTGGTGTGGGTGGCGAGCATTGACAATAGGAATGCCCAAGGGTTGACGATGACTACTACTACTGGCGATGTTGAGGTGGAAGGTGGCTGGTGATGTCTCACCGCCCGTCGGCTGTGACCGTGAGCGCTGTCGCTCACTTGTTCCCGTCCGCCGTCCGCTGTCTGACTGACCTCTGGCTGACTTCCTTTTATATATATCAAATGCCTACGCATTTTCTTTTGTTATCTTATCAGTGGACAAATCTATTTCCGTATTTCTTCTTTGTTCGCTTTTACCCGGAAAAGTCCTTTGTTATTTTTTTCCTCTTTTCTTTGTTTAATTTAACCGGAAATTCCTATTTCCGTTTGTACAATATACAACAGAATGAAAAGAATTCATATGATTCGCTGGTCTATTTTTAGAGTCGGTCCTAACTCACTACACCCCTACCTATCTTTTTTTCTCCACAGCCTCCCCCCTGTTACCTTGTCCTCATTTATATACCAATCTATGAAAAAAACAAAATATCTGAAGACTGTTATCTACAACACTATGGATTTATCAACACCACAAATCTTTTGAAACTTTACATCTTTCTTCAATTATGCTGTGGACTTGTAAATTACTTTTTTAATAGCTGGAATATATCATGAACAATTTTGATACTCATTATATACTTTTATATAATTTTACATCAAACTCTTGAGTTTTACTATGAACTATAATGCTTCTGATTTTTAAAAAAATATAATTTATTTTATTTTTAATACAGAAAACGCATTTTTTAAATTTCCAGCATTGAATAATAGCATTTTGTTTGTACCCTTTTTTCCTACGTTTATTTATCCCGTCTTTCTCTAATATGTTGCTCTTGATGATGACCGATCTATCAAAATGGTTGAAACAGATTTCTGTCAGCAATTATAAACATCATTTGTTTTTTCAAAAATGTTACATTCATACCAATCTATGTAAGTAATAAAAATGGAAACGCATCTGACAAATGTTGAGAAAGATAAAAAGAAAAACAATATAGTTATATCGTCGAAACACGCGTGTCAGCAGTTTAAATTATATTTCATCCATATAACTGTATTGTTTTTCATTTGGAACCTGCACTTGATTACTGAGCCATTTTACGATCTGACAAGACAAAGAGGATGAAAACCACATAAAAGCTACATGCATTTTCATTCTACAGATAAGTAGTCAGACGGTCAGCCCAAGCATAAAGGCTACCCCCCTGCTGAGAGAATTCACCACCCCCTACTTTCTCTACTCTAAGTCTGTGTTAATTCAAAGTTGATAATGCTGGAATATTTTGGTATATAAGCCGTGCTGCAATCCACCACTTAAATTTATAGACTAAGTGAAGTCATGTGGTTTAAACCTCAGCCAATCAACAGCCTGAAAACGTGGTTGGTTAAGTATTTATTCACTGATATTGATAGATGTCCATTTGCACTCATTGACAAACAACCTGAACACTGAGGAGCACCAAGGAACAACCAAAGGTTCATACCCAATATTAAGGGACAATAAGGAGCAGCCAAAGGATTCTTCACTAAGGATCGCACTCTGCTTAACACAAAGAATCTCCGCTGGACAGCACACTTGCTTGAAGCCTTAAGATGGCCACTAAAATTGTAACAGATAATAAAACGATATTCAATATAATTTGTCATCCGAGGTAATTTTCACCTTTAGTTGTTGAAATTCATAGCATAAAATTGTGCGTGTGCATTATCTGAAATGAACTTAATTGTTATTAAGAACACATTTTATAATATTTTTGTGTTAAAGCATGCAGTTGTATTTTTTTCAAAAAAGTTTCTAAAATTTGTATATTTTGCACAGACACATTCAAAATGGCTACCGTCTTGTTTCAAAGTGAAAGTCAGTTGGCTAAATTCCTAGAATAAAATTATCTGAAATGAACTTAATTGTTATTAAGAACACATTTTATGATATTTTTGTGTTAAAGCATGCAGTTGTATTGTTTTCGAAAAAGTTTTGAAGATTTGTTTATTTCGCACGGAGACTTTCAAAATAGTTACCGGCTTAGTCCAAAGTGAAAGTCAAGGGGGGGTTACTCTAATTGCCTTATTTGCTAGGAATTTTAACAACTAAAGGTGAAAATTATCGGATTTTCTTCACAAGGTGCGTTTCCTAGACTAAATCGGCCATTTAATCTGATTCTAAGTCCAGCCACAAGTGATTATCCAAGAAGCTGCATCTGCAAACCAATCAGATGCGGATCTAAGCCACAATGCTACACGTCTTTATTGATGTTATACAACAGTAATTGGGAGGTGACAGTGATGCTTAAGGACGGAATCCTGGTATCTGAACAGTTCATGATACACAGCATTTTCCTTGGGCCCTTACGACGGGTGGTCAGAGAGACCCCATTTGATAAATCGGCTGGTCACTTCAAGCCTATATGATTGTCCCAACCCTATTGACCTTATGTCATAACCCCCCCCAAAAAAAAAAACAAACAAACAATTACCAGTAGCTATTTCCGACCTAAACAAACATTGAACTGAACATTCACTAACCACTTCTTGTACTAACGTATCTGTATATATGCATTGTACATTCAACGTATATTAAACTCCTTGTTTGTAGTAAATATTGCCGTCATACTCTTGTCTTGGAATTTACCACCTAAACCTTCTCACAGCTCCATTTTCCCTGTATATTATCCGCCCCCTACATCACCCCCCTACATCACTCCCCCCCCTACACCACTGCATAGTGATTCAGTTATACACTTTTTTTTTTACCTCAGCATTGTTATTTTTTTCCTACTGTTTCTTTTCAACTAAGTGTGGTTTATTTGGTAGACTTTGAATTGAGGGGTGTAAATATTTACCATAGTCTACTGGACAGATGTTAGTAGAATATGAAATGAAGTTATATATTTTTAATTTTTCAACTGGGATTAATACTTTTAATAAAAATTAAACTCTAAGGAAAACATAACTTATGTTAATTCATTTAAAAGTTAAAAAAAACCCAAAAACCCCAAAAAACGACAGCATTATTTGATGTTGTATAGAATTAAAATTGTTGCGTAGTGATTCTGTTATTCTTTTTGAACACAGCGTTATTTTAAGGGAATTGAGATTATAGACTTAAGTCCTATACTGAAATAAAATGGAGGCGTGTGGTCTAATGGTTAGAGTCATGGAAAATGGCCTCGTCGACCCGAATTCAATTCCTTGATGAAGCTGTTTGAACTTCACATAGCGCTAATACCCTTGGGAAAGGTATGAATCCAATTCTCCCTCCAGCTATGGGTAAATAGCAGGGCAGACTGGACTCTTTAATCATGGCTAGGTAACCAGTCTAGGAGAAGGAAAACTCTGAATTCAAACCTGTTAAACTCCGCTTAATAAATTGACCTTGTGTCACATCTTGCTCGTGTGGAGGGGTTGGTAAATAGATATATACTGAAATAAACTGAAAATAATTACTATTCGCTGCTAATTTTGCTGAGTATTTAACAATATTTTTATTTCAGAGTAACAAAAAAAAAAGAAAAAAAGAAAAACCTTAAAACAGTCCACTTTTGCAGTCCTGAGGTTTAAAAAGTGTATAACTGAATCACTATGCAACAACTTTAAATCTATCATCAATTAATATTGTCGTTTTATTTTTTTTAAAGTTATAAACATGGCAACAGTCTCTCGCAGTGGGAGGCTGAATCCGCATCAACATCAGCATCATCGTTTATCAGGGACGTTGCAAAAATTTTTTACACCTTGTAATATTCTAACAGGGTTTTATTTTAACATAATCTTATTATAATGGAGATTGCATGTTTGTCTGTCTGTAACCGAAACTATATTACTATTCAAGTCACAATTCCTTTTGTTATTTACATCACATTCTCCACGATTTTATTTTTATTTAAACCTCAATTATTAATAAAATTGTTTTACATCATTAAAACTGTTGACCATATCAACATACTAATAACATGCAATTGTATTTATATATACAACAAAAGAGCGGTTTACAGTATGAATGGGAAGGCTAATTTGCATATTGATATTAAAAAATTTGATTTTAATAAATATATGCTTATTATTATTGATTTCAAATTGTTTGGGTTTTTTTTCTTATTGAATATGAGCAACAATCTCGGGGATAAATCTTAAAAGAAATTCATTAACAAGAAGAAATAACTGTAATTTTATTCTTTACTTCCTATTTTAACTAAATAGTTAAATTAGGAAAATTTACCAATGAAAGACGGGAGTAATGGAAAATGATGGAAGAGTTAGTTTCAAAGTTGTTTTATTTTTCGATTATACCCCCTCTGTTCCAAATGTTTTTATCTGCATTCTTATTCATTTTCATTAGCCTTTCTAATTTAATATGATATCTTATTATATCAAAACTTAAATACTTGCACCCGGAGGGTGCATATATTTACTAGTAACAATAAAGAAGGAAATTTATCTTCAGGAGTGCGTATCCTGAATTTTTAAGCTTTTTTTTAATTTTTTTTTTTAAAGTAATGTCTCCTTCAAATTAGCAGCAGGAGCCAGCCTTGTAGTGAGCTCTTTTGATCTGCTTTTTTTTTTTTTTTGTCAGGAAAATAAAACTTTCTTTTTCAACTGAATTCTTAAATAATTTGCTTTTACAATGAATTATTTTGGGTATTTTTTAATAAAAATATCTCAATGAACCTTTTTTTCTTCTTAATGAATTACCTTTTTTTTTTTTTCAAATAATAAAATTTGAAAACTTTCATTGAACCAAATTTATTAAAAAATACCCAAAATATTCTATTGTAAAAGAAAATTATTCAAGGATTCAGATGAAAAACGTTTATTTTCTCGGACCCTCCCCCCAAAAAAAAGACAGGCCAAATATTGATGTATAATTTTTTCTTTTCTTTTTATTTATACTGTAATTAGTTTCAACTTTATATAACCCCACCAATATATTGCGTCCCAAAAATAAAGGGAGGGGTCAAAGTTAAGTGACCTGAAGAAAATCAAAATGTTTTGAAATAAAATAACTGATGCATTATAAAAGTCATTCATTGATAATCTAACACTGAAAATTTCATTAAAATCGGATAATTCCCCGATTTTTGGTAAATTTTTTTTTTGGTGGGGGGTGTTAAATTTGTTTTGTAAAAACATGGATTTTTCAACAAATTGGTTATACCTACAAAAGAGCATACGAGACTGGCTTCTGTTGAATTTGAAGTGAGCATTCATTTGAAAAAAAAAGCTGAAAAATAAGCAAGGGAAACCACTCTTATTGCCTAATTTTTCTTTATTTTCTTTATCTATTTTTTTAAATCATTTTATTATCAATGAATTTTATTTGTTAATTTTTTTATTTGTTTACAAATTTATTCAATTCATTTTTTGGTTAATGAAATAAACAAATGATAATTTTAGAAAAGGATGAAGATTTTATTAGTGTACAAGTCAACATAGTTATATATACTAGCTAGTATATACACCCTCCGTAGTTTAATTAGAAAGCTAATGAAACTAAATAATTATTTCTTCGTCTAGGCTGCTTGTTGACCATCTCGTCGGACACCATTTTCTTTGGGCCTTTATATCTGCTGAGGGTTGACTTTCTTTCTTGTTTCTTCTTACTTCTTTGGGTTGGGCCGAGCTGGTCAGTCTTAATATTCATTTGATTAATTACAGCAAGACTTGTGGTTGCTTGATCAAGTTTTATATTCTTCTAGCCCATATTGGTTCTGCCTCAGGGAGGGATGGATCCTGTCACAGCCAACAATTACTTCTATACTCTCTGAAAGCTGGCTTGCATCTGAATAACTAACTAAACTATATCATGTGTCTGTCATGGCATCCGAATCGCGCGTATCTAAGGGGTCAAGGGTTATTAACACTCACCAGTAATTTTCCATGGGGACTCCTTGATTCTAAAGTTAACGACCCTTAATTTAAATATTCCTAGCTACAGGTCTGTTCACAATTTATGACTTCTCATGAATTATAACAACTTGTTGATAAAAAACCTGGGGTAAAATATTGCTTTCTTATCACATTAACTTGTCAATAAAAACGCCTTCAAACCATAAAAAAAGATATTTTAAAGATAGGGGGTTTAAAATATTTACAATTATGCATTAACTTGTCAATAAAAATGCCTTCAAACCACTATGCGGTTCATAACTAGCATGGTTCACTTTTTCAACAGGCGCCACCTAGTGTATTTTAGGGCAGGAGGCCAAGATGACAGCATCCGAAAATCACTGAATTTTGAAATAAAAATATATTCCTTCAGATAAATTTTTAACAAAAAAAAAACAAAACAAAGAAAACAAACAAGACTTGTTATTAACTAACAGAATAAAGATGAGGACAATAGTTTGAAAAATCAAAATTATTCACATCAAGCCTCATCTCAAGGATTACCAACTTACTACAGACTGTCCTTAAATCAATTACTAGTTGAAGTTTCTGCCGGCTAGACCTTTCTTTTGGATTACCAACTTATTACAGACTTGGACTTCCATGTATTACGAGGAAACCTTCACACTCGGATTACCAACATTACAGACTTGGACTTATATATATTACAGACGATTACCAACTTGGATTTACACGTATTAAAGGAAACCTACAGACTAGGATTTGACTCAATTTTGAAATAAAAATATATTCATCCTGATGAATTTTTAGCAAAAAAAAAAAAAAAAAAAAAAAAAAAAAATTGTGTGTGGGGGGAAACAAACAAAAAAAAAAAAAAACAAAGAACAACACAATAGAATTGTAGATGAAGAATATTACTGTATCCTATGCGATTCATAACTAGCACGGTTCACTTTTTCAACAGGCGCCACATAGCGTATTTTAGAGCAAGAGGCCAGCATCCGAAAATAATCTAATTTTGAAATAAAAATATATTCCTAAAAAAATTTTTTGGCAAACCCCCCCCCCCAAAAAAAAAACAACAACACAATAGAATTGTAGATGAAGAATATTACTGTATCCTATGCGATTCATAACTAGCACGGTTCACTTTTTCAACAGGCACCACCTAGCGTATTTTAGAGCAAGAGGCCAGCATCCAAAAATAATCTAATTTTGAAATAAAAATATATTCCTAAAAAAATTCTTTTGGCAAAAAACCCAAAAAAAACAAAAAACAAAAAAAAAACACAACCCCCCCCCAAAAAAAAACAACAACACAATAGAATTGTTTTCCTAATTTTATATTTTAACGGAAAGACATCCAAGATGAAGAACATTATTGTATCCCCGTTTGTAAGGTGACATGCATAATAACGGTCTCTGTGCGTAGGTAAAGATTGTAGCTAATATGACACTTTGTCTGCAGTAAAATGTTCAGGATTTGGTGCACACTTGCAACATATTAATTGCAACAAAATATGCATCAAGTTTTTTTTCTTTCTTTCTTTTGGTTCTTCAATTTATTTTGCATAATCTGTATAATGTATTATGAGTTTTTATTACAGGGTCAACACAAGCAGAAGAGAAGGGAGGAGGAGAGAAAGAGGAATGGTGGAAGCAAAAAGAAGAGTCAGAAGCAGGGGGGGGGAATAAAAATGGAGGAGAGAAAGAGGAATGGTGGAAGGAGAAAGATGAGAAAAGGAAGAAGGCTTGGAAAAAAAGTAGGAGTAGGAGGAAGGGATTGTGAGTTGTCATAATAATCAAGAAGAGGGAGTGAAAAGGAAAAGGAAAGGAGGAGGAGGTTGTGAGTTGCAATAAGGAAAAAGGAATGAAAGGAAAGAGAGAGAGAGGAGAGAGAGAGAGAGAGGAAATGAAAGGAAGAAGAGAGAGAGAGAGAGAGAGAGAGAGGAAATGAAAGGAAGAGAGAGAGAGGAAATGAAAGGAAGAGAGAGAGAGGAAATGAAAGGAAGAGAGAGAGAGGAAATGAGAGAGAGAGAGAGAGAGAGAGGAAATGAAAGGAGAGAGAGAGAGAGAGAGAAATGAAAGGAGAGAGAGAAGAGAGAGAGAGAAATGAAAGGAGAGAGAGAGAGAGAGAGAGGAAATGAAAAGGAGAGAGAGAGAGAGGAAATGAAAGGAGAGAGAGAGGAAATGAAGGAGAGAGAGAGAGGAAATGAAAGAGAAGAGAGAGGAAATGAAAGGAAGAGAGAGAGAGAGAGAGAGAGGAAATGAAAGGAAGAGAGAGAAAATGAAATGAAGAGAGAGAGAGAGAGAGAGGAAATGAAATGAAAGGAGAGAGAGGAAATGAAATGAAAGGAGAGAGAGGAAATGAAAGGAGAGAGAGGGAGAAAAGGAAAGGGAGAGAGAGGAGAGAGAGAGAGAGAGAGAGAGAGAAGAGGGAGGAAGGGAGAGAGAGGGAAAAAAGGAAAGGGAGAGAGAGGGAAAAAAGGTAAGGAAGAGAGAAGGGAAAAAAGGTAAGGAAGAGAGAAGGGAAAAAAGGAAAGGAAGAGAGAAAGAAAGAAAGGAAAGGAAGAGAGAAAGAAAGAAAGGAAAGGAAGAGAGAAAGAAAGAAAGGAAAGGAAGAGGGGGGGTATATAGACCTGTGTCTACCACAATGTACCAGTTTCTATCCAAGAAGAACTAAATAGATCATATTTCTTTAAATGTCTAAAGTCCTAAGAGTCTTTTTTTGACCATTTTAAACAATCATTATCTTTCTGAAAATTCCGGACAAAAAAGACTCAAAGAAAAAAAAAAAAGAGAAGTTTTTTGTATTTTTTTCAAATTTCAATACCTCATCAATATTTGAGAGGTCAAACTGTGTTGCAATTTCTCTTACTGATTAAAAGGTGTGTAATGCATTTATAATTATGGGATGTTCAACAATGGCCTAAGAAGCAGCAGCAGCAGCTCAACCAGATCTGTTCTGTCTTAAAAGAACGAAAACAAGTAGTAGTAAAAAAAAAAAAAAAGTAGTGGTAATAGGAGAAAAATAAGAGAAAGTAGGAGATGGGTAGTAGTAAGAGTGAAACAAGGAGAATTAAAAAAAAAGGATAAAGTGAAAGAAAAAAGAAAAGCAACAGAAAGGCAGGAGGAGCAAAAGGCCAGTAGGAGGAGAAGAGAGATAAAGAAAGTAGTAGTAATAGGAGAAAAATAAGAATAAAGTAAGAGTAATAGGAGATGGGCAGTAGTAAGAGGAAGATGATTAGATAAAAAAATGAGTAGGAGAGAAAGTAGCGGTTATAGGAGAAAAATAAGAGAAAGGAGTGGGAGGAGGAGAATCAGTCAAGAGAAAAGGTAAGTGTAAAATGGTGATGTAGGTAGGAGGAAAGTAAGAGTGCTAGTAAAAGTTAAAAAAAGAGAGAAAGGGGGAGGAAGAGAGAAAGAGAGAGGAAGTAAATGGAGGAGTGCTGTTGAGGGAGAGTTTAGGTAGACTCTCAAAGGTTGCAGAAAAGTGGAATAGGGGGTCAGTCTTAGAGGGGAGGGTGGGGCAAAAACCTGGAAATTTATTTAGGTAAGCAAATGCCATTCTTGATTATCACAGTTGCCAGGACGTTGGAGCCATCAGTGCTGGGACAGTAGGGTAGGTCAATTTTTGACTTTTAAAAAAAATATCAAATTGTCCATCAATGCAAAAGTTGTGTGTTAGTATACTGAATACTGATACCAAAAATTAGATATTTTACTTGCATCATTCTTTGAGGAAATAGCATCAAAGATCGTCTACTAAAATGCACTAAAAATCTTTGTTTTCTAAAGGTTAAATTTTGTGAAAACAAGGATTTTTAGTGCATTTTAGTAGACGATCTTTGATGCTATTTCCTCAAACAAGGATGCAAGTAAAAGATCAAATTTTTTGTATCAGTATTCAGTATGCTAACACAAAACTTTCGCATAGATGGACAATTTGATATTTTTAAAAAGTGAAAAATCGACCTACCCTACTGGGACAGAGCCGACAGCAAAATCTTCAAGAGTTCTGGTTGTCATGGCGCCGAATCCCGAAGAGACCAGGGAGGGGGTAATTCAGTAAGTCTTGCCCTTCTCTGGCCTGGCTTGTGTGTCTTGGTCGTATGGATGCTGCCATCGTGGAATGCAGTACAGGTTGGGTGTCAAGATTTTTTCAGGCTAAACAGTTTCCCCGTTATGGGACAGACGTTTTTGTTTTTAGCACAGTGTATATGAGTTATGATGCCGTTCGGGTATCTCAAAAAGGTGGAATCGTTGAAAGTGCGGTTGCAGACAGCACATAGTCTGTAAGAAAAAGAGAAAATAGATTTAATAGAAAATCGGCTAAGATTTTTAAAAAAACACAAAAAAAAAAAAAACACAAACAAAAAAAAAACAGTCACTAATCAGCATCCATCACATATCTCTTATTATAATGGAGATTCAGTGTCTGTCTATTTGTAATCGAAACTATGTCACTGCTTACATCATAATATCCTCAGGAATTGCATAAGCTTATCAATGAGTACTTAATTTATAGTCAAAATCATTAATACATAGAATAATCATAATATCCTCAGGAATTGCATAAGCTTATCAATGAGTACTTAATTTATAGTCAAAATCATTAATACATAGAATAATCATAATATCCTCAGGAATTGCATAAGCTTATCAATGAGTACTTAATTTATAGTCAAAATCATTAATACATAGAATAATCATAATATCCTCAGGAATTGCATAAGCTTATCAATGAGTACTTAATTTATAGTCAAAATCATTAATACATAGAATAATCATAATATCCTCAGGAATTGCATAAGCTTATCAATGAGTACTTAATTTATAGTCAAAATCATTAATACATAGAATAAATCTTATTAACATTGTCTCTATGAAGATCTGAGTTAGATTTGCCTCAAAACTGCCCATGTAATTAGTGCATTTAATATCCTGCAGTATGTCTTATACATCTCTTATTATAATGGAGATTGTGTATTTTTCTGTCTGTAACCGAAACTATATCACTACTCAAGTCACAATTCCATTTGTTATTTACATCACATTCTCCATGATTTTATTTTTATTTAAAATCTCAATTATCAATAAAATTGTCTTACATTATTAATACTGTTGGCCACATCTATGTTCTACAATTGTATTTATATATACAACAAATTAGTGGTTTACAGTGTGAACGGGAAGGCTAATTTGTATATTGACTTCAAAAATTTTAATTTGATTTTAATAAATATGTGCTTAGAATTATTGATTTCTAAATGTTTGGTTTTATCTTAATGAATATGAACAAAAACATCGGCGATAAATCTTAAAAGAAATCCATAAAGAAGAAGAAATAACTGTAATTTTATTCTTTACTTTCTATTTTAACTAAATAGTTAAATTAGGAAAATTTAGCATTGAAAGACGGGAGTGATGGAAGAGTAAGTTTAGGTTGTTCCATTTTTAAAAATTATACCCCCCTCTGTTTCAAATCTTTTTATCTGCATTCTTATTTAGTTTCATTAGCCTTTCTAATTTAATATAATATCTTATTACATTAAAACTTAAATACTTGCACCCTACAGAGGGTGCATATATTTGCTAGTATAATTAATTAACTAAAAATTAACCCAAATCCCTACTTGTGTGGAGGGTATGGTTGACCAGTTCACATACCTAGGTAGCAATATCTCATCTACAGAAAGCAATATCAATATACGCATAAGAAAGGCATGGGCTGCTATTGTCAGATTATTGATCATATGGAAATCTATATCTCTCTGATAAGATAAAGTAAGAAATCTTCCAAGTTGTAGCTGTGTCAGTGCTACTGTATGGTTGCACCACTTGGACTTTAATGAAATGTTTAGAGAAAAGACTCGATGGAAACTACACAGTATTTAGTAGATTTAACAGGTAATTGATAACAGATAAAATGAATTTCAACAAATTTCAATTCAAAATCTAACTACACTACAGTCATAATTCATAGGCTACCAACTAATTATGTGGTAGGCACTACAACTGACCTTTCTTCCGTCATGCTGACCGATTCCTTTTGTAGGTCAATGCACTTGTGTTTAATTTGCATCGACTCCCATCGGGCTAACATTCGTTCTATTTTTTTGGTGCGACACAGGTTCATGCTTCGACGCACCGACCGTGAAAGGAACTGTGAGAGCAGGCCAACCGACCAATTTTCTGGAAGCAACTGCAGCACCTAAAAAGAGACACACACACAGGCATGATATAGATGAAGATTTTTATATAATCAAATAAAAAATAATATATATATGTTTACACATACTCTTATATATATATATATATATATATATATATATATATAAGTAATTGGTAATTTGCTTGAAGCATTGTTAAGTATGTTTTAATATATTAATGATTTGAAGGCAATTACAATGTGTATAAAAAATAAAAACAAAAAGATGTTATTTTTGTCTTATCGATTTCAAAGTAGAAACTTCATCTTCAGAGGTGAATATCAGAAATGTACGTGCTTAAGTTTTTTTGCGTGGGTTATATATATATATATATATATATATATATATATATATATATATATTTTTCCTTTCTCCTCCTTTCTTTTGTCTTTATGTTATGAATGAAATGGGCGAATAACTGTAATTTCTTATTTTTTTGAATATCTGTTGAGAACGAATGTTTGAACCCCTACCTTGTATATGTATAAGGTAGGGGTTCAAACATTCGTTCTCAACAGATATTCAAAAAAATAAGAAATTACAGTTATTCGCCCATTTCATTCATAACATAAAGACAAAAGAAAGGAGGAGAAAGGAAAAAAAAAAAAAAAAAAAAAAAAAAAAAAAAAAGAAGAGGAAAAAAATAAGAAAAAAAATTATAACCCACAAAAAAAAAAACGTAAGCACGTACATTTCTGATATTCACCTCTGAAGATGAAGTTTCTACTTTGAAATCGATAAGACAAAAATAACATCTTTTTGTTTTTATTTTTTATACGCATTGTAATTGCCTTCAAATCATTAATATATATATATATATATATATATATATATATATTTGGGAGAATATGTGCTTAAATGAAGTCAGACCTAATTTTTTTGAAAGTTAATTCATTTATGGTTAATTAGGCGGGATTTAACTACTTAAATGTAAGGCTAAACAAATCGAGATTGATTTTTCTCGATTTGTTTAGCCTTACATTTAAGTAGTTAAATCCCGCCTAATTAACCATAAATGAATTAACTTTCAAAAAATTAGGTCTGACTTCAATTAAGCACATATTCTCCCAAATATACTGTCGGCTGAAAATAGCTAGATTTGTTTATATATATATATATATATATGTGTGGTAAAAGAATAGAGGGAAAATGTGGATAAAAGAACAACTCGAACAAGTAGATGTAAGAGATATATTTTGTTGTGCATTGAGCATGTACATTGAGAATAATAATCAGACACTGTTGAACAAACACAAACACACACAGTCACATAAACACACAGGCACACCCACTCAGAGAATTTGGAAGATATAATACACAAAATGAAATGGACGGTCGCTAGCAACAGCTTCAGTTTCAGAAATCTTCTGTAGAAGAGATTTTTATCTCGAAATATTAAGAATAAAATAAATGACAGGTTAACAAATAACACCATAGTTACCTTATTTTTCTTTACACTTGTATTGTGATAGCCTTCAAAACCAACCACCCAACCAATATATATATATATATATATATGCACTAGAATCATTGTAATGCAAATTCATCAAGTATTAAAACAAATGTTCAGAGATGATAGACTTACCTTGACTGAATCAAACTCTGCTACATTACTATTCAATAAAGCAATTGCTGGGCCAATCAAAGTCTCCTTTTTCCTGGAAAAAAAAAGGATAAATAAAAAAAAGTAAAAATACAACTCTACAATACAAATATACAAAGGAGTGTCAAAAATTATCCCTACTTTCGCCATAACATGTTCCTATTTCATACAACTGTTATCATCTTGCAACACCCTCTGATTAAAAATGAGACTGTCCAAATCTTTTCAGGTCAACAGCTTGCTAATTAGTCTAACAAAGCATCTATATATGAATACTCTTGTTCCTTAATTGTACAACTGTTATCATCTTGCAACCCCCTCTGATTAAAAATGAGACTGTCCAAATCTTTTCAGGTCAACAGCTTGCTAATTAGTCTAACAAAGCATCTATATATGAATACTCTTGTTCCTTAATTGTACAACTGTTATCATCTTGCAACCCCCTCTGATTAAAAATGAGACTGTCCAAATCTTTTCAGGTCAACAGCTTGCTAATTAGTCTAACAAAGCATCTATATATGAATACTCTTGTTCCTTAATTGTACAACTGTTATCATCTTGCAACCCCCTCTGATTAAAAATGAGACTGTCCAAATCTTTTCAGGTCAACAGCTTGCTAATTAGTCTAACAAAGCATCTATATATGAATACTCTTGTTCCTTAATTGTACAACTGTTATCATCTTGCAACCCCCTCTGATTAAAAATGAGACTGTCCAAATCTTTTCAGGTCAACAGCTTGCTAATTAGTCTAACAAAGCATCTATATATGAATACTCTTGTTCCTTAATTGTACAACTGTTATCATCTTGCAACCCCCTCTGATTAAAAATGAGACTGTCCAAATCTTTTCAGGTCAACAGCTTGCTAATTAGTCTAACAAAGCATCTATATATGAATACTCTTGTTCCTTAATTGTACAACTGTTATCATCTTGCAACCCCTCTGATTAAAAATGAGACTGTCCAAATCTTTTCAGGTCAACAGCTTGCTAATTAGTCTAACAAAGCATCTATATATGAATACTCTTGTTCCTTAATTGTACAACTGTTATCATCTTGCAACCCCCTCTGATTAAAAATGAGACTGTCCAAATCTTTTCAGGTCAACAGCTTGCTAATTAGTCTAACAAAGCATCTATATATGAATACTCTTGTTCCTTAATTGTACAACTGTTATCATCTTGCAACACCCTTTGGTTAAAAATGAGACTGTCCAAATCTTTTCAGGTTAACAGCTTGCTAATTAGTCTAACAAAGCATCTATATATGAATACTCTTGTTCCTTAATTGTACAACTGTTATCATCTTGCAACACCCTTTGGTTAAAAATGAGACTGTCCAAATCTTTTCAGGTTAACAGCTTGCTAATTAGTCTAACAAAGCATCTATATATGAATACTCTTGTTCCTTAATTGTACGACTGTTATCATCTTGCAACACCCTCTGATTAAAAATGAGAGGTCTAGAATTGGTAGGTTTGAGAGACAGTTAATGAAATCTATTGGGATTTATTTCACAAAATACTCTAGTTCAAACGTTTTCCAAACTTTTTTTTTTACTGCGACACACAGCAAGAACCACAGTTTGCATTGCGACCCATAATACCTAGGTGTAAATAAGATAAACTCTGTTCACTAGGTTATATTTATACAGCATCGACAATTTATATGCATATTTTTTTATGATCTGCCCATTATTTATTTTTTGTATGAATATTTATTATTACTTTTAGAAATACAGCATCGACAATTTATATGCATATTTTTTTATGATCTGCCCATTATTTTATTTTTTTTGTATGAATATTATATTATTACTTTTAGAAATACAGCATCGACAATTTATATGCATATTTTTTTATGATCTGCCCATTATTTTATTTTTTTGTATGAATATTATATTATTACTTTTAGAAATACAGCATCGACAATTTATATGCATATTTTTTTTATGATCTGCCCATTATTTTATTTTTTTTGTATGAATATTATATTATTACTTTTAGAAATACAGCATCGACAATTTATATGCATATTTTTTTATGATCTGCCCATTATTTTATTTTTTTGTATGAATATTATATTATTACTTTTAGAAATACAGCATCGACAATTTATATGCATATTTTTTTATGATCTGCCCATTATTTTTTTTTTTGTATGAATATTATATTATTACTTTTAGAAATACAGCATCGACAATTTATATGCATATTTTTTTTATGATCTGCCCATTATTTTTATTTTTTGTATGAATATTATATTATTACTTTTAGAAATACAGCATCGACAATTTATATGCATATTTTTTTATGATCTGCCCATTATTTTATTTTTTTGTATGAATATTATATTATTACTTTTAGAAATACAGCATCGACTATGCATATTTTTTTATGATCTGCCCATTATTTTATTTTTTTGTATGAATATTATATTATTACTTTTAGAAATACAGCATCGACTATTTATATGCATATTTTTTTATGATCTGCCCATTATTTTATTTTTTGTATGAATATTATATTATTACTTTTAGAAATACAGCATCGACTATTTATATGCATATTTTTTTATGATCTGCCCATTATTTTATTTTTTTGTATGAATATTATATTATTACTTTTAGAAATACAGCATCGACAATTTATATGCATATTTTTTTATGATCTGCCCATTATTTTATTTTTTTGTATGAATATTATATTATTACTTTTAGAAATACAGCATCGACAATTTATATGCATATTTTTTTATGATCTGCCCATTATTTTATTTTTTGTATGAATATTATATTATTACTTTTAGAAATACAGCATCGACAATTTATATGCATATTTTTTTTATGATCTGCCCATTATTTTATTTTTTGTATGAATATTATATTATTACTTTTAGAAATACAGCATCGACAATTTATATGCATATTTTTTTTTTTAGGATCTGCCCATTATTTTATTTTTTTTGTATGAATATTATATTATTACTTTTAGAAAAAACAAATATTAAGGAAATTCCAGCACAAAGGTTAAGTACATAATATTAAGGAAAAAAAAAAATTTAATGAGGTGGATGTGTTTATTTGTTCATAAGCAGCTGTTTCCAATTGGGAACACAGAAAGACAATGCTACATGCGTATCAAGTGCAGTGTTGAGCCTGTTTCTGTCCTTAGTATTTAATCGAGTTAATATTGTTGGAAATTTTGTAATATAAGGCGTGTGCCAAAAGTCCACTTCTACTTATAGACTTGCCGATAAGCACGTGACCAACCCATTGGCCAGTCACTGGCAGCGCTCTGCTGCTGATACTATTATTTATATGAAGTTCTGAGCACACCTAGATCTTTTCGAGTTTTCTGGCCAACTTTTTAATATTTGGGTGGAATTCACGGATAAGTCCACCAAAGTTCAGGTCCCGAGTACTTTCGGCACTTTGAAGTGCCATCATCATGTTCCAGTTTCTATTTTTATTTCTTTTTTTTAATTATATTAATGTGGAGGCTGGAAGGAGAAGAATTGATGAGAAAGATGTTATAGGCATTTTAAAATGTGTGTACTGCATTGGTACTCGGGACCTGAACTTGGTGGACTTATCCACGAATTCCACCCAAATATTAAAAAGTTGGCCAGAAAACTTGAAAAGATAAAAAATAAAATTGTTAAACAGGAGATGTGTCTTTTGTTTAATTCTACATGTATAAATGAAAGAATGCTGCCCAAATACACACACACACACACACATATATATATATAGAAAAGACCAAGATAATCGTACCTTACTTTGGACACTCGTGGAGGACGGACCTCATGGGATTATTTCACTGGACCTCATAGGATTTATTCACTTACCAAAAGATTCTGTATTGCAGGGACTTATTCACTTACGAAAGGATTCTGTATTGCGGGACTTATTCACTTACCAAAGGATTCTAGATTTCTTACTTACTTTAAGTTCTTTACAACTGGCCAAGAATGGCGGTCAGAAACTCAACAAATATGGAAAATCCCAGTTCACACAAGTAGGTAGTTGTAGTTTGGTTTGGTTTGTTTGACGGCATATCAATCTCAGTGGGTCATTTAATGCCGATATAGTTTTTAAATAAAATAATTCTTAATGAATACTCAATTTCGTTTATATATATTTACCAACCTCTCTGCACAAGCAGGATGTGACACAAGGTCAATTTCTTAAGCGTGGGTTCAACAGGTTTCAATTCAAAGTTTTCCTTCTCCTAGACCGGTTGCCTAATCAAGGTTAAAGAGCCCAGTCTGCCCTACTATTTATCCATAGCTGGAGGGAGAGTAGGATTCATACCTTTCCCAAGGGTATTAGCGCTAAGTGAAATGCAATTACCACACCCAGGATTTGAACTCAATTTTGTTTATAAACTCATGTTTTTCTATTTAATCCATAGATGGTACCCTAACAGGTACTACCACCCCAGGTCAGAGTGGACCAGGGAGCAATAGTGATGAAGGGGTGCTCCACATTCCCCAAACCTCCAGAACTGGAACCTCACCATCAGATAGAGTTTAACATCATTCCCAGGGCATGTAGACCCTCAGCCACTGCCTTCTAGCACCCATATGATAAAAAGGGTTGGGGCTTGCCATTAGGGCAATAGAGTTGGGGCAATCATATAGGTGCTAGGGCTTGATGTGACCAGCCGATTGATCAGGGGGCCTCTCCGACCACCTGTCTAGCCCAAGAAAGGACCAAATTGTGGAGTATTGAAAGTCATGGACTGCTCAACCACCTGGGTTCTATCCTTAAGCATCATGGGTTGCCACCCACGGCCAACAGGTGGCCCCATTTTGGGGAGTCTTACTCCTCTGCAGAGGTGCAGTCGGTGCATTCTAACATTCTAAGGGCAGGGGGTTAAATTGAGAAGAAATGTGTGTGGAGGAGTAGTTGATTCCAAATTGATGATTTTAAGGATTGTCTTGGTATGTATGTCTGTTGCTATGGGGGTTTTGACCTATGAGCCAGAAGTAACTGGCCTAGGATTGACAGGCATGGGCTAATCAGAGAAGAAATGTATGTGGGCGGGGGGAGAAGGGAGGCCTTCAATGAAGGCAGAACAACATAGACTCACTCGTAAGAAGGATCCAAGTAGACACTGAGAAGAATATGGAAGAGTTTCCGCTTGTAGGCACTGTCTTTTGCATTCACCAAGCAATATCTTTCAGCAGCTGAATAGTCTTTGAGTTTGTGGACTAAAATCTTGAGCGCTTTGTCATGCTCTTCAAGCTGAAAGAACAAATAAAACAAATTATTAGTTTAGTGGTTGGTTGCTGAAGGCTATCACAATGCAAGTGTAAAGAAAAATGAGGTAACTATGATGATGTTCGTTTACCTTTGATTTATTCTTAATATTTCAGGATAAAGATCCCTTCGTCAAAAGATATCTGAAAGCTAAGTTCTGTAGCTGTTACCTTGTTGCTAGGACTTGTCCATTCTGTTCTATGGCTGGTGATATCTTCCTCCAAATTATCTGCATGTGTGTATGTGTATGCGTGTCTATCTAACAATGTGTAGTGAGATAGCCAATGGTGTGTTATCTCATTTACATTTATGTGTATTACAGCAGGAGATATATAGAGACAGTCTAGAGGACAATGGAGATATTAGCTACGAGAAGCTAAGAGATAGAGCTACAATACGCTCGGAGAATTACTACTATTGCTACAACAAGGAATACAAAACTACACATCACAACACAATGTCTTAGTATAATTCCAGGTTTGGTCTATCCCTTTATTTTTGGTATATTGTGAAATAAATACAAAACTACACATCACAACACAATGTCTTAGTATAATTCCAGGTTTGGTCTATCCCTTTATTTTTGGCGGGGGTAAGGGGCTGGTGTTAGTAGTTTGTTAGTTTATTTGTGTGTGTGTGTGTGTGTGTGTGTGTGTGTGTGTGACCTTCAGATACAGCTGTGGAGGTGATTCTTTTTATTATCTGGATATGTTTATTGTGTGTGTGTGGGTATGTGTGTGTGTGTGTGTGTGTGTGCAGTGCCCATATGTGTGTGTGGTATTTGTTGTACTTAATAAAAAGAATTTCAGTTAAGTTGTCAATATCTCAAACTAAAAAATATACTCTCCAGAATTTTTTTTTAATAAATTTGTACCTATAAAATTTTGATTAAATTCCTTGATTAAATTTTAAAAAATTATTTCAGGGTTGATCAGGGAGTAATGGCACATTAAGGGGTACCTGGGAGTAATGGCACATTAAGGGCACCTAGGAGTAATGGCACATTAAGGGGTTTTATTTTCCCAGTACCCCACTCGTACCGGGTCAGGCACGAAAGCCCTATTTATGTGGGACCACCCACAAGCCGAGACTCATGTGTAGCAGGTGGAAAAATTGCGTCGATCCCGTCGGCATTCCCCCTCAAGGCGCTGAGCAATAAACCCAGCCCTGCCCCTTTAAGTCAAGGGGGCAGGTATTGCCTGGAGGGATGGCCCTCTGGGATCGACGCTATTTATTTACCATCTCACCGGTCCAGTGGCCGAAGCTCACTGGACCCCCGTCCCGAAGGACAGGTTGGAGGTGCGCATTAAGGGGTACCTGGGAGTAATGGCACATTAAGGGGTACCTGGGAGTAATGGCACATTAAGGGGTACCTGGGAGTAATGGCACATTAAGGGGTACTCCAAACTCCCCAGAGCTCCAAAATTGGAAATTCACCATTAGATGCAGTTTAATTTCATATCCAGGATACTTGAATATTTGAATAAATGATAAATATTTTGTTGTCATATTTTTATAGAGGAACATTTTGTAGTAGAACTGTTTGTTTTGTTTTATTTTACGGCATATCAACCTCGGCAGGTCATTTAATGCTGACTAAGATTTGAAATAAATTCATTCTTAATGGATACTCAATTTATTTTTTATAAACACATTTTTCTATTTAACCCATAGATGGGACCCTAACAGGTACTACCACTCCGGGTCAGAGTGGACCAGGAAGCAATGGTGATGAAGGGGTACTCCCCATTCCCCAAACCCCCAGAACTAGAACTTTAAAGGACCGATTTAGCTCAGCATATGAGTAGCACAGGGATCTGTTTGGTTAAGTGTGGTGCCCCACCTCAGATGCTAAAATAATCTCCTTGGTCTAGCGCTAGTGAAAAAGGGATAGATTCCCTCACTTACTGGCTGATACTGACTTTAGGTCACCCCGATGACTTTACTTTACTTACCTTGCCGTAGAGAATGGCACATTCAGCGTGCATGTCTGTCTCCTTAGCTTTTCCCAAGATGAGCTGGACACGATACAAATTGGACAGCTGTAACATGTGTCGCAATTTAGACCTAAAGAATAGAAAGTTACATGTCAGTTGGGGGTCAATTGTATTTTAGCAATGAAAAAAATACAAAGTTGGAAAGTGAAAGAGACAAGGGAGCGAAAACATTGAAGAAAAAAAAAATCGCAATATGAGTAAGGTAAAAAATAAAACATACATCTATATCTATATATATTAGAATTACATTAATGCCCCCACTCTAATTACCAAAATATCCTAACAGAAAATACACACATTCTGCACAAAGAAGAAAAAAAACAAAAAAACCCAAATACTAGAAGCTTTATACATAAAACAATACAAACCATCCTTAAACAAAATTAATTTCCAATGCAGTACACACATTTTAAAATGCCTATAGCACCTTTCCCATCAATTCTCCTCCTTCCAGCCTCCACATCCATTAATATATATATATATGTGAAATAAAAGGAAATTAATCCGACAGTGTGAATTTGATATATTGAAAAAAACAAAATGATGTTTACAAATGCTTGGGATCATCAGGAGAGAATGTGCAACAGTTTTAACTGCACATCTCTCCTGATGATCCCAAGCATTTGTCCAATTGGACAATTAAGATTATACATATCTGTATGAAATGAATGGTAGGGTGGGTTACATTACAAGACAATTCATTGAGGTTATTTATATATTTTAACGGCATGTAAACCTGTTTGGGGTTATTTTTGCCTTGAGGTTGGGGAATTTTGTTCATTGTATATTCATATTTATTACTTGTCTGAATTTTTTTTAGATGAGAATCGATAATTTGTATAATTTTCACATATGGCGCAATGGATATAAATTTGTTTTGTTTTGTTTTACAGCATATCAACCTCGGTGGGTCATTTAATGCCGAGAAAGTTGTAAAAATAAATTCATTCTTAATGCATAATACAGTTTTGTTTATAAACTCATGTTTTTTCTATTCAACCCATAGATGGGACCCTAAAGGTACTACCACTCCGGGTCAGAGTGAACCTCCAAAACTGGAACCTTACCAGAGTTTAATGTCATTCCCAGGACATGTAGACCTGCAGCCACCACCTTCTAGCACCCATATGATAAAAAGGGTTGGGGCTTGGCAATAGGGTTGGGGCAATCATATAGGTGCTAGGGCTTGACGTGGCCAGCCGATTGATCGGAGGAGGCCTCTCTGACCGCCCGTCTAGCCCAAGATAATGGATATAAGGGTTGAGTTCTAAGTGACAATCATCTGGAGGTTGCAGGTTCAATCCTGACTACAGGTGGAAATAACATAGAATACTTAACATAGCTAACACTTATACCTGGTCATGGTTAACAGAATGAGAACAATCTACTTCAATGAATAAAAAAAAGGGTTTGGTTTGAAGTTCCATCAAGAATAGTTAGAAAATGTTTTAAGGGTAGAGAAAAAACTTGGATACACTGTGTAACAGTATAAGGGTTGAGTTAATACAGTTCTAAGTGACAATCAACTGGAGGTTGCAGGTCCAATTCTGGTTTGGTTTGGTTTGGTTTGTTTTACGGCATATCAACCTCAGTGGGTTATTTAATGCCGATAAAGTTTTGAAATAAATCAATTCTTAATGGATAATACAATTTTTTTATAAATACATTTTTCTATTTAACCCATAGATGGGACCCTAACAGGTACTACCACTCCGGGCGAGTGGACCAGGGAGCAATGGTGATGAAGGGTGCTCCACATTCCCCAACCTCCAAACTGGAACCTCACATCAGATAGAGTTTTAACTCATTCCCAAGACATGTAGACCCGCAGCCACCGCCTTCTAGCACCCATATGATAAAAAGGGGTTGGGCTTGCCATAAGGGCAAATAGGTTGGGAAAATCATATAGTGCTAGGCTACGTGTGACCCAGCTGATTATCAGAGGGGGGCCTCTCCGACCGCCCGTCTAGGCCCAAGATAGGGCCAAAGTGGAGCATGCATGTCATTGAACTGCTCATCCACCCTGGGCTCTATCCATTATAGCATCACGGGTCGCCACCCACGGCCAACAGGTGGCCCCATTGGGGGAGTCTTACCCCTCTGCAGAGGTGCAGTCGGTGCATTCTAACGCCCCAGCCGACAGGGCGGAGGTCCAATTCTGACTACAGTCTAAAATAATATAAAATTCTTAACATAGCTTAACACTTTTACCTAGCCATGTTTAACGGAAGATGAGAACAATCTAAATATACTTTAATGGATTAAATAAAGGGTTTGACTTGAAGTTCCATGAAGGCCCCCGAGTTTGACACGAATGTTTCTGAGTTCGATGGGAAACACCTGAAGAAGCTGTGAGGCACATCGAACTGAAATATTGTATAACCCGTCGGTCCCCGCGAGCTGAAGGCTCACAGAGAATCTCGAAATTGGCCGTCATCCAAGATCGGATTTTCTGCATCAACCACGGATTGTCATGGGTATCTAATTGCTGGAAATCACTAGCCGAAATGCCCCACTGTTGTGCTAAGATTCTCAATCGACTCTAGAAATCTGCTATAGAAACCTGATTTCTGAGGATTTGTTAATGGCGGCCGATTGGTGTACTCACATGAAAAAAAAAGTTTATAACGAAATGTTTTCTTTTTTTAAAAAATCAACTCGACATTTAATTCGAAAATATAGAATTACAAACTAATTACTTCTCACGGTTTGTGGGAGTGATGTGCCCGTATTAAATACTTCTGCGTCTTCTGCAGAGTATTGTGCACAAACATTTCGTAATTGACTAAAGTTTTCAAAGATTGGTCTTAGCTGAAGTCAGTTACTCTCGGCTCTCAGTATTGCCGTTAATCTTGTCAGCTAGCCCGATTCTCAGCGATCACAACTTCATCTGCCCGTTCTGCCTCATCTGCCCATTCGAGCCTCTTCTCACTACCGTTCTCAAGCACACCACCCGGCTTCCATTCTGATCTCCTCGTCAGATCGTCTCAGTTTAAATAATACTCCGACCGGACAATCAGATTTAATTCCGGTCAGCATGAAAACATTGGGAATTCTGCTCCAACACCACCAAGAAGGCGACTAACCGCCTTCCTCTTGTTCAACACAGAGCCAATCATAATTTCATCTTCGCACGCACCAATCTGTGGTACCACTCTTCCGCCACTTGAATGTGTTTTTAAATACATTCGACCCTTTTTTTTATGTCGATTTCCTCAACAGTTTATCTTCAGTCTCCGCTCATAGGAAACATAAAAACAATATGATTCTCTTTAATCCTGGTTTCTTCATGTTCCGGTAATTCTATAAAACAAGATTTATCTTTTTCCCATGAGACTCAAGTCTGATCACATCAAAGGACTCGTCTAGGACGGCTTCTCTCACTTCTGGCAGTTCCGACCTACTTGATGATTTCACTACTGATATGGTCTGCCACCATCCGCCTTGACTCCCCGTCGAGGTCATTCAGGCATCGCCATCTGTTTAATGCTCACATTTTATTTCGTTATTATTAATTCTTTCTTTCTTGCTAATTTTCAAAACCTAGATCAAGTCATTATTTCGACTCGCTGGCCCTGTACTCTTCGACCCAAACCAATGGGAGATTTTAACTTCCGATTTTCTTTCTTTCTTTTCTCTTTATCTTCCAAAACACTGCTATTCACGTCACAATCACTACCCTTCGCCTTTTGTCATTTTACTTGTAATATTACATACTCAAGCCCAACTACCACACTGGTAAGTTACTCAAAACAATTCACTAACTAAGAGTTTCCTACTATCATGCAGTAGAAACAGCGCATAACGTTAAACTTCTCCGTTGATCAATCATTGTTAAGTTCTTCTCTCAGTTTTTTTTTTATTTTCATATTATAATTCCTTTCTACTTATACAATCGCAGTCAGAGTTTTTAGTCTTTACCTCTTGCAATAATTGTATCATTTCCATGCTATCGTAGGTAATTTAAAACATGAAGCCTCTCCAGCGCTCTCTTACGAATACTCAAATTCCTAACTCCGTAGATTATGTTCAGCGATATCACACTACCTGGTAACTACTATTGTGACGACGAAGCACTCACACAGTTTTTAGGCAACAAGCTTTGCTTTTAACAGCAGCTTAGTCCTCCGTCAAGATTCTTTTCTTTTTCTTATTATTTATATTTAAATATGCAAGATGCTATCTATATGCAGTAATGGTTAGAATTTCAACAGATACTTCGTGCAGCGCCCCTCTTACCAACTTACCACGCTCTTACTCGAATCCGCGTACGTTTATATTCAAAATTAATAACACCCGTAATTACCCGTGTACACACATACGATAGCAACAAGCTTTCGCTTAACAGGCAAGTCCTTCAGTCTTCCCGTCACAAGTTTTCTTCTACCTATTTTTATTTATTTCTTCAGTAATGTAGTTTCTTATCTTCGTGTCTCAATTATGTTGTGCTAGGGTCATGTTGAGTCCCTTGCCCTATCCATAGAGAAACACCCCAGTTGGTTCTCCTCCCGCATACTCACCACACTCGCTCGCCTCAGTGCTGCCACTTTCCCGCTTAATATTTTCCCTATCTTTTCCACAAGTAATACTTGGCTGGATCAGTAATCCAGGCACTCCATGGCCAGCTAAAAGAGTTGCACTTCATCAAGTCGACCCTAGGTTTATTCACAACCCCCCGAACCGTTCCCTATCCCACCACTGAAAATCCTATTTCGCCATACTGACAGTAATTCTGCTTCCTGATAACCTGTCTCTCAATCAATCAACTCCTCAACTGTCCCCAAAACAGTTTAGGGATTCCTTCTCTATAACGTAGGCCTCAATGAGAGCGTCCTTCAATCCACGTGTTCCAACAACCCCCACCTAATCGCTACATATATAGGTCCCCTTATTATTAAAAATGACATTTACCATTTTTTTTTCCCTGACAAACTTCTCTCTTGTGTACTAACTCTAGTATACACAACTTACGATTATACCTTACATCTACAATCATGGGGACTCACAGAGTCGCACAGTTCGCTTAACGAACATCACTTACACTTAGTTCGCTTGTCTACTCTGACCAACCAGCAGGAATTCTCTCGAACCTTAAAGCTCATAAAACGAGTAAATCGCAGTTTCAATTTGTCGTATAATCGACGGCAAACTGCTCCATAGTTTGTCTGGTTCTACCCTGGCGGTTATGCGAGGATGTCAATTTGCATGCACGTTGAACTATCTTTCAAATTAATACTTATCTCATTTCCAGTGAGCTGGCGAACGCGATCAACAACTACAACAGGTCATCATTTCATAAAACACGACACAGCCCACAACAGGCATATATACATCCACATTCTTTAGGTAGGGTCACAGCTAGGCAATCTCAAATGATGAAGAGAGCCCTGCCATTTTCCGCACGGTGATCAGCACCTTCCGAGCAATACGTTTAAGACGGACCGGGTTTACCTAAGCTTGTCTGTCCACCGATTCCCCACTTCTCCCTTGCAAGTTTCCATACTTACCAATACGCCAATTTCTATAGTGCCTCTGTTCTAGCTAACTCCCACCCCTGTCATGTCTTTAAAATTGGCCATACGCTTCCTTAGCTCGCCTGAGCTAAACGTTTCTGACCCTTCTTTTACATCTTTCAATTCTTGTCGCTTTCGATACTGTTCCGAACACCACTAGAGCTTTCCTGCTATGGGGACTACCCCACCTGCTCGTTTTCTGGTTTTGGTTGCCAACAACTCTACCCTCCTTTCAATCAAGTTCTGCCGATTTCTCTTTCCCTCCGGTATGCTACCATAGAGCCTCCCTGCTCCAAGTCAAATTCTACAACCTTAGATACTTTATCCTTCATCCGAATTTCTCCCCATGTGACTTTAATTTTCCTAAAGTTCAAGCTATGTCTCTTTACCAACCTGGTCTAATAATTCTCCACATACAGCCCTGTCTATCACCTATCGCAGCCACCTTGATTGGCCTATGATCATCTCACTCGTTTTACCTTGCATCCTTAATAGAGACAGACGTTGAGTCTCCTATTACTTATAAAGGTAACCACCACTAGTATTCTATCATCTCATACAGATATCTATCTCTTCGTTACCTACCTAATGTCTTTGTTTGATTCAGTCTCAGAAATTCCGCGAGTACCACCCACGCCATGGGGGCCCTCCACACTAACGGCAGCACACGCGACTCACCAACCACAGACATGATTCACTTTCCCATTACCTTCTTACCTACCTCATTGTGGGGGGCCAGCACTACTCCCCCTTGAGGTTTCAACGCCTGTGCTCCCTATTCCTCAATTTTGAGTTGGGCCCAAATCAGCTCACCTCTCTACACTTTTCTTCTTTTCCAAGTCTCTCTCGTAGCTTTGGGAGCGACTCAGGAACTACTTTCCTCTCTCTCATCCTCACTTACTGAGCGGACTGGATCTTGTCTGGATCACTACAGCACTGGACCATTTTACATCCTCTGTCGCATAGTATTACTTTTCTCTTTAATCTTTTTACCCTGTTTCCTTACGTTCACCCGCCCCCTAGGATGGACACTCATACCCCACCACTGACAACATTGGGTGGTTTAAACGTCACACTGTGCTCCGTATTTCGCATCCCAGCCTAGTCCTCCCTAATAATATCTCGTGTGCAAACGCAAACTAGTAACTACATAGAGCTTGTGATTCCTTTCCCCCGTCTCCCTTAATGGTAGCCATGCTCTATACCTAATACTTCTCAAATCTTCACCACTCCTGACTAATACTTAAGGTCTGATTTCGCCCTACTTCCTTCGGTCTTTCAGTGCGATCATATAAAGCACCCTACTGAATCAATGGAACACGGACGCGCCCAGAGTCAACTTAAGCTTCTACTTCATGTGTCCCTAATCTAACTCTCAGGTCATGGTTCTCCCCAGTTGAGAGCGAGAATCCCTGAGCCTTTCCTTCTGACTTACGTCTTTCTCCAGCACCTGCAATCTTTCCCGACCTTGGGTCACTGGCAACAGATATCCTTCCATCATCTGTCCACTTCAGAGTCACACGTCTCCGGATCTCTACCTTATCTTTTTCTTCCCATCTCTTTCCTACTGCCATCTTGTCTGTCCGAAGAAGCATTGACGTGACAACAGATAATTTCGCATTATCGTGCCTGCCTCCGAGTCACAATTTCCGACTCTATTCTTATTTCTGTTTCCACTAAAACAGGTAATTTTGCTATATGTGGCCTCAATCTAAGCACTTTCCAACCCACTTCGTCTTCTTTCTATTCCCAGGTCTGTTTTCTCCCATTCGCCTGGGACAGGGATTGCATGATACGTGGACCAACTGCTCCACAAAACCAGCACTTTCTATACGCGGACAGTTGGCAGACACTAATGGCCTGGTGGTCCACACGCTTCCACATCTAAATCTCTATCGTTCTAATTGGGCCAGCCCCTGAGCGTCCTAATTACTCTTCTCTTGTTCCGTATGGCCTTTCTCCTATTATCTTGGGACAGCTTTGAACGCCTAGCTAGCCTGGAGATTCTTTAGACCATATTCTCGAGGGTATTACCAGTTCTTCTCCCATCTCCCAGCCTCTCCTTCGTTTCTTTCAATACCTTACGACAACTCCTACGGACCTCATGTCCTTACACCTTCTTCACATCATCTAATGTCCATACAACCATCCTGTTTATGTCTCCCGGTGGGGGGGATTATGAAATCCCACGCCACCACCTGACCATGTTTCACGTCCCTGGGTTATTTTTCCTCCCAATCTTTCACTTACTTCTGGAGTATTCTTCCGTTCCCTCTTGGGCCGACCCTTCTTTTCCCAAAGAATTTACGCTTCTTCCTTAATCCTGATTCCTGGCTTGCCTTCTCTAATTCTGAGATCGATCCTGCAGAATCTCTCTCCATCTCGGGCATCTCTCTCTTTTTTTTTATTT
>CM042168.1:18311091-18342075 GCA_023376005.1 Doryteuthis pealeii | reverse complement strand
CTTCTCGAGCCATTCATCTAGCCCAAGTAAGGACCAAAGGGGAGTATTGCAGGTCATGGACTGCTCAACCACCTGGGTTCTATCCTTAAGCATCACGGGTCGCCACCCACAGCCAACAGGTGGCTCCATTGTGGGAGTCTTACCTCTCTGCAGGGTGCAGTCGGTGTATTCTAACGCCCCAGCTGACAGTTAAATGTATTTTTAATTCAATAATATTTATTTTTATAAATAGGGCAGAATGGTAACAGGAATTGGATGGTCATTATCAACACTAGTAAAATTTTATTTTTGAAAGATATCGCCTGAATGGGATGGGGTTAAAAATTCAATGTCACAGGGTTTTTATCATAAGTAAGTAAAATCATCAAATTTATTAAAGTAGTAAAATAAAATAAAACTAAAACAAAACAATTTGAAATGGAAACTTAGTTCTGTCCCCCTCAAATATAATGTTGCACATATCTATTAATTATTAATTAGATAATTATTTTGAATATTTTACACATAAATTTTGCACAAAATCGTAAGTATTTATTTATTCATTTGTAAACTTTTAGTTAACTTCTTTTTAGTGAAAAAAGGGCGAGAGTAAAAAATAATTTTAAAAATTGATTACAAATTTTGCAAATAATTTTTTCCATTTCAAGTAATACAATTTTTTTAATTGATTTCATAGTTTATATAGTTTATTCATCTAAATAATATATAGTTTATTTATTACAATGGAAGGGATTTAAATGTTGAATTATAAGGAATAGCTACTATTTATTTCATTAATATCAATTGTTCTTTATTCTATGTATTGATGATTTTGGTAATTGTGACATAAGCAAGTGACCTAGTTTTGGTTACAGACAAGTAGATACTAATTCTCTATGATTGATAGATTTTGTGGTTACAGAAAAGTGATCTTTACAGTTAGTTTGTTGGTTGGTTGGTTGGTTTTTACGGCATGTCAACCCTTATTGGCTCATTCTATGCTGAAGATGTTTGTGTTTTATTCTTTCTTGATGGGTATTAAAATTTGTTTTTTTAAACACATTTCTTTTAAACTTGTTTTTCTCTTTAACCCATAGATAAGACCCAAACAGGTACTACCACTCTGGGTCAGAGTGGACCTGGGAGTAATGGCAATGAAGGGGTACTCCACATTCCCCAGAATTGGATGTTCACCATCAGATAGAGTTTAATGCCTTCTAGCACATATATGATAAAAGGAGTTGGTGCTTGCCATAAGGGCAATAGGGTTGGGACATTCCTATAGGTGACCAGCTGATTTATTGAAGGGGCCCTCTCTGACCGCCCATCTAGCCTAAGTAAAGGCCAAAGTAGAGTACCTCATGTCATGGACTGCTCAACCATCAGTGTTCCATACTTAAACAAGTGGCCCCATATAAGAGAAGGTCCCCTTGCTAATTATTAAAGAAAAGTAAGAAATTCCCACCCCTTCCCTTGAGTCCTGATTGGCTGCTTGGTTTCTATGATGTTATGAGGTTTCATAAATACTCTGGCATTCTGCAGTAGGATTGCAACAAGGTTAGATCCGTATTAAGTTATGTCTCCATTTGGCCTTGTCTTACCAATTCGACGGTAATTGGAACTTAGTATGATTATTCTACATCCATATTGGGTCAATAGATGATGAAGAAATAAACCTGGCTTTACCTTTACTCCTTTTTCCTGATCCATCTCAAGAACGCATTCAACGTATTTCCACACAAGACCATGGTCAGCCAAGCTACAAGCAGAAAAATAAAAAAAAACTATTGTAATGTAATCTATATATACATATATAAGAATTAAATGTAATTTTGGGTTGAATCGAACTTAACAGACCTAAATTCCACCATCGTATGTCACCCCGCTGAAAGAAAAAAAAAAAAAAAAAAAAAAAAAAAAAAATCAGGAAATTAACCGAATTTAATGAAATTTTCAGTGTTCATATATTGATAAATAAAAGATATAATGTACTAGTTATAGTTATTTTATTTAAAAACTTTTACATTTTTTCAGGTCAGTTAACTTTAAACCACATATCTTTGAGGCGTAACACAGATTCTCAAAGATACGTGGTTCCAAGTTAACTGACCTGAAAAAAATGTAAAAGTATTTAAATAAAATAACTAGTGTATTATATCTTTTATTCATTAATATATCAACACTGAAAATTTCCCTAAATTCAGTTAATTCCCTGATTTTTGGTATTTTTTTCTTTCGGCGGGGTGACATACGATGGTGGAATTTAGGTCCGTTAAGTTCCATTTGATTTATATTTGTGAAGATAATTAAAAAATTAAAAGTGAATAGTAATAGCATGGATTTTTTTTTGCCTTTAATATTTCAAATTATTGACACTGACTTTTTCTTTTCAGAGTCCCTGGACACTTTTTTTTCTGCTACCTTACCAGGCTGAGTCAATGCATGGTTTCTTTTACATAAGGATTTTAATAAGGCATCATTTTGTGTCCCCTTCCCTTCTACCCAAGCTATGCCAGGTTGCCACTTCTAGTTATCTATAATACACAAGGTCGCAAGTATAGGGCATCCAGTGAGGATAGAACTCGCTTTTCAGTAGTAATGGTTGGTTGGTTGTTTTATGGCAATATCAACCCTTTTCAGATCATCTAATGCTGAATCAAGGTGTTGCATAATTTATAGGTAGCTAATGAATTGTGTATGTACTGTAGTTAGAATATTTTTGCTTTTCAGTAGTAATGGTTGGTTGGTTGGTTGTTTTATGGCAATATCAACCCTTTTCAGATCATCTAATGCTGAATCAAGGTGTTGCATAATTATAGGTAGCTAATGAATTGTGTATGTACTGTAGTTAGAATATTTTTGCTTTTCAGTAGTAATGGTTGGTTGGTTGGTTGTTTTATGGCAATATCAACCCTTTTCAGATCATCTAATGCTGAATCAAGGTGTTGCATAATTTATAGGTAGCTAATGAATTGTGTATGTACTGTAGTTAGAATATTTTTGCTTTTCAGTAGTAATGGTTGGTTGGTTGGTTGTTTTATGGCAATATCAACCCTTTTCAGATCATCTAATGCTGAATCAAGGTGTTGCATAATTTATAGGTAGCTAATGAATTGTGTATGTACTGTAGTTAGAATATTTTTGCTTTTCAGTAGTAATGGTTGGTTGGTTGGTTGTTTTATGGCAATATCAACCCTTTTCAGATCATCTAATGCTGAATCAAGGTGTTGCATAATTTATAGGTAGCTAATGAATTGTGTATGTACTGTAGTTAGAATATTTTTGCTTTCAGTAGTAATGGTTGGTTGGTTGGTTGTTTTATGGCAATATCAACCCTTTTCAGATCATCTAATGCTGAATCAAGGTGTTGCATAATTTATAGGTAGCTAATGAATTGTGTATGTACTGTAGTTAGAATATTTTTGCTTTTCAGTAGTAATGGTTTGGTTGGTTGGTTGTTTTATGGCAATATCAACCCTTTTCAGATCATCTAATGCTGAATCAAGGTGTTGCATAATTTATAGTAGCTAATGAATTGTGTATGTACAATATGTATGTTAAATAACGAGGGTTTAGAGAAAAGGGAATAGACTTCCTCACTGTGTGGCTGATACCAATAATAGGCCACTCCACTGACTTTAATCTTTTTTATGCTTCATCTAAGAAATTCAATTGCAAAAAATAAAAATAAAAAATGCATGTGAAAAGGGGATAGACTCCCTCACTGTTTCCATTCCCTACAACAATAGCTGGAAAGTGCAACTTTAGCTCAGTTCGTACAGCATCTGCCTCGGGACCACTAGGCTCAGGGTTCGTTACCGACCTTCACCAACTCAGCGCATGAGTAGCACAGTTTATCTGTGCAGTAGAGAGCTGATAGTAGGTGTGGTGCTCCACAAAAAAAAAAAAGAAAAAAAAAAGAGGTCAATTCTTACTTTGCTAGTAGTTCCACCACAAAATCAAGTCCAAGAAATTTAGGATCCTCAAGTTCTCCTTTTAGAAGCCTAAAAAATAAAGCAAGCAAGAATGAATGAAGTTACTTTATCAAATAAAATTCAACTCTTAGAAAACACAACTAACCCCTATATTTAAAAAGCAAAGTGTCTAAAATTGTCATATAGTACCTAAACAATGAAAATGGAATCGTCTGTTTTTCCTATAAATAATGTCTGACGAAACCTCAGAAGAGAGAAACAACAAGATCTCATGGGAATTGTTAATTACTCAGTTCACCTTGTATCTTTGTTTAGTAAAACTTTTTTCTTATCCTTGATACTTGTTGTGTTTCAACTCCGATACCCGAGTTAAGGTTACCGTGGCGTGTACATTGTATTTATACACAATAAAGATGAGGAAAACAGACCGAAATATCAAAATTTCCATATCAAAACCTCATCTCATAAATACATATAAGTATAAGTACAGAACAGAGGCCAAGATTACTGTGGCCTGAACATTGTGTCTATACACAATAAAGATGAGGACAACAGTCGAGATATTAAAATGATTCATATCAAGCCTCATCTCATAAATACATATAAGTATAAGTACAGAACAGAGGCCAAGATTACTGTGGCCTGAACGTTGTGTCTATACACAATAAAGATGAGGACAACAGTCGAGATATTAAATCATTCATATCAAGCCTCATCTCATAAATACATATAAGTATAAGTACAGAACAGAGGCCAAGATTACTGTGGCCTGAACGTTGTGTCTATACACAATAAAGATGAGGACAACAGTCCGAGATATTAAAATCATTCATATAAGTATAAAGTAATTGAGCGTCAATACTTCTATATTGTCATTTTTTTACTTTACAGAGAGGAGAAAAAAAAAAAAAAAAAAAAAAAAAAAAAAAGAGGGGTATTTGATTTTTTGTCATCCTCCCACTCTAATTTATGCTATGTTTTAACATTAAGGCATCAGGTGAATTTATGGCCCAGCTTTTCCGAGTTGTGTTTTTGTTGCTTTTTCGTTGGCAAATTAATGTAGATATTTTACAATGCACCACCCAGATTTTAATCAGCAAATCAATGTAAATATTTTATTACCCACTACACTTTAAAAAAATTTTTTTTTTTGATTGAATTTGTACAAATTTCAATTTAATTTTTACAAAATTCAAACTCAAATTTCCAAACAATATATATATATATAAGTGCTTAATTGGAGTTGTACCTAATTTTGAAAATTAATTAATTAATAATGAATTAGGTGGGAATACCTATTTAAATGTAAGGCTAAACAAATCGAGAAAAATCAATCTCTGTATGTACATTTCGGCCTATTAGGCCTCATCAGCAGAGCTAAGATCGGAAGACCGCCCTGTGCGTGATTTGAAACCGGACTGCCAAGCTGACAGGCCGATATCATAACCCCTACACCAAACGGACTTCTTAGATTTTACGATTTGTTTAGAGTAGGTTATATATACAGTGATGCTGATAGCTTTTTGATTTAGTGCATGCTGGGAGGCATATATTTGCTTTTTATGGGTCCCAACTAAAGCTGTCTAACTCCTATCTTGTAACTTATCCTGTGTAATTCATTTCTAAGAAGCTACTGATATCTATTTACAGTTAGTTTGAAATGGTGAGGGAAGAAAAAAGAAAAACCCTGGGATGTATAGATATGATTTTACTGTGTCTTTTTAGATTTTTTTTCAAGGATACAGGACGTGAACCTATCAGCATATATATATATATAAATTCTACATTGATTTGCCAATAAAAATCTTGGAGATTGCGTGTAAAATATCTACATTAATTTGCAACCCCCAAAAAAAACTCCCAAAAGAAACAAGACTCAAAATATCAACAAAAATATGACTCAAAAATATTTAAGTTGGGATGTAAATTTGCCTGATGCCGTCACACTAAAACAGTGATTCTCAACATGGTCCAGCTGGACCATCTGTGGTCCACAGAGAGTTTGAAGCCACAAAAATGTTTTAGCCATTTCACAAAAATTTAACTAATTTAGCGCTTCTTATAATGACCCTCCCCAGTTGAAAATCTCTATTTAAGCGCACGTCGAGGATCGGCGGAAAATGAATTTTCTTGTCTTACTTTAACACGAGCTAGCCGCTCACAGAAACATTCAAGAAAAGTAGGATTGGTCCATGGGAATTTTTTGAATAAAAAATGGTCCATAAACCGAAAAAGATTGAGAAGCACTGCACTAAAACATAGCGTAAATTAGGGCAGGAGGCCACGACTACAAAAGATCAAAATTACCAAGAAAAAAAAGAAGTTTCCTACTTACTGCATCCATATATGTAGTGCCTTGTCATAGTCCTGATTAGAATAGTACAGCAGTGCCAGTGGGTGATGACATTCGTATTTCTCCAGCCATTCTACACTGTCCGACAGATCACAATTATGTGTTGCAGACACCAAACGCAGCAAATCATCGACATTGTTGTGTTCGGCATACAATTTTAATAAGGCAGTGTCTACAACCTTTAAATTTGTATAAGAAATTAAAAATTAAAATTAAAAAAAAAAAATGAACAAAAAAATTACGATCACAAAATTAAATTTGTTTCTTACCTGAAACATTTTATTTTGTGTCATTTAATAACGTAATTAATAATATTAATTTATTTATAATAATATTAATAATGTAATTACTAATACTAAGGAAGAGAGGAGAGGAGAGGAGGAGGAGAGGGGAGAGGAGGAGAAAGGAGAGGGGAGAGGAGGAGAGAGGGAGAGGAGGAAGAGAGGGGAGGAGGAAGAGAGGAGGGGAGGAGGAAGAGAGGGAGGAGGAGGAGAGAGGGGAGGAGAAGGAGGGGGAGACTACGAGAGAGGAAGGAGAGGGGAGGGGAGGAGGAAGAGAGGGGAGGGGAGGAGGAAGAGAGGGGAGGAGGGAGGAGGAAGGAGGGGAGAGAGGAGGAAGAGAGGGGAGGGGAGGAGAGGAGGAAAAAAGGGAGGGGAGGAGAGGGAAAATAGGGAGAGGAAAAGAGGGGAGATGAGGGGAGGGGAAAATAGGAAAGAGAGGGGGGGAAGAGAGGAAAGGAGGAAAGAGAGGAGGGAGATGAGGAGATGAGTAAAGGGAGGGGGGAGGAAAAGAGAGGGGAGGAAGGGAAGGGAGGAGAGGAGGGGAAGGGAGGAGAGGAGAGGAGAGAAAAGAGAGGAGGGAGAGGAAAAGAGGGGAGGGGAGGGAGGGAGGGGAAGAGAGGAGGAGAGGGGAGGGAGGGGAGGGGAAAAGAGGGGAGGGGGAGGAAAGAGGGGAGGGGAGAGGAAAGAAAAGAAAGGAGGAATGAAGAGATAGCATTTTTTTTTTGCTAGTTAATAGCCTAATATGCTAAGCCATAAGGAGCCAAAATGGAAGATGATTAATATTTTTCTTGTTGCTTACCTTTTTGTCCTCTTTACTTATTGAAGTTTCTCGAATTTCTTCGAGATAAAACAGCAAAAAATTTTTGTAGTAAGCTAGTTGTTCACTGTTGCTCTTTGTCAGTTGATTGATGTCCGCAATATCATGGAGGGGTGGCATTGACCGTGTGAACTGACAGGTTGGGACTAACATCCGAGGATACAGACTGACTAACTGTAGAAAGACAAAAGATAAAATACCAAATAAAACAAAACTTTTGGACTACTCATCTTATTATAATGGAGATTTGGTGTCTGTATGTGGTTTTATATTTATAAATATAAGATATGATTTAAGATGTTTAGAAATAAGAGATACGATTATAAGATAATTATTTTATATTTATAAACATACAATATGATTTAAGATATTTATAAATATAAGATATGATTTAAGATATTCATAAATATAAGTTATGATTTAAGATATTTAAGATATTTAACTCTTAACATTCTATACCACTTCATTCCACCTGGCTGGAAGTCACCTTCATTTTTCTAATCTACCCCAAAAAATAGCCTTTGTTTAAATGCAATATTAACCATATTAATAAGTCTTTGATTTACGGGAAATAACGGTTACTTTAAAAGAAAAGGACATTCTTAGACATTTTTTGGTTTGTTTTGTTTTACGGCATATGAACCTCAGTGGGTCATTTAATGCCGATAAAGTTTTGAAATAAATCAATTCTTAATGGATAATACAATTTTTTTATAAATACATTTTTCTATTTAACCCATAGATGGGACCCTAACAGGTACTACCACTCCAGGTCAGAGTGGACCAGGGAGCAATGGTGATGAAGGGGTGCTCCACATTCCCCAAACCTCCAAATCTGGAACCTCACCATCAGATAGAGTTTAACGTCATTCTCAGGACATGTAGACCCGCAGCCACCGCCTTCTAGCACCCATATGATAAAAAGGGGTTGGGGCTTGCCATAAGGGCAATAGGGTTGGGAAAATCATATAGGTGCTAGGGCTTGACGTGACCAGCCGATTGATCGGAGGGGGCCTCTCCGACCGCCCGTCTAGCCCAAGATAGGGCCAAAGTGGAGTATTGCAGATATTTTTTGATAAATCCTTATAGGAATGAGGATCTGGACTTGGAAAATTCTCAATAGGATGTTAAGAGTTAAGATATTCATAAATATAAGATATGACTTAGTCACTTATAGTCTAATATATTTCATTGCATTAAAACTTAAATACTTACGCCCGGAGCACGCATATTCTTGCTAGTTCTAATACCCCCCCCCAAAAAAAAACATACTTCTTTGACATTCCATTTCATTTTTATGTGTTCTTATTTAATTTCATTAGTATTTATAATTTGATATATTTCATTACATTAAAAAATAAATACTCGCGCCCGGAGGGTGCATATTCTTGCTAGTTCTAATGAAAAAAAAATTAAAAAAAGAACAAAAAACATTCCACCACCACCAAAAAAAAAAAAAAAATAACCGAGCATACTTCTTTAACATCAACGTCTCCTTTTCGAAATAATTCCCGTGCTTCATCAAAATGTCCTAAAGAGAATTCTATAAATCCTGCTTGTTGCTGAATTCTGCTTAACATCTGGAACAAAAAGAAACAAAAATTATTTTCTTAAAAAACAGCAAATTAAAGAAGTAAAAAAAAAAAAATTATTTTCTCAAAAAACAGCAAGATTAAAGAAGTAAAAAAATTATTATTTTCTCAAAAAACAGCAAATTAAGAAGTAAAAAAAAGAAAATTATTTCTTAAAAAACAGCAGATTAAAGAAGTAAAAAAAGAAAATTATTTTCTTAAAAAACAGCAGATTAAAAAGTAAAAAAAAAAATTATTTTCTTAAAAACAGCAAATTAAAGAAGTAAAAAAGAAATTATTTTCTAAAAAACAGCAGATTAAAGAAGTAAAAAAAAAATTATTTTCTTAAAAAACAGCAGATTAAAGAAGTAAAAAAAAAATTATTTTCTTAAAAAACAGCAAATTAAAGAAGTAAAAAAAAAAAAAAATTATTTTCTTAAAAAACAGCAAATTAAAGAAAAAAAAAAAAAAAAGAAAAAGAAAAAACAAAATATTTTTAAAAGTATTCAATTTTGAATATAATCAAATATTATATTGAATCAGAAAGTGTTGTACAGTAGCTATCACCCCTTCAAGCACTCTACCAGATGGACTGGCTCATAGTCATAGAATAGCCTACGATTAAAGTAGATTAACTAGCTGAATAATATTCAGACTGACTTTGCTGCATTGGCTATACCGAACTGACCCACCTCTTTTAACTGTAAGTTTGTCTTGTTAATTGTTTGTACTTATTTGTTCTGTGTTTGTATGTATCCGTTTAGCACTGGTGCTTAATAAATGTATTAAACACAACATTATTCTGTTTATCTTTCCACCTCACGATACAACAGAAAGACTAATAAAATCAAATTCTTTATTTCTTTCCTTCAATTTCCAATGTTTTTTCTTTCTTTCTTTCTGTAGAGATTTGTGTAGACTAATCAATACTCAACTGTGTTGCAAGTTGAATCAGCTTCTGAGAATCCAGACCTGGTAAGTGGTTTAAATAGCAGGTTGGGCTATTCTATTATGTGGCATGGTCAAGTCTATTTCCAGGATTCTGATTGGCAGGTGGTTTTAGTGTGTATATCTTTATCCATATGTACTGAACACTTGAGCATGTACTTTCAGTTGCTACAGAGTGTATTTGGTTACACTCTGTCTTTTTTTTTGTCTGGTGACTGGATGCTAGTCACAGCCTTTCTGTGGAGGTGAATATGATGTTTATTCTAGACTTTCTTTCCTTCTTTTTCCTCTTATTGTTTTTTCTTTCATCTTCCAATAATTTTTCTTTGTACTTTCCTTCTTTTTTCCCCTTATTGTTTCTTTCTTGTGTTCAAATATTTTTTTCTTCTTTCTTTCTTTCTTTCTTTTTCTATTATTCATTCTTTCATGTTCTAATATTTTTTCTTTCTTTCGTTTTTTCTTCTTTCTTTCTTTTTCCCTTATTATTTCTTTTTGTTCAAATATTTTTTTTGTTCTTTCCTTCTTTCTTTTTCTATTATTCATTCTTTCATGTTCTAATATTTTTTCTTTCTCTCTTTTTTTTTTTTCTTTCTTTCTTTTTTTCCTTATTATTTCTTTTTGTGTTCAAATATTTTTTTCTTCTTTCTTTCTTCTTTCTTTTTCTATTATTCATTCTTTCATGTTCTAATATTTTTTCTTTCTCTCTTTTTTCTTCTTTCTTTCTTTTTTTCCTTATTATTTCTTTTTGTGTTCAAATATTTTTTTTTTTTCTTTCTTCTTTCTTTTTCTATTATTCATTCTTTCATGTTCTAATATTTTTTTTTTTTTCTCTCTTTTTTTTTCTTTCTTTCTTTTTTCCTTATTATTTCTTTTTGTTCAAATATTTTTTTTGTTCTTTCCTTCTTTCTTTTTCTATTATTCATTCTTTCATGTTCTAATATTTTTTCTCTCTTTTTTTCTTCTTTCTTTCTTTTTTCCTTATTATTTCTTTTTGTGTTCAAATATTTTTTTTCTTTCTTTCTTTTCTTTTTCTATTATTCATTCTTTCATGTTCTATATTTTTTCTTTCTCTCTTTTTTTCTTCTTTCTTTCTTAGAAGAACTAACAAAACACCAAATATAGCAGAATCTTATTCTTAAAAATCAATTAATTTCTCATGAATTCAAACATGGTTTCAGAGCCGGAATTATTAACAAACTACTCTAGTCTAACAAGTCAATAAACACAAATTTAGTTTTCACTCAATGCTTATCTATTGTTGCTTTGTGTCAGACTTGACTAAGCACAATCTTTCCAGTTTTTTTTCCACTAACGTTTTTTTTTTAGTTGAATTATTGGAAACAATTTTACTTCTTTTTTTTTTTCAGATTGAGAGAATAGTTCCCCTAGATTCTCATGAGAAAAAAAAGACTAAACAACTTTCCAACTCAAAAGATCAATACTTAAAAATCTGATTTCCAAAGGATGAATCAAATAAGAAAAATTCACTAAGTTTTATGCACACACTGGGTTATTTCCTATAAATCTAACATGATCAAAGGGGAACCACTCTTGACTGATAAACTTATTTATTTTATTTCCCATTAAACTAACTCTAAACCTTAACCTCGTCTTCTTTTTTCCTAGTTGATCAATCAATAAATAAATAATTTATCAGTCAAGAGTGGTTTCCTTTTGATCTTGTTAGACTTATAGGAAATAACCCATACACTGATTAAGAAAATAATTTTATTGCTAATTAAGTCTCCGTACAAAAATAATTCTTTGTCAATATGCAAAAGGAATGACTCTCCAAAAACGTCAACCATTTTAATGATGACCTTACCAAAATTAGTCTGCTGACTGCTATTTTTCTTTCACTTTAATTGACCATAGACGGGGACAGGGGAAGAGACCAGATGTATCAGATTTGCTGAAAATCCCATATCTGAAGATGCTGTGTTTTTTTTTTTCAAACCCAGATGAGACCTTCAACAAACACATATACGGATCTCTTTTGCATTTTGTCTTAAGTCCCAGAAAAATACATATTTTTTAAAAAAGTTATTTTATTTAAAAACTTTTACATTTTTTCAGGTCAATTGACTTTGAACCACATATCTTTGAGAATCTGTTTTACGCCTCAAAGATACGTGGTTCAAATTAACTGACCTGAAAAAATGTAAATTTTTAAAATAAAATAACTAGTGCATTATATCTTTTATTTATTAATATATCAACGCTGAAAATTTCTTTAAATTCGGTTAATTCCCTGAATTTTGGTATTATTTTCATTCGGCAGGGTGACATACAATGGTAGAATTTAGGTCTGTTAACTTCGATTTAAACCTACATTTTTTTTCTCGCCAATAAACTGACCTTTTGGAACTTATCCTTAGCAAGGCCTGTTTGGTTAGCGTTTTTCACCAATTCCAAAGCTTCAGACACTCTTTTGTCCGCTAATAATGCTTGAATCTGAAAATAAAAAAAAAATAAAAAATCTGTAAGCCACATCAGAGGTGCTCATGGTGTAATGATTATCAACATAGGAAGTGGACTCTGTTACCAGGGTTCAAATCCTGAACAAGGCAGTCTACATTTTACATAGCGCTAATATCTCTGGGAAAGGTATGAATCCAAATATTCTCAAAGAGTTATAGGTAAATAGTAGGGCCTACTGGGCTCGTTAACCTCTTCCTTGATTATTTAGAGTATTCACAAGATAGGCATTCTGAACATTTTTTTTTTACAAGCCTGAGTATTTTTGTTCTATCACGGAAACTAAATTTATAAGCCTGAGACGCTTCGTTCGCCAATAATTTTCCATTTTCTATGAGTCTAGAGTACTTAAAAAAATTTTTTTAGAGCAATTGTGCCACATTTTAGTTCCTATTTTTCAAAAGAATACTCTTTCACTAATTTATTTCTGTATTGTGTTAAAAATTCCAAAAGGAACGGATACTGAGAAAAAAATAACTTTTTTTTCCTAATGAATGCAAATGATTTCATTTGAACGTAAAAATTTCACTTTACAAAACTAATGCTGTGAGAAATGGAAATGAAACAGTTTTTGGCATAATTACAAATAAAACAAATAAACATAGATTTTTATTTTATTTTTTCCTTCAATTCTGTATACATATATGTGATTGTTTGTGTGTGTGTGTGTGTGTGTGTGTGTGTGTAATGCCTATACTGAGAATACTCGGGATAATAATAATAACAGAATAAATTTCAACCCATATAACTTCAAAAATATTGATAATCTTATAAGAAATATTCTCAAATTCATTTAATCAAATATAAAAGGGAATATTAAGCAAATAAAAAAAATCTGCCTTGTTTTGGATGGGTAATTAAAAATGAAAAAAAAGGTGAAAGGCCGAGGTTAAAATTGGTATGGCAAGGGAGAAAGAAAACTTCAAACCAAAACCATTGAGGGATGGGATCTGCCAGGCTATTTCTGCCTAAGAGAACACACCAAAAAAAAAAAAAAAAGTTATGGGATAAGCATAATGGTTATTTCTAATAAGTCTAACATAAAAAAAAGGGAAACCACCCTTGACTGATAAATTATTTATTTATTTATTGATCTACTATAAAAAGAAGACAGGGTTAGGGTTTAGGGTTAGTTTAATGGGAAAATAAATAATTTATCAGTCAAGAGTGGTTTCCCTTTGTTTATGTTAGACTTATAGGAAATAACCGCATCATGTGACATAAGCAATCCAGATTCAGGTTTCTTGTGTTTACAAGAAAAGTTAGCGATAATTAGATTCCCAGATAAGAAAAACCTTCTGAATAGAAAACATGAATTTCTGGGGATCTTGTGAAACACATGAACAGGGTGAGGTGGGGGTCAACATTTTTGAACCAGCATGTGAACCGAATGAAATAGGTAAACTAATGATTTGGAATCAAGGATGCACACTGATTGATTGGCTGTCTAAGATGGAGAAGGAATTGCTATAATATGAAATCAGAGGGGGTGTGATCAAAGTTTAGATACCAGACATGTATGCCAAAAAGGGAGGTTCCCTTAAAGAAAAATTGGGATCTTGTAAAAAGTACCTGCTACCTATATATTACTTAAGCATAGCATTTATTATCTAGATATAATATAAATAATTCCTTTATATCTCTAGATGATAAATTATAATAAACTATTTCAATTTTTTCTAATGCATATCATGATGTCATTGTTTCTATTAACTTTAACTTTTAACTTAACTAATCAAGTCATTTTATAATCTAATAAAGATATACAGTTTATTCAACTGTGGCATATGGAAATCTAATAGACTGCAATGGAGCTATCAGAATAATAATTAGTTATATTTATTTTGTTATTGTCAAAAAAGAACTACAATGGTTAAATTACAAAAATACTAATAGTAACATGTACTCGCTTAGTTGCTTCATTTCAGGAATGAAGCCGCCTCCTTTAAAGGCCAAAAAGGCTCTAGTTTTTTATTTAATTTGTAATTTTGATGGTGGGAAAAAAAAAGCGGCCAAATGAATGCCTATAGACTCCTGAATATCATACTATTTTCCTGATGCGTAAATGTTGTTTATATTAAAGTTTTCCGTGGGTACTACCAATTTTCCCTGTGAAATTTACCCCCCCCCCACTATATTTAACAATATAACTTGCATAAAGGTTAATATTATCTTGAAATTTTTTTATTCACTCGAAAGAAGAAGCATTAAACAAACTCCTAATGACTTAAAAAAATTTTTTTTCGGCTTACAAAAATAATGTAAATTATAAAAGAAAATAGTAGGGGGGGGGGGTAAATTTCACGGGGAAAATTGGTGGTACCCACGGAAAACTTCAAAACAAACAACATTTACGCATCAGAAAAATAGTATGATATTCAGGAGTCTATAGGCATTCATTTGGCCGCTTTTTTTTTCCCCACCATCAAAATTACAAATTAAAAGTCATCTTTTTCGCCTTGGGAAACCTACCTATTAGAGGTAACAGATACTTTTTACAATATCACAATATCTTTTTAAGGGACCCTCCCCCACAATTTTTTGCATACACGTCCAGTACCTCCCCCCCCCCCTGCAGTAGATGTCAAATTTTGAAAAAAAAAAAAAAAAAAAAAAAAGCATGTGAGTGTTTAACAAAGTTAGTGAGACTAAAATAGAGTTAAACATGCACAAATTTTCATTGTAACATTTTCACAATAAGCACATTGTGTGATAGGTGCTGCTATCCAGTGGTGAGCAATATGAGATTTAACTGATATGCATTGTCAGAATCTATTATTTCATGTATTTAGACAAAGTGTTGGCATGAATAATTTACCTGTTTTTCCCAAGCCACAGGTACCAGTGCGTAAATCTCCTTACTTGAAGACACAAAAATACGTCCATCAAAATCACCAAGCAATGTACCTCCTTGGAATGGAATGGCTTGTTTCTGTTGCTGATCAAGAATACTGCAAGATAAAACAATGGAGAATTTGTGAATAGAGGAATTGTATATAAATTAATTAGGATCAGGTCACCAATAGGCACCCCTGCTGAGATCAGATTTGAAAGGGATGGAATTTTGTTAGTAAACAAAATCAACAGACTTTTTTTGACATTAGAATTTCACACAAAACAAAGACACGTTTTTATGCTAAAATAGTTTTTGATTTTAATTCAAAAAAATTAGTTATTTCATGTTGTTGTTGGTAGCATATGTGAAAGAATTAATTTTGCACTAAAGATAAACTAATAGTTATTTTTTTTAATTATAAAAGTTCTATAATTTAAAAAAATAACAATATTAGTGTATCAAAATTCACTATTAAATTTTAATTTGTTTATCTGAATGTGAACAAATTAAGAATTAAAGTAATGCCTGGGTGCCAGAGATCTCAATTGGATTCCTATTCTGATTAAATAGAACGTGTCTTTCGTTTAAAGTTTTAAAAACTTTAAACGAAAGACACGTTTCTATATTAAAATTAAATTTTAATAAATTGAATAACATATCAAACGTAATAATTAAAACACTTACCTGTGAACTGTAATAAACTCTGAATTAAGGGCACATATGTACGGATGGATGTATCCAACACTGACTAGGTTATCAGACCATTGTAGGGGAGGTCGTTGCGAGATACCATCGGATGTCACAAACATTCCAAGTGCATTAGGACCTCCAAGAAGAAAGTCACCCTGAAGATATAATCAAAGATGTCAAAAATTGTGCAGATAATATTCAAGGATTATAATAGAATTGATTATTTGGATTTTTCGGACTGTTGTCCTCATCTTTATTATTATTATTTCTCTGAATTTTTTAAATGAGGCTGATTGACTCAATGCCTATATCCATTATGCTATGTGTCCAATTGGACACATACCGTAGTAGATATAGGCATTGAGTTAATACAGTTCTAAGTGACAATTATCTTTAGGCTGCAGGTTCAATCCTGGTCAAGGATGAAAGTAACATAGAATGATAATTAACACAGCTTAACACTTGTACCTAGTTATGGTTAGCAGAATGAGAACAGTATACCCTTGTAGATTGAATAAAGGGTCCGGTTCAAAGTTCCATGATGGCTACTGATTATAACAAGAAGGTTCCCAAGTTCATTAGGAAATACCTGAAGAAGGCCTGAGGTCACATTGGCCGAAACATTGTACAGATAACAATAAAGATGAAGACAATAGTCTGAATAATCCAAATAATCCAAATCCTTATTGTTATATACACGTTTTGACTGACGTACTCCTGGTTTTTTTTTTTCCGGGGGTTTCATGTTACCCATTTCTTAAACCTTTAGCAGCATCTCCCTAAATTCTCAGGTCATATCCATCTTAAGTATCAACCAATGAAATACAGAAAACTTGTACATGTGATACTATGATTGAAGATGAACATGGTCAGAATAAATAAATAAATAAATAAATGAATAAGAAAGAGAATAGGTTAAAGCCAGGCATAAGTAAAAGGGGTGGGTGGTTGACCTTTTTACGAATCCAAAGATTATGCCGTAAAGTTTAAGAGACTTGTATGACCACCATGAAGTTAGGCCACTTAGTGATAATATCATATGCACCCAGGTATTAAAAGCAAAAGGGATTTTCATGAGAAAATCTCTTTTGAAAAAAATTAATGGTCGACGTATTGAAGACGTAGTGTCTGGAAAAAGTTTAATTACTTTAATTTTAAGGGTTAATGACGACTAGAAGTTCGATTTAAGTACTGGCCATCTGTGTGGTCTGAAGAAGATGGGTGGGGAAGGAGAATTTGACATAAATACAGCTAAACTCGAGCACTAAGTCAGTTAGAACCCGGGCCCTAGAGGTGTTAACATCGGTAGCAGCCAGTCTCTCACACCCCTTCTTCCATCCACGTCTTGTTTACAAACACTTGTAGTTGTTGTTTGTTTTTTTTATCCTTGCTTCGGCCACCGATACAGCACCGAGAAATTCCTGCAAAATTAACCTGTCAATGATACTGAGACATCTCTACCATACTCTGTTAATTTTTGGAATTGGAAGCTCAAATTTTTTGGACTTGTCTAACTTTAACACAATCCACAGCTGGACAAACTTTCAGAAAAATTTAAAGGGGGTGGGTGACAATTTTACTTTTTTCTGGATGATTTGACATGGAATTACCTGGGGATGTTGCAGAGATTGGAGTAATGTAAAGGGAGTATACACAATTATATACAGAATTATTTAGAATTTAGATCTGATTAATATTTATTAGATCTGATTAATATTTATATTAATAAATCATTAATCTATTTATTAGATCTGATTAATATTTATATTAATAAATCATTAATCTATTTATTAGATTGATTAATATTTATATTAATAAATCATTAATCTATTTATTAGATCTGATTAATATTATATTAATAAATCATTAATCTATTTATTAGATCTGATTAATATTTATATTAATAAATCATTAATCTATTATTAGATCTGATTAATATTTATATTAATAAATCATTAATCTATTTATTAGATCTGATTAATATTTATATTAATAAATCATTAATCTATTTATTAGATCTGATTAATATTTATATTAATAAATCATTAATCTATTTATTAGATCTGATTAATATTTATATTAATAAATCATTAATCTATTTATTAGATCTGATTAATATTTATATTAATAAATCATTAATCTATTTATTAGATCTGATTAATTTATATTAATAAATCATTAATCTATTTATTAGATCTGATTAATATTTATATTAATAATCATTAATCTATTTATTAGATCTGATTAATATTATATTAATAAATCATTAATCTATTTATTAGATCTGATTAATATTTATATTAATAAATCATTAATCTATTTATTAGATCTGATAATATTTATATTAATAAATCATTAATCTATTTATTAGATCTGATTAATATTTATATTAATAAATCATTAATCATTAATCTATTTATTAGATCTGATAATATTTATATTAATAAATCATTAATCTATTTATTAGATCTGATTAATATTTATATTAATAAATCATTAATCTATTAGATCTGATTATTTATATTAATAAATCATTAATCTATTTATTAGATCTGATTATATTTATATTAATAAATCATTAATCTATTTATTAGATCTGATTAATATTTATATTAATAAATCATTAATCTATTTATTAGATCTGATTAATATTTATATTAATAAATCATTAATCTATTTATTAGATCTGATTAATATTTATATTAATAAATCATTAATCTATTTATTAGATCTGATTAATAATAAATCATAATCTATTTATTAGATCTGATTAATATTTATATTAATAAATCATTAATCTATTTATTAGATCTGATTAATATTTATATTAATAAATCATTAATCTATTTATTAGATCTGATTATATTTATATTAATAAATCATTAATCTATTTATTAGATCTGATTAATATTTATATTAATAAATCATTAATCTATTTATTAGATCTGATTAATATTATATTAATAAATCATTAATCTATTTATTAGATCTGAATCTATTTATTAGATCTGATAATATTTATATTAATAAATCATTAATCTATTTATTAGATCTGATTAATATTTATATTAATAAATCATTAATCTATTTATTATCTGATTAGATCTGATTAATATTTATATTAAATCATTAATCTATTTATTAGATCTGATTAATATTTATATTAATAAATCATTAATCTATTTATTAGATCTGATTAATATTATATTAATAAATCATTAATCTATTTATTAGATCTGATTAATATTTATTCAGAATTATACACAATTTCCTTTTCATTTTCTCTCCCTTCCTGTTACTCCAATCACAATATTATCTTATCCAATTTATCCAATTTAACTTTTAAATGATTTACTGGTTGTAAACTTTTGACACTACACCAGTCGAAAGGACCCTTAAGTTTCCCTTTTTTTCTTTCATTTTTTTTTCTTCGTCTCCTTTAATCCCCCTTCAGTGTTTAAAATAGTTGATCGAACTGAATAAAGTATGATACTATTTAAGTTTCTAAATAATAATAATAATAATAATATGTCGAACCTTTCCAATTCTTTTAACAATGGCTTGGGTATGAGTATTGTCGTAAGGGAACAAATCTTGGATGTGGCCAGATTCATAATTGATCATGCAGTACTGGTTTGAAAGTGCAGCACAGATGTGAGCTCCATCCAAACCCTGAAAAGAAAAAGACGGTACAACAATGTTAAATAAAAACACTGATATTATATATATATATATATATATATATATATATATATATATATGCAAGTTGAAAAAATGAAAGTGAATCCGGAAATATATTGAAAAAAAAAAAATTGTCCTTGTACACGATGTATTCTATTTATTTTTATTTTAAATAAAAAATAAAATAACAATAACGATAATAGAAAAAACATAAAAAGTTTTTTAAGTATACAGAATGGTCATCATCAGGGTAAGATATTTGATATTTGAAATTAAAATGTGAATCCGGCAATATGTTGAAAAAATAAATAAATACAGGAAAGAAAATGTTGAATGGATAAAAATTGTTTATTGGAGTGCCGACACATGTTTTGACCAAGAGATTGTCCTTGTACACAATGTATTCTATTTATTATTATTTTAATTGTTATTAAGAACACATTTTATGATATTTTTGTGTTAAAGCATGCAGTTGTATTGTTTTCGAAAAAATTTCTAAGATTTGTTTATTTCGCACGGAGACTTTCGAAATAGCTACCGGCTTAGTTCAAAGTGAAAGTCAAGGGGGGTTACTCTAATTGCCTTATTTGCTAGGAATTTTGACAACTAAAGGTGAAAATTACAGAGAGTGCCACGTATGTTAGGTTTGTCTCAGTAATTGGTGGAGACCATTATTTCTATAAAAGAACGTAGACAAAAAAGATGGTAAAATAGCCATCGTGGTAAAGAGCAGAAAATGAACAAACTTGATATTTTTAGAAATATATTTCCAATTTTTGTTACTCTAATTGCCTTATTTGCTAGGAATTTTGACAACTAAAGGTGAAAATTACCTAAATAATTTATCAGTCAAGAGTGGTTCCCCTTTGATCATGTTAGAGTTATAGGAAATAACCTATAAATCTTCATTAGGTTTTAGATACAACAATGTCACTTCAAGCATTAAATTCTATCAAACTTGAACAATATTTTCATGTTGGCCCTCACTTTTTGTACAAACAATTATTTCTATCTTCTGGTTTTTGCAAATAATCTTAATTATTATTTAATTATTCCCAAATTCACTCCCAAGTTATAAAAACTTGCTTGTTGGGTTAATTTATGCCGAAGACATCCGGTCTTTTGTGTCAGTTTTTTACAAAAATTTAGACAAGAAGAAGAAGAAGAAAGAAAGGATGAAGAAGAATAAGTAGAAAGACAGAAGAAGAAGAAGAAAGAAAGATGAAGAAGAATAAGTAGAAAGACAGAAGAAGAAAGAAAGAAAGAAAAAAGTAGAAAGAAGAAGAAGAAGAAAGAAAGAAGAAGAAAGAAAGAAAGAAAGAAACGGAAGAAGAAGAAGAAGAAGAAGAAAGAGAAGAAGAAAGAAAGAAAGAAGAAAGAAAGAAAGAAGAAAAAAAAAGAAAAGAAAGAGAAGAAAGAAAAGAAAGAAAGAAAAAAGAAAGAAAGAAAAGAAAGAAAGAGAAAAAGAAGAAGAAGAAAAGAAAAGAAAAAAGAAGAAAAAGTAGAAAGACAGAAGAAGAAAAAGAAAGAAAGAAAGAAGAAGAAGAAGAATAAGTAGAAAAAGACAGAAGAGAAAGAAAGAAAGAGAAAGAAAAAAGTAGAAAGACAGAAGAAGAAAGAAAGAAAAAAAGTAGAAAGACAGAAGAAGAAAGAAAGAGAAAGAGAAGAAGAAGAAGAAAGAAAGAAGAAGAAGAAGAAGAAGAAGAAAGAAGAAAGAAAGAAGAAGAAAGAAAGAAAGAAAGAAGAAGAAAGAAAGAAAGAAAGAAGAAGAAGAAAGAAAGGATGAAGAAAGAAAGGATGAAGAAGAATAAGTAGAAAGACAGAAGAAGAAGAAGAAAGAAAGGATGAAGAAGAATAAGAAAGAAAGACAGAAGAAGAAGAAGAAGAAGAAAGAAAGAAAGAAGAAGTAGAAAGACAGAAGAAGAAGAAAGACAGAAGAAGAAAGACAGAAAGAAGAACATTTTTTATTCATGGCTTGATGGGTATTCAAATTTTCATTTAAATTCAATTTTTGTAACACATTTTTTAAAACTCACTTTTTCCTATTTAACCTATAGATGGGACCCCAACAGGTACTACCACTCTGGGTCAGAGTGGTCCAGGGAACAATGGTGATCAAAGGGTGCTCCACATTCTCCAAACCTCTAGAACTAGAACTTCCCCATCAGAGTTTAACGCCATTCCCAGGACATGAAGACCCTCAGCCACAACCTTCTAGCACCTATATGATAAAAAGTCGGGGCTGGCTATAAGGGCAATAGGTTTGAGACAATCATATAGGTGCTAGGACTTGACGTGACCAACCGATTGATTGAAGGTGGCCTCTCCGACCACCCGTCTAGCCAAAGTGGGGTGTTGCATGTCATGGACTGCTCATGCACCAGGTTTCCTTCTTTAAGCGTCAACAGGTGGCACCGTTTGGGTGGGTTGGGGTGACTTACCCCTCTGGGTCATTTTATGCCGAAGACGTTTTGCTTTATTCATTCTGGTTGTTTGGTTGGTTGTTTGGGTTTTACGGCATGTCAACACTTGTTGGGTTATTTTATGCTGAAGACATTTCATTTTATTCATTCTTGAGTGGACCTGGGAGTAATGGGTACAATGAAGGGGTACTCCACACTCCCCAGAAACTTACCAAAGTGACTGCTTGGTCAATGAGGTTGATATCTTTCATGTGAATCATTCGGTCTTCTGTTACTGTGTACATTTGTATCTGCTTTTTCTTAAGGGCAACGCACACCTGAAATTATTGAAATGTAAACTTATTTATAAGAATAAAAATTAATCTGGTTTTGGCTTTCATGGCTAAGACAACTTCTTATAATATGTTAGGAGGCCTCAGAGAAGCCTTCCAATGCAGGTGAATATACACAACTTCCAACAAAGAAGTACATAAAAAAAATACAGACTTTATTGTCTGAGCACATTTAACAACAATACAAATTCAAAACAGCTAGGATGTAATTCCTAAGGAAGGAAGACAGTGTTCTTGAAGTGTTATGAGTCTTTGTAGATAATCTTGAGGAATAATCTTGGAGAATGGAATTAGGCACTTACTGTATAGAATAGATGTCGTAAAGACACAACTAGAGCGTATAACTTCAGTGGAAATGTAGGGTGTACATACACGGGTACAGAAACTCAACTTGTCTAGTGCATCTTTGTGGATGCCAGACAAGAGAGAGAGAGAGAGAGTTCTTCCTGGGCTGTGTTTAAATAGCCAGGTAGTAATGCCCTCTAGTGGCAAACCCTGGCAGCAATTATTACAATTAACAATCAAATGTAAACTTATTTATAAGTACTGTGAATTTTTTAAAATTTTTTATAGTGAATACTATAAAGAAATATTCATTATTCATTCAAAACTTTACTAGCAATACTTATCCATATTACATACCAGTTTTAAAATGGTACTGATGTTCATTAGTATTTACTAGCAAAAAAAAAAAAAAAAAAAAAAAAAAAAAAAACACCTTCTGGGCAGGTGTAAAAGTTTATTTTTGTAAAATATTGCCTCAATGGGATGTAGTTAAAAATTTGATGACAGAGGGTTTTTATCATAAGTAAGTAAAAATAAAATGGTTATTTCCTATAAGTCTAACCTGATCAAAGGGGAACTACTCTTGACTGATAAATCAAGTATCTATTTTCCCATTAAATTAACCCTAAACCCTAACCTCGTCTTCTTTTTTCCTAGTAGATCAATAAATAAATAAATTATCAGTCAAGAGTGGTTCCCCTTTTGATCATGTTAGACTTATAGGAAATAACCATATTTTGAATATTTTACACAAAATCGTATTTATTAGTTAACTTCTATTTACTGAAAAAAGGGTGAAAGTAAAAAATAATTAAAAAAAATTGATTATAAATTTCTCAAATAATTATTTTCCATTTAAAGTAATACATTTTAAAAATTAACTTCATAGTTTATGTAGTTATTTATTTAGATAATACTAGAAGTGGCTACCCGGTGTCGCCTGGGTAGAGGGGAGATTTTAAAAAGTTAGTCTCGCAGATCCATTATTACATATCGCAAGTGAGATCCTCGCTTGTTGCCTTATAAAAATCCGCACGGAAATATACAACAATATAGTAAGAAATTTCCATTCAATGATTTACAATTAAAAAAAAAAGAAAAGATATAAATGATGCAATTAATTCAATCAATCAATATTATATTTCAAAGTGAAAAAAAAAAAAAAAAAAAAAAAAACATATAAAAAAAAGATATACAAAATAACATGCAAATAACTTTCCCTTCTGTTACTTTTCAAATTTGAATTTTTAAATATCTTCCCAAATATAAATCAAATCTTCATTATTTTTGCTCAAAAACCAAGCCCTGGTGATATCTAATGTGTATATATATTTACTTTGTCGTTAATTGTTTTATTTTCAAAGTTTCCTCCGGACATACATATACACACAACTGCCCTGTATAGATAGATAGATTTTTTTATTTATTACAATGGAAAGGATTCAAATTTAAATTATAAGGAACAGCTTTTATTTATTTTATCAATATTAATTATTCTTTACACTATGTATTGACGATTTTGGTAATTGTGATGTAAGCAGTGACATAGTTTCGGTTACAGACAAATAGAGACCAAATCCCCATTATTAATAGATTTTACTGACCAACCACCAGGCTGGATTAACATAAAGTATATTAAACTTGGGTTTGCTGGTTGGATTTTATGGCATGTCAAACCCTTGTTGGGTTATTTTATGCTGAAGAGATTTTGTTTTATTCATTTTTGTTGGGTATTCAATTTTTTTTAAACACATTTTTTAATAATCATTTTTGATCTATTTAACCCATAGATGGGACTCTATTTGACCCATAGATTGATTTTAACGGCATGTCAACTGATCTAGGGTTATTTCATACCTAAGAGTTAGAAAATTGCATTCATTGTGTGTTTGTATATATATTTCAGTGGAATTGTTTAGGAGATTTTTTTTTTGTACATGGTGTTATATGAATAATTTCTTAGCAGATCTATTTGACCCATACATGGTACCCTAACATGTACTACCACTCCAGATCAGAGTGGACTTGGAATTAATGACAATGAAGGGATTCCCCAGATCTCCAAAACTGGAGCCTCATTATCAGACACAGTTTAGTATCATACCCAGGACCAGGCCCCGACACTAACTTTTTTCATGATTGTCCCAAACAAAAATTATCAACTGTCCCGAATGGGGTTTGGACTGTCCCGAAATCAAAATATTTTTGTTTAATTCATTAGCATCATCTATACTTGTCAGTCATCAGTAGCATAATAACATGTAATAAAACATTAAGAAAAGCTGAAGCAGTGATAATTCTGGATATTTGGACAAAAAATTCATTTCCTAGTGTGTTTTGAGATAAAAAAAATACTTTTTTTACTTTAAGTTACCCTGAGTAGGGTTAGTAGTACATAATTCGGTCCTTTTAAACTATCTCCCTCCACCATTATTCATTACATGGCATTGAGAATAGACCTGCGGTGCCGTAGCCTCATTTTGAGGTTAGCATTGGGGCAATCACTGGACGGCCAATATTGGAATGTAGTACTAACTTTTAGGAACATTTTTTACCGTCCCTGGCAAACTTTCCTGGATGACGTATTGATCATCACGGATATAATTTTTATCGACGACGGGACGGCATTAATGTCGAGCCCTGCCCAGGACAGTCTTTGAGAGGGGTGGTGCTTACCCCTTCTGCAAGGGATACATTCAACGTATTCTAATCCATCATTTTTTTGTTTTTGTTTTGAAAGAGTTAAACTTGAAAAACCAAATTACAGTGTGTTTTGAACTGCCAGGTGTTATTTTACTAGTTTTCAATGTTGCTTCTCAATTTTTTTATTTTTTTTATTTAGCGTTATTACATGTGTGGGATTGTCTGCCCCTTGTGTTTCTAGTTTTCACCACCAGGCGCCACTGACTATTTAATCAGTGGAGCGCCAAGTTTGAATTCTCTTTTTCCCAACGAACACACGTGTGTTAGACACTTATGTTTACACCCTTCTTGTGTGGGGGGTTTCATTCCCCCAACACTACGTTAGTAAGTGACTTTGCCTTATGGATTCTTCATATCTTCTATATGTACATTTATGTATCTCCTTTATACTTCCATTTTGTATCTTGTCTAGTATATGTGCCACTTATATATATACTATGTATCTTGTATATGTATCTCTTGTTATGAATGCTTCTACACGTGCTCATATATATTAAAGTCCATTGTTGTATGTAACACCCTTAGTCGGAATATTGTTTGTTCAACTGTGTTCCATGTTGGGAGGCCTCTAAGCCAACCAACTAATTATAATCAACTTTATTACCTTTTTGAAACTAACACATGTAAATAAAGGCTTTCAAAGTGCGATTTCTAAAATTTTTGCCAAAGGTTTCAATTGTATCAACTATCAGGCATAATATAAGGCCATGGACCCTTGCTAGAAACAACAGTTGGAATGTTAATTTCTTAGTGTTAAGGCCTTCTACAATAGTTTTTAGGTTTTTTTTTTACTTGCGTAAGAACAGTGAAAACAGACTGATTATGACGTTTTCATTAGATTTTCAGGCATACAAATTTTTTTGAAATCCAACCAAAATTTTCAGTGTGGCCATTTATCAGGTATTATTAGTTCCCTAAGAGGCTTGCTAAAAATAACAAGTTTAATGTTATTTTCTGAGTTTTAAATGTTGCTACACAAATTTTTTTATTTCTTTAATTAGAGCTATTACATGTAAATAAAGGCTTTCAAAGTGCGATTACTAAAATTTTCCCGAGGGTTTCGACCGTACCAACTATCAGGCGTGATATAAGGCCATGGACCCTTGCTAGAAACAACAGTTGGAATGTTAATTTCTTAGTTTTAAGGCCTTCTACAAGAGTTTTTAGGGTTCTTTTTTACTTGTGTAAGAACAGTGGAAACAGACCAATTTTGACGTGTTTTCATTAGATTTTTATTTCTTAAACTCAATCTTCCTTAAACACATTTTTTTAAAACTCATTTTTTCTATTCAACAAATTGATGGACCCACCCTAACTCTGGGTCAGTGTAAAAATTAGAGTAATGGCAACGAAGGGGTACTCCACACTCCCCAGAGCTCCAGAATTGGAACTTCACTATTAGATGCTGTTTTATCTCATACCCAGGATAACTTATGTGCTGTTTGCTATATTTATTCAAGAGTAGTTATTTTTTCCTGACCTCAGGATGATTTTCAGGCATACAAATTCTTTTGAAATCCAACCAAAATTTTCAGTGTGGCCATTTATCAGTTTTTTTATACAAGTTTTTTTTTAATTTTTTAATCAGTGCGTTTACATCTTATTATAATGGAGATTGTGGGTTTGTCTGTCTGTAACCGAAACTACATTACTATACAAGACTCAATTCCCTTAGTTATTTATATCACATTCTCCAGGATTTTATTTCTATTTAAACCTCAATTATTAATAAAATTGTTTTACATCATTAAGATTGTTGATCATATCTACATACTAATAACATGCAATTGTATTTATATATACAACAAAATAGAGGTTTACAGTATGAATGGGAAGGCTAATTTGCATATTGATCTTAAAAAATTGATTTTAATAAATATATGCTTAGTATTATTGATTTCTAATTGTTTGATTTTATTTTAATGAATATGAGCAAAAATCTCTTCAATAAATCTTAAAAGAAATCCCTTAACAAGAAGAAATAACTGTAATATTATTCTTTACTTCCTATTTTAACTAAACAGTTTAATTAGGAAAATTTACCAGTGAAAGACGGGAGTAACGGAAAATGATGGAAGAGTTAGTTTCAAAGTTGTTCTATTTTTCAATCATACCCCCTTTGTTCAAAATCTTTTTATCTACATTCTTATTCAGTTTCATTAGCCTTTCTAATTTAATATGATATTTTATTATAAAATTTAACTAAAATACTTGCACCCGGAGGGTGCATATATTTGCTAGTAGAAATAAAGGCGATTGCACTTAAAAATCTGAAATTACTCAATTTAAAAAATTTTCCTCAAGTTTGCCAACTATAATATTCTTTTTTGTTTGTTTGTTTGTTTGTTTTGAAAGAGTTAAACTTGAAAAACCAAATTGCAAATTGTGTTGAACTGTAGGAGGTCATTAATTTCTGGTCTGGCTGAGAACTTTTCAGTACTCAATTTTATTTGCTGGTGAAAAAGAGTTGTGGACTCACCTCTACACTGAAAGGATTGCTTCGTGCTGGGTTCTCATTGAGACAGAAACACGTCACTCCTTTCACTTTGGCCCCGCTAACAATAGGCTGAAAAAGAAATTAACAATTACTAGCAAGACTCACTAATATTATTACACAGTTTGTAAGATTTTTTGTTTGTTTTGTTTTACAGCATATCAACCACAGTGAGTCATTTAATGCCGACTAAATTTTGAAATAAAGTCATTCTTAATGGAGATTCAGATTTTTTTAATAAAAATGTTTCTATTTAATCCATAGATGAGACCCTAACAGGTACTACTACTCCGGGTCAAAGTGGACCTGGGAGCAATGGTAATAAAGGGGTGCTCCACATTCCCCAGACCTCCAGAACTGGAATCTCACCATCAGTTTAATGTCATTCCCAGGACATGAAGACCCTCAGTCACCGCCTTCTAGCACCCATAAGATAAAAAGGGTTGGAGCTTGCCATAAGGGCAATAGGGTTGGGGCAATCATATAGGTGCTAGGGCTTGATGTGACCAGCCGATTGATCAGAGGGGGCTTCTCCACCTGCCCGTCTAGCCTAAGTAAGGGTATAAGTGGAGTGTTTCATCTGATGGACTGCTCAGCCACCTGGGTCTTTCAATCCTTAAGCATCACAGGTTGCCACCAGGTGGCCCCACTGGGTGACTCTTAGCACTCTGCAGAGGTGCAGTCAGTGTATTCTAAAGCCCTAGCCAATAGGTCTGAGTTTGTAAGATGATTATTATTATTAAAAGAGTGAAGGACATAAAGTCGTCTTTATTAAAGTTTAGGATAATTATTTGTATCTAAATGTATCAAACCAACAGTACTTACCTGTATTACATACAGGTTATAAAATTGTTATTATTAAAAATAAAGAATGTAGAGTTTCTTTTATTACAGTTTATATAATATATACACACACATATATATATATATATATATATATATATATATATTATATATAGGGCCGGGTTAGCTCAGTCGGTAGAGCGTTCAGCTAGAAACCACAAGGTTCCTAGTTCGATACCCGCCCTCGCCAACTCAGCGTTATGAGTAGCACAGGGATCTGTGCAGTAAAGTAAGGAGCTGATGGTAGGTGTGGTGCTGAACCTCAGACGCTAAAATAATCTCCTTGGTCTAGCACTAGTGAAAAGGGGATAGACTCCCTCGCTGCATGGCTGATACCAACTTCAGGCAAACCCGACGACTTTACTTACTTTTTGTATATTATATATATATATATATAAATTATTTGTAGTTAAACGAGTCAAATTGGAAGTATTTACCCATATCACATACAGTAAAATATCTATTGAATATGAAGACATAATGCTCTCCATAATATATACACCCAACAGAAGAAGTGGGTGTATATATATATATATATATATCATATAAAGGAAGGAAGAACTCAACACCGTAATTCCATAATAAATTTATTTCGACCAAAATTGGGGCCTATATAAATCTAAGTTGATTTAATATAGCTCCCCAAAATCCAGTCTCATCAGATATAATCTAAAAAGTTTATTATACATTGAGCTCTCTTCAGTGATTTAAAGATTCGCTGTATTTATACATACTGGATCATCAATATTATACAGTGTATCTTAGAAATCACATATAGAATCATCCCTTACTACCAAGTTTTGGATAAATCTCTATATATATATATATATATATATACATACACCACTCTGCACGAGTAGGATGTGACATTTACTTGTAGTTAAAGGAGTTAAAATAGCAGTACTTAAGGATTACAGGTTGCCACCCACAGCCAACAGGTGGCCCCCATTGGAGAAGTCTTACCCCTCTGCAGGGGTGCAGTTGGTGTATTCTAACGCCCCAGCCGACAGGGCGGGGAATGAATGGAAAAAAAAAAGAAAAAAAAAAGGGCTCACTCACCTCCAGGTTGAACATATTCAGTAAGGTCATTGTATTATCACAAAGCAAAAGGATTCGATTTAAAGCTGAAGCTGCCTTCATTTGAGCTACTGGTTTTTTCTAAGGGGGAAAAAAAACGATACTTTATTAGAAGGCATGTTACATAAAAAATAACAATACTTTATTAGAAGGCATGTTACATAAAAAAAAACAATACTTTATTAGAAGGCATGTTACATAAAAAAAAACAATACTTTATTAGAAGGCATGTTACATAAAAAATAACAAACGTTACCCAAATTCTAGTTGACTGCTTTTATTTTAAATTAAAAAATGATACATTGTTGCAATATCCCACCGGATGTGGACCAGACTAGATTAGATATATATAGAAAACAATTAAAATATTTTCTCAATAGAACACCACAAAGGTAAGAGACTGATTTTATCTTCTCCAATAGTTTATATAATAATTATATTAATTTGATGCTTCAAAAGAGTCCAATGATAGACGAGGAAAACTTTCCATTAGGGACTTCACTCTCAAAAAATTTTTTATACTTTATTTTTTATTATTTTTTTTTAATTTTGAGAGAGGGCCCTTGGAAAGGTTTTTTCATTTATTCCACTCATCTCATTCATTTTATTTCATTCATTCATTTTGCCATTAATTCTTAACTATATATATATATATATATATATATATATATATATATATATATTATTATTATTATTATTATTATTATTATACTAAAGCTGAGTGAAGCAATGTTTGTATCCTAAAGGTTTTTTTACTGTTTAGTTTAATGACACAAAAGCAATTGCCTTTTTCTAAGGGGGAACAAAAGAGACTTTATTAAAGGCATGTTACATAAAAAATAACAAAGCTATATATATATATATATATATATATATACTAGACAAAACATGACTCGTTGGGTCACGCATTCAGCTCTGGATAGATAATTGAGATTAGAGAAAAGTGAGTTAGCAAGGTGAATAAAAATTTTTTTAAAAAACAAAAAAAAAAAAAAAATAACCGGCTTGATAAAACGTTAAAATCATTTTGTAAGCTTTCTAATCAAGGGAATGTTTGACCTAATTTAAGCTATGAGTTGCTGCTTGTGAAATTTAACATAGAAATACATTGAAATTCTCCTGAGAGAGATTGAAGAGTTTGAAATGGATTTGTATGTTAAGTTTCATAAGCAGCCAACCTAGTCAACATCTTGGCTCTTTTTTTTTTTAGTCGACGGGGCGGCCTAAAGTCGGTATCAGCCAGTCAACGAGGGAGTCT
>CM042168.1:18173591-18308591 GCA_023376005.1 Doryteuthis pealeii | reverse complement strand
TAAATCCGCTAATTTTTGGAATTAGAAGTTCTTGGGGATAGTCTAACGTAAACATAGTCCACACCTGGAAAAAAATTCAGAAAAATTGAAGGGTTTGGGTGACAATTTTATTTTTTTCTGGATCATTTGATATGAAATTACTCATGTATCAAAATATTGCAAAACTTTTGACTCACCCCTAGTATCTTTTAGGTCCCTTTGTTAATTAATAAAGAAAAGTAAGAAATTCCCCCACCCCCAATGTCACCACATCAACTACCATGATATTACCAACCATGGCTTAAACAGTTTCAGTCATGTGATATATGTGCTACAAACTAGCATATACCAAAATATTGCAAAACTTTTGACTCACCCCTAGTATCTTTTAGAATGTCACCTTATTAAAGAAAAGTAAGAATTTCTCTTGGTCCCAATAAGCCACATATCAACTACCACAATATTACCAATCATGGCTTGAACAATTTCAGTCATGTGATATATGTGCAGCAAACTAGCATGTACTAAATTATTGCAAAACTTTTGACACATCCTAGTATTTCTGTCTTGAAAAAAAAAGAGAGAGAGAAAAAAGAGAAAAATTAAACTAACAAAAAACAATCAATTTCTCTCCGATATCTCAAATCTCTCTCTCATATATATATATATATATATATATATATATATATATTGGTGACCTACCCGGCCATAACCCACAAACTAACAAACAGGTTTGATTTTGATTTTATGGTCATCTAACCACCACCCTTTTATTACTCCCATTTGCTACTTCCTCTACTCAAATCTCTCTGCTAGAAAGGCTACTCCCCATTCATTTTTTCTACCTACCTCTCTCAACTCTCTTCCATCTGATTTCCTTCTCATCTTCCCCAAAGATGTCCCCTATAGCCAATCAAATCTTCCCCTCAAACAAAAATTACCCACCTACCTACTCCTCCCTTCTATAAAACACTTGTATGATCCTGATAATTCAATAAAAGCTGAAGAAGCCGAGTTCCAAACTCCAGCGAAATATACTACACATTTTAGTCCGAGTTTTGTCTTTCATTCCTTATATTTTACCTCATTCTGCCAGATTCATTCCAACCCCCTTTTCCTCACACACACACATATATATATATATATATATAAAGAGAAAAAAATGCAAATTTGATGTTAATATTATCTGAGTTTAAATAATAAGTAAAAAATTTACTTACCAATCCCAGATGTTTGTGTTGTTGCTTCTCACTGGAGAATACAACTTTTCCAGTTGGCGAGGAAACCGTTTCCTGAATTATGTAATGGACAAGAAAACTGGAAAGAGAAAAAAGAAAATATTTGAATTTTATTATATGAATTTTTGGTAATTTATGAGGAAGTGCGTCCCAGTCTCCTGCCTCAGAAATTGCTACCCGGTGACTATTAAAATAACGTCCCCAGCTATGTCGGTGTTACTTGAAAGAAAACAACCAACTTAGGGCGTTAAATGTATTTTAGAGGGGGGGGCTTCTCTTTTTTGGTGTAATTCTTGTTCATTTATAGAAATTTGTCGTAATTCTTGTTCATTTATAGAAATTTGTCATAATTATTGTTTATTTATCGTAATTTGTCGTAATTCTTGTTTAGATATGAAGATGGATATATAGTTTGGAATAGGCTGAGATAGATAAACAAAATAATATAGATAGATATGAACAAATGGAGATAGATATTTTCTACAAGTAAATGTATTTGTGGGGTGTCGCTTCTTTTTTGTCGTAATTCTTGTTTATTTAAACTAAAAACAAGACATTAAACAAACATGAATAAAAGAAAATATAGACAACATAGCTGGGGACGTTATTTTAATAGTCACCGGGTAGCAATTTCTGAGGCAGGAGACCGGGACGCACTTCCTCATAAATTACCGAATTTTTTCCATAATATTTTCTTTTGCATGGAGAACAATATGCTATTCAATTAAATAATTTAATCTACTTTGTTTAAGGTATATTTCATGATGCCAGTATTAAATGCCAGTGATTAAATAAAAAGAGGTCTTGCATCTTATCTGCTATTAGTTTATTTACTGCTAAATAAAAGTCAATTGCTTCCCTTGTCTCTCTGTTTTTGCTGTATGAAATAATTTTTCTCATTTTTTTAAAACAAATTAAAATCTCTTTTATTATAGCAACTGGGCAAACTGGTTTATTTTCAACTAGCAGAGCTACCAGTAATTGCCCGGGATTTAAAAAAATCTAGTTTGTTTAAGGTATATTTTATGAAAAAAAATGAAATAGATCACAAAGTAGGACTGAGCCTATTCCAGTAGTGACCACCCCAAGCTGAGATTTAAGAGGTTTGAATTCAGAGTTTTCCTTCTCGTAGACTGGTTGCCTAACCAAGGTTAAAGAACCCAGTCTGCACTACTATTTACCCATAGCTAGAGGGAGAATAGTTGGATTCATACCTATCCCAAGGGTATTAGAGCAATGTGAACTGTGGCTTCAACCAGGATTTAACTCGAGTTGACAAGTCCATTTCCTATGACTCGCCTCCGTACTGAAGCTGTACTCTGAAGCCAAACTGTTCAGTGATTAAATAAAAAGATGTTTATTAGTTTATTTACTGCTAAATAAAAACTGAAATAGATCACAAAGTAGGACTGAGCCTATTCTAGTAGTGACCACCCCAAGCTGAGATTTAAGAGGTTTGAATTCAGAGTTTTCCTTCTCGTAGACTGGTTGCCTAACCAAGGTTAAAGAACCCAGTCTGCACTACTATTTACCCATAGCTAGAGGGAGAATAGTTGGATTCATACCTATCCCAAGGGTATTAGAGCAATGTGAACTGTGGCTTCGACCAGGATTTGAACTCGAGTTGACAAGTCCATTTCCTATGACTCGCCTCCGTACTGAAGCCGTACTCTGAAGCCAAACTGTTCAGTGATTAAATAAAAAGATGTTTATTAGTTTATTTACTGCTAAATAAAAATCAAGATGAACATCTAAGTATGCCAAATCCATAATTTTTGCCAAAACATACAGACAGCAAACCCGTTTCAGGATATTTAACTTTCCAAGGGAGGCAATCCTAACTATGCAAGGTTGTTTTGAGTTGCTTCCCTTGTCTCTCTGTTTTTTACTGTTCGAAATAATTTTCTCTTTATTTTATTTTCTCTTTCTCTTTATTTTATATTTTTTTTAAACAATTTAAAACCTCTTTTATTATAGCAACAACTGGGCAAACTGGTTTGTTTTCAACTAGCAGAGCTACCGGTAATTGCCAGAGATGTAAAAAAAAATAAAATAAAATAAAAAATAAATCTTTTATCTATATTTAGATACAGATTAATAAAAAATATTTTTTCTATATATTTGTTTTATTATCTTTGATTCTTTATATATTCTTGGTTTAGTTTGGTTTGGTTTGTTTTGTTTTATGGCATATCAACCTCAGTGGGTCATTTAATGCCAATAAAGTTTTGAAATGAATTCATTCTTAATGGATACTCAATTTTTTTTATAAACACATTTTTTCTATTTAACCCATAGATGGGACCCTAAAAAGGTACTACCACTCTGGGTCAGAGTGGACATAAGGAGCAATAGTGATGAAGGGGTGCTCTACATTCACTAAACCTCCAGAACTTGTACCTCACCATCAGATAGAGTTTAACGTCCCCTCTGTTGAGTTATTTGATATAAGGCATGGGGCAAATGGTCACTCCTAAATATAGACTCGTTGACTACCACGTGACCACCGAAGGCATTTCTATTGTCCAATCACTGGCACTGCTGCTTCTGCTGTATTAATAGAGACAACATTCTGAGCTTATTTCATTGACATTTGGATTCTCTTGGACGAAGGACTTACAAGGAATACTTTAACACCGGATTCTTATTGGCTTGCTTACTTACTTATTACATCTGGAACCTAGGATGCCGACCAGATACTTAACACCCTCTGCTGAGGTGAAGTCGGTGTATTCTAAAGCCCCAGCCAACAGGGCCATCATTTCCTAAGAGCTCACAACCTTGGGCGTTTTTAGGCAGTCGAGCATTTTGATGGTTGGGCAGTTTGGGTGCTCTGTTAGATAAAGGGTTAAGTTGTTTATTTTAATTATTATTGCTTGCATTTTTTTCTTTTTGTCTTTATTTGCTCTTCATCGTGTTTTATCCTTTATTAATTTGTTTTATTTTTTAATCATTTGTTAAAATTGATTTTTAAATATATCATTGATTTATACCTTTATATTTTTTTAAGTCTTTTCTTATGAAAATGAGGAGTATAAGGTTTTTTAAACCCCTCTTGGACAATATATGGTGTGTGGATTTTATTGAATTTTGGTCTTTGCCAATTACAAAAATACAGTAGGAAGAAATGTCCCAGCTACGGACCACAAAAAAAAGAAGTTAAAAGAAATATCCCAGCAATACAAGAAACAGAAGATAAGAAACCCAGCCACAAACTTAGCTATTACAATAAGTAAGTAAAATATCTATTAAATATGAAGACACAACACTCTCCATAATATATACACCCAGCAGAAGAAGTGGGTATATATATATATATATATATATATATATATATATATATATATATATATACCCACTATAAAATTATCTACCATCAATATGTGGTCCCTTTTTTTTAATCGACCACTGTTTTAACATTTCACCGATTTTTTTTTCAAAACATAAACTAAGCTCCAAGAAAAATGTTCAACATGTTATTGATAAATAATAACACTTTATTTTTATTTATTTTTTGTAATAAAAAACTATTTTGTACCATAACCCCTAGAAAAAAACAAATATCCAAATCATAACGGTCTATCTTAACGCTCTATTTTCAGCGTTCCAAATTTTTAAAAAAATTCGATTTTCGATTATTTCCAAAAATCTCTGTTGTTTTTTTCCCAACAAATTTTTTCATTCAAAATAAATGTTCACTCTGATGAAGGTCGATTCTTCTATGTGTGCGAAATATTTTCACACACATAAACTGACCGAAACACATGTGTAAGTGATATCGATTAATGTGATATTGATTAAATTCATTTTATCCATCTACATTTCTTTTCTTTACTCATTTTTCCTCATATTGTCGGATTCAATTACTTTTCCATTTTCACATACATATATATATATATATTTACACACGCCTCGGCACAAGCAGGATGTGACATTTACTTGTAGTTAAATGAGTTAGAATAGCAGCACTTACCAGGGTTCCCACTTGTTTTAGGAAATCATTTTCCAGGACATTTCCAGGACGCTTTTAAAATATTCCAGGACAGCACTTGTTCACGGCAATTTTATTATTTAATCGATATCAATCTAATATCGACACATTTAGACAGTTTTATTCTTACTTTTTTTATGATGCAGGGTTAATCAAGTATCTTGGGTTCATTATAGATGATGCCTACATCTATCAATTAACTACATAGGGGCTCCACAAAGTCCATATGCACTTTAAAGTTATGAATTATTTAAAACACACTGACTTTATGGACATCCTGTACAACAAAATTAACTGGCTTCCTGTTTTTGCTTAGCCATGATCAACATTACTGGGTTTGTTTTTTTTATCAGCAAATCAATTTAGATATTTTACACCCCCCACCCTATGTTTTAAATAATTCTTTTTTTTTTAATTGAACTAGCAAATATATGCACCCTCCGGGTGCAAGTATTTAAGTTTTAATATAATAAAATATTGTATTAAATTAGAAAGGCTAATGAAACTAAATAAGAATACAGATAAAAAGATTTGAAACAGAGGGAGTATAATAGAATATTTGAAACAAAGGGAGTATAATAAAAAATAGAACAACTGAAACTTACTCTTCCACCACTCTTGTCTTTCATTGTTGTTTTTTCTAATTTAAGTATTTAGTTATAAGAGGAAGTAAAGAATAAAATGACAGTTATTTTATCTTGTTAATGGATTTCATTTAAGATTCATTGAAGAGATTTTTGCTTATATTCATTAAAATAAAACCAAACAGTTAGAAATCAATAATACTAAGCACATATTTATTAAATTCGATTTTTTAATATTAATATGCAAATTAACCTTCCCATACACACTGTAAACCGCTATTTTGTTGTATATATAAATATAATTGCATGTTGTCAGTATGTAGACATAGTTAACAGTATTAATAATGTAAGACAATTTTATTAATAATTGAGGTTTAGATAAAAATAAAATCATTTAGAATGTGATATCAATAACTAAGAGAATTGTGACTTGAGTATTAATATAGTTTCGGTTACAGACAGAAAAACACACAATCTCCATTATAATAAGATTTGTACAAATTTCAAATATTTACCATGCTGTGTTTCTCACTTTTTATCAGCAAATATATGTAGATATTTTACAATGACCCCCTTTGCTTTATATTTGTATTATATTTTGTATACTATCAAATAAAAATAAAGTCGTCAAGGGGGGGGGGGCTAATGTCAGTATCAGACAGAGAGTGAGGGAGTCTATCCTCTTTCCACTAGTGCTAGTATGACCCGTCGGCTAAAGGGCTCACTGAATTTCCAAAAATGGCCGTCAAGATCGGATCTTCTGCATCAGACTTTCAGCAAGTATAGAAACCCTGCAACCCGTTTGCAGGGTTTCTATACATGCTGAAAGTCTAGCCAAATGCCCACGTTGTGTTGAGATCTCAAATGACTAGAAATCTGTGATAGAAACTGATATTCCACGGTTAACGGCCTAGTGGTCACATAAATTTATTATTGGTTTATTAATTTTAACGGCATATCAACCCGTCCAGGGTTATATCATGCCTAGCGGTTGGGTTGTTATACATATTGTGTATTCATATATATACATTTAGTAATTGGTTTTAACAATGTGTTAGCATTATTGGGAATCATACTGTATGCCATTGATTTGTTTCAGGTCTATATTCTATGGTATAATTTTATTTCCCTCAAAAAGGAGAAAATATCCTCTATGTTAACATTTTCAAATAGGTCCTTCATATTGTTTGCTTTAAAATAATGTTTTCTGATGTGAGCAAAAAATCTGCATTCCATCAATAAGTGTTTGATTGTCAGGGGTGTTTGACATGTTTCACATTGTGGTTGTTGTTCTTGTTTGAGTATATAAGAGTGTGTTAGTTTTGTATGACCAATGCATAATCGGGACATAATGACTTGTTCCTTTCTAGACTTCCTTAAAGTTGGTCTGCAGCCTCCCTTTTTCAAAATCAACATTTATATTCAATAAGAGAATACAAAAATATTTATTTCTCAAGGCTGTGGGAGCAATGGACCTCTAATTAATAACTTCTGGTCGGAATATAATCAGGGGCTCTGCAAAGATATTGTTCAAGTAGTTGTAAATTTGTGCTAAGATTTTCAATAGTCTTGGCTGAAGTCAGTTTTCTGTCAGCTCTCGGTATTTGCGTCCGCTGTTAAATACAGCCTCAATCTTCACTTACTGGTCCGCTCAGCTCATCTGATCCTCAAGCCTACTTGGCTTCATCTGATCCATCCAGTACAACTATTGCCTGACTGATGATTATTGTGACTAAAAAACTTTACACTTTCTTTCTCACTTTGTAAATTGTGAAATATCAGCTTACATTTTACATTGAACTTTAAAAAAAAGGAACTTTTGGCTGAACCTCGCCCAGTATTCTATGCTGCCTTTGTGTATACATTCTGTTAATACAATTTTGTTTGTTTAATCATGAGTTTTGTCTTCTATGCCATATGCTTGATAGTTTTAGGGTCTTTTAAATGTTTGAACACTTTTATTAAATATTGACATCAAACAGCCCATACTCAACACCATAAGTTAAATATAGTGTGTGGGTGTAAATTTCACATGGCAAATTGGTGGTAACTTGAGTCCGGGGAGACAAACGTTAAAATTACCAATATTTTCCAGAAGAGAGTTGAGACTTCATTATTTACATCGTAAAAAGAGGACAGTCACTTTAACCGAGATGAAATTGACATTTGATCAAAAACCCTGAAAACATTTTTCAAGGCCGTATGCTTGAAGCCCCCACCCCCGGAAAATTTAGCACAAATTTGGCTGTGGTTGGTGAGTTATGGTGATATCTGAACTTAAAATTTTAAATAAAATTTCAATTGCAAAAACAAATTATTTAGTAATAAAACTATATTTTGAATGTGTATTTGCACCACACTGCTAAAGGATTTTTTGGATTAATTCAATTTAACAAAATTTAAATATAATAGGTTATTCTATTATACCCTTTGGTTGGGTAGATAATCTGTGGGGTTGGCGCCCTTTTTTTCCTTCCCCCCTCCCGATCTATCTGTATAACTATCTATCCATCTATTATTTATATTTGAGTAATTTATTTAATATTTATTACAATTTTTTTATTATTTAATTACTTATTTATCCATCTTATTTGTTTATTTTATTTATTTATTTTTAATTTAAATTTTTAAATTTAAATGTTCATGTATAGATACTAGTTTACCTTACAAATATAACTTATATACATTGAAAGTTCTAAGCAAATTGTATTTAAAGCCAACACAAGTAGTACAATAATCAATTTTAAGATATGTCTTAAACAAGACAAGCTTCAACAGGTAGTTAGTTAATATTAGCAATTTAAAATTAAAATTAAAATTAAAATCAAAATTCCTCCCACCCTACCAAGTAAACATTTTTTTTTCACTAAAAACAATAACACCCCCCCCAAAACCTAGATTGTTGAGACGGTCATTTAACCCCTCACCCCACCAACCACTAAAATAAAATCAACGTTTGTCTTAAGAAAAATTTCAGTTTTCAGAGATTCAAAAAAAATGTTTAATAAAAGCTCTTTTTGAATTAACATTAATTTTATGTAATTCTTATATGTTAGTATTACTTTACTGCGTATTATTATTATTTTGAGTGTTCATTTTTTTTTTTTTTCATGATTTGGTTTGTTTCGTTTTACGGCATATCAACCTCAGTGGGTCATTTAATGCTGATAAAGTTTTAAAATAAAATCAATTCTTAATGGATAATACAATTTTTTTATAAGTACATTTTTCTATTTAACCCATAGATGGGACCCTAACAGGTACTACCACTCCGGGTCAGAGTGGACCAGGGAGCAATGGTGTTGAAGGGGTGCTCCACATTCCCCAAACCTCCAAAACTGGAACCTCACCATCAGATAGAGTTTAACGTCATTCCCAGGACATGTAGACCCGCAGCCACCGCCTTCTAGCACCCATATGATAAAAAGGGGTTGGGGCTTGCCATAAGGGCAATAGGGTTTGGAAAATCATATAGGTGCTAGGGCTTGACATGACCAGCCGATTGATCGGAGGGGGGCTCTCCGACCGCCCGTCTAGCCCAAGGTAGGGCCAAAGTGGTGTATTGCATGTCATGAACTGCTCATCCACCTGGGCTCTATCCTTAAGCATTACGGGTCGCCACCCATTGGGGGAGTCTTACCCCTCTGCAGAGGTGCAGTCGGTGCATTCTAACGCCCCAGCCGACAGGGCGTTTTTTCAGTCAATATTTTGCGTGCACGCTATTCTATATAAGTACAAAACATTTTTTGGTTTTCAGTAACTATTTTACACAAATGCTATTTTCGAAGAAAAAGAAAAAAGATTTTAGCTAACTTCTTCAATTAAACTTTATCTGGGCATTTTACTCGAACTTTCTTATAAATAATGATATTTGTGATGATAAAATTATAATTATGCCAACTCAATTGTGGAGATGTTTTTTATATCGAATTTCTGAAAATTATTTGACTTACAATCAAAATATTCCTTTAAAACAAATTTTAAGCCTTGCTAAAATATTTACTTTAATTTTTTTTTTTTAATTAAATCATTTTAATCGATTAAACACTGCTGAACATGATTATAAAGAAAATGTCAAAGTTAAATGTTCTGAATTTTACGAAATTTTATGTCTTGTAAAACGGAATTTATTTTTTAAGCCTTTAACTCTTTAACAAATATCTCATCTTTAAAGTAGCCTGACGCTGATAAATTCTTGTTCATGTTTAGTGTCACATAAAAAATATCGCTTCATCGGATGAAATCAATAAGTACCCAACCAATCAGAATCATTTTTACTGTTTAATGAATATTCATTATTAATTTGGGAAACCTTGGGTAGATTCGGTGAGCGTTAAAAATAAAAAAAACAAAAAACACTGTTCTTGTTATTTTACTAGTTATATTTGTTAATTGTAACAATAACATTAATTCTAATTTTCCAGGACAAATTACAAATATTTTCCAGGATTTTTTTTACAAAAATCCCCCTGTTTTCCAGTACTGGAAAATGTACATTTCATTTTCCAGGTTTTCCAGGACATGTGGGAACCCTGCTTACCTATATTACATACAGGTTATAAGATTGTTATTATTAAAAATAAATATAGAGTCTCTTTTATTAAAGTTTAGAATAATCATTTCTATTTAAACAAGTCAAATTGGCAGTATTTACCCATATTACATACAGGTTATAAGATAGTCATTATTAAAAATAAAAGACATAGAGCTGTTTTTATTAAAGGTTAGGGACCAAGTTACCTTTAAGCACCCCAGGGGTGACCTGTATTCAGAAGGACATGTTTCGCTTTGCACCGTCAACATCCAGTTGTTTGTTAGGGTTAGCAGTTAGTTTTATAATTTAAAAAATGTGTCTAAAAATCGTCTGTTAACAAACAACCAAATGTTAAAGGTGCAAAGCGAAACATATCCCTCTGAATCCAGGTCGCCCCAGGGGTGCTTAAAGGTGACTTGGTCCAAGTTTAAGATAATCCTACGTATATATTTACCAACCCCTCCACACGAGCAGGATGTGACACAAGGTCAATTTCTTAAGCAGAGTTTAACAGGTTTGAATTCAGAGTTTTCCTTCTCCTAGACTGGTTACCTAGCCATGGTTAAAGAGTCCAATCCACCCTGCTATTTACCCATAGCCTGAGGGAGAGTAGTTGGATTCATACATTTCCCAAGGGTATTACCGCTATATAAAATGCAAACAGCTTCTAACTCGGGTTGACAAGTCTATTTCTTACGACTCTAACCATTACACCACGCACCTCTATAAAAGTGGGTATATAATACTAGGGGTGGGAGGTTTAAGTTACCCTCTTGAAGAAGAAATATTTTATACTTACCAATCACTTGTGCCAATGTAGAGGTTTTTTCCACAAACTTCTATGCATTCAATCTGTATAATGAAATAGATGAAAAAATATATATGTATTATATATATATAATATATATATATATATATATATCTGTAAAATGAACTACAAAAAAAGGTTATGCTTGATAAGTCTAAAAAGAAGAAGAAAAAAAAATGTGCCCCACTCATTTACCAGAGGTAGGGTTTCACACATTAAAGAAATATTATCCTTAATCAGCTCTGTCTGGAGAGCATACACACACAAATAAACAAACTACTAAGACCTGCCTTACAAAAAAAAAAGGATAGGCCAAATCTGGATTGATACTAAAACATTGTTTGACAGAGAGAGAGACACACACACACACACACACACACACACACACACACACACACACAAATAAACAAACTACTAAGACCTGCCTTACAAAAAAAAAAGGATAGGCCAAATCTGGATTGATACTAAAACATTGTTTGACAGAGAGAGAGACACACACACACACACACACACACACACACACACACACACACACAAATAAACAAACTACTAAGACCTGCCTTAAAAAAAAAGGATAGGCCAAATCTGGATTGATACTAAAACATTGTTTGACAGAGAGAGACACACACACACACACACACACACACACACACACACACACACACACAAATAAACAAACTACTAAGACCTGCCTTACCAAAAAAAAGGATAGGCTAAATCTGGATTGATACTAAAACATTGTTTGACAGAGAGAGAGAGACACACACACACACACACACACACACACAAATAAACAAACTACTAAGACCTGCCTTACAAAAAAAAAAGGATAGGCCAAATCTGGATTGATACTAAAACATTGTTTGACAGAGAGAGACACACACACACACACACACACACACACACAAATAAACAAACTACTAAGACCTGCCTTAAAAAAAAAGGATAGGCCAAATCTGGATTGATACTAAAAAATATTGTTGGACAGAGACACACACATAAACTTACACACACAAATAAACAAACTACTAAGACCTGCCTTACAAAAAAAAAAGGATAGGCCAAATCTGGATTGATACTAAAACATTGTTTGACAGAGAGAGAGACACACACACACACACACACACACACACACACAAATAAACAAACTACTAAGACCTGCCTTAAAAAAAAAAGGATAGGCCAAATCTGGATTGATACTAAAACATTGTTTGACAGAGAGAGAGACACACACACACACACACACACAAATAAACAAACTACTAAGACCTGCCTTACCAAAAAAAGGATAGGCTAAATCTGGATTGATACTAAAACATTGTTTGACAGAGAGAGAGACACACACACACACACACACACACACACACACACACCACACACACAATAAACAAACTACTAAGACCTGCCTTAAAAAAAAAGGATAGGCCAAATCTGGATTGATACTAAAACATTGTTTGACAGAGAGAGACACACACACACACACACACACACACACAAATAAACAAACTACTAAGACCTGCCTTAAAAAAAAAAGGATAGGCCAAATCTGGATTGATACTAAAAAATATTGTTGGACAGAGACACACACATAAACTTACACACACAAATAAACAAACTACTAAGACCTGCCTTACCAAAAAAAGGATAGGCTAAATCTGGATTGATACTAAAACATTGTTTGACAGAGAGAGACACACACACACACAAATAAACAAACTACTAAGACCTGCCTTAAAAAAAAAAGGATAGGCCAAATCTGGATTGATACTAAAAAATTATTGTTGGACAGAGACACACACATAAACTTACACACACAAATAAACAAACTACTAAGACCTGCCTTACCAAAAAAAGGATAGGCTAAATCTGGATTGATACTAAAATATTGTTGGACAGAGACACACACACACACACACAGATAATTTGGAGGAAGATATCACCAGGCATATAACAGAATGGTAAAATCTTAGCAAAAAGGTAATAACTCCAGAACTTATCTTTCGGAAATCTTCTGACAAAGGGGATCTTTAAAACCAACCACCAAACCAATATAGACAAAATGCTTCAAGCAAATCATAAAACACACACTCATATATATATATATATATATATATATATATATATACTCTGCGCATGTATATGTGTGTTTATGTGTGCGTGTCTGTCCAAAAATGTCTTAGTATCCTTCTAGATTTGGCGTATACTTTTGTTTGTTTGTTGATAAGGCAGGTCTCAGTATGGCATATGGTCACAGTAGAGACACACACACACCAGCACAACAAACATATACATAGCACAACACAGGTAATAAAAACAGCTGTGTCTGGAGATCATACACACATAAATAAACAAAATACTGAGACCTGTATACCCCCTCCCCCCAAAAAAACAAAAAAACAAAAAAAAACAAAAACAAATGATAGGCCAAATCTGGAATGATACTAAGACAAGTTTTGGACAAACACACAGAATTTGGAGAAAAGATATCACCAGCCATACAACAGAATGGACAAATCCTAGCAACAAGGTAACAGCTCCAGAACTTAGCTTTCAGATATCTTCTGATGAAGGGATCTTTATCCCAAAATATCAAGAATAAATCAAAAGGTAAATGAACAACATTATAGTTACTCATTTTTCTTAACACTTGCATTGTAATAGCCTTCAAACCAATATAAACCCAATGCTTCAAGCAAATTATAAAACTATTATCCCTACAAGCAAATATATACCCCCCCCCCGGGTGCAAGTATTTAAGTTTTAACTAGCAAATATATGCATCCTCCGGGTGCAAGTATTTTAGTTAAATTTTATAATAAAATATGATATTAAATTAGAAAGGCTAATGAAACTGAATAAGAATGTAGATAAAAAGATTTTGAACAGAGGGGGTATGATTGAAAAATAGAACAACTTTGAAACTAACTCTTCCATCATTTTCCGTTACTCCCGTCTTTCCTAATTAAACTGTTTAGTTAAAATAGGAAGTAAAGAATAATATTACAGTTATTTCTTCTTGTTAAGGGATTTCTCTTAAGATTTATTGAAGAGATTTTTGCTCATATTCAATAAGATAAAACCAAACAATTAGAAATCAATAATACTAAGCATATATTTATTAAAATCAATTTTTTAAGATCAATATGCAAATTAGGCTTCCCATTCATACTGTGAACCGTTATTTTGTTGTATATATAAATACAATTGCATGTTATTAGTATGTAGATATGGTCAACAGTGTAAGTAATGTAAAACAATTTTATTAATAATTGAGGTTTAAATAAAAATAAAATCATGGAGAATATGATGTAAATAACTAAAGGAATTGTGACTTGTATAGTAATATAGTTTCGGTTACAGACAGACAAACCCACAATCTCCATTATAATAAGATGTAATAAAATATCATATTGAATTCTAATGAAACTAAATAAGAATGCAGTTAAAAAGATTTGAAACAGAGGGAGGGATTATAATCAGAAAATAGAACAACTTTGAAACTTGCTCTTCCATCTCTCCAGTCTTTCATTGCTAAATTTTCCTAATTTAACTAATTAGTTAAAATAGGAAGTAAAGAATAAAATTACAGTTATTTCTTCTTGTTAATGGATTTCTTTTAAGATTTATCCCTGAGATTTTTGCTCATATTCATTAAGATAAAACCAGACAATTAGAAATCAATAATACTAAGCACATATTTATCAAAATCAATTTTGTAATATCAATATGCCGTCCAGCCTTCCCATTCACGCTGTAAACCGCTATTTTGTTGTATATATAAATACAATTGCATGTTATTAGTATGTAGATATGGTCAGCAGTATTAATCATGTAAAACAATTTTATTAATAATTGAGGTTTAAATAAAAATGAAATCATGGAGAATGTGATAACTAAGGGAATTGTGACTTGAGTAGTGATATACAAGGCGAGTCAAAAAGTAATGCCATTTTGTTTAGGACAGGTATAATTACCAATACAGGAACATGTATCATACATCAAAATGAACGTGGTCCTCTGTGGATCACATCCCTACTTCTCCACATAGTAACCATTTCTCTCAATAGCAATGTTCCACCTTCGAATGAGAGCATGTATCCCAGCCCCGTAAAATTCTGTTGACTGTTGTTCGAGCCTCTTCTTCACTACAGATTTCACTTCCTTGTCACTGGAATAATGTTTGCCTCTCAAACCCTCTTTTATGGGGCCAAAGAGATGATAGTGTGAAGGTGCTAAATCTGGTGAGTATGGAGGATGCGGTAAAGTTGTCCACCCGAATGAGGCGATTTTCTCCCTTGTCCTTATGCTTGTGTGTGGTCAAGCATTGTCATGCAGAAAGAGGACATTGTTGATTGGCAAGTTGGGTCTTACTCATCGAATCCTTGATCTGAGCCTTGTTAGAGTCTCTTTTGGACTCACCGTTATAGTTTCAGTTACAGACAGACACACAATCTCCATTATAATAAGATTAATTGACCTAAAGGATTGAGTTGACTATTTAGCACTTGCTTGCCCCATTAAAGTTGAGAGTTTCAGATTTCGAGCCAAAATGAGTAAAATATTAACAATATCCTTTGTCTGAATTTTAGATGAATTTTTAGATGGGGCTTGACAATTTGTAGTATTTAGATTTTGGGGTGAAGTGTAATTATTATTGTCTCTGGAGAATTTGGGGATTGAAAAGAAAATGGTAATTGGATTTCTGGAGAAAGAGAAGAAAAAGAAATAAGAACAAAGAAATAAGAACAGAAAGAAAATGAAGTTTAGAATTCTACACACTCAGCGTGTGTCAGCCAGTGACTGGTCAATGACCTCTGAACTAGATTTAAAAATAAAAACGTGAGTCCCAGGGTTTTTGCAGAAGAGCAGAAACGGAAGTCCCTTCACCACCCCCAGGACCACTAACAGGAGTGAAGAAAATTTTGTCTTTTTAGACTGGACCTTCATAAGAGGTAGACAGAGGGCTTTCCGGGTTCCCCTGTGATGTGTTTCGCATCGTAGTAGCAAACATGATTTACGATAGAACAGCTTCACCCCCCCCCCATCTCTCTCTCTCTCTCTCTCTCTGAAAAAGAATCCACGAGCCTAGAAAAAAATAAACAACCCCTTTTTGACTTTCGTATGTTGTTTCTTCAAACTAATGACTACTACAACAACACAACTTTAGCCTACGCAACATTGGGATTGTTGTCCATTGAAAATAAATTTTATAAATTGTGTAATACCATCTCTGAACAATATCTTTTTATCTAAATAAATATAAAAAAATAGTTTGTAAATAAAAACTATCTTTATTTAAATAAACATATCTGAATTTCTCTTCTGATTAGATAAAAACTATCTTAATATAAAAACATGCCTTTCATTTAAAGTTTTATAATCTAAAAAGATAAAAAAAACAATAACAACATTAGTTTAAAATTAAAAAGCATTTATTTAAAAAAAGATTTCACAATTAAATTTTAATTTGATTATGTGTATGTGATCAAATCCAGAATTAGTTTTATTTACAAAAATAACAATATTTGTTTATCTTTAGTGCAAAATTTCACATATGCTAACAACATGAAATAAGTAATTTAAAAAAAAATCAAAATCAAAAACTATTTTAATATAAAAATGTATGAAATTCTAATGTCTTGGTTTTGTTTACTAACAACCAGTGAAAAGCAAAATTCAGTTCCTTTCAAAACTGATCTTGGTGGAGTGTCTATTGGTGACCTGATCTACTGTGCTAATTATTTGTATTAAATAGGAATACTTGAAACCATATAACAGTGTGCAAATTATTTGTATTAGATAGGAATACTTGAAACCATATAACAGTGTGCAAATTATTTGTATTAGATAGGAATACTTGAAACCATATAACAGTGTGCAAATTATTCGTATTAGGAATACTTGAAACCATATAACAGTGTGCAAATTATTTGTATTAGATAGGAATACTTGAAACCATATAACAGTGTGCAAATTATTTGTATTAGATAGGAATACTTGAAACCATATAACAGTGTGCAAATTATTTGTATTAGATAGGAATACTTGAAACCATATAACAGTGTGCAAATTATTTGTATTAGATAGGAATACTTGAAACCATATAACAGTGTGCAAATTATTTGTATTTTTATACTAACATAGTTTTTGATTTTAATACAAAAAAAAATAGTTATTTCATGTTGTTGCTAGCATATGTAAAAAAATTAATTTTATTGTTTTTTTTTTTTAAATTTTAAAACTTTAAACAAAAGACACGTTTTTATATAATCAGAAGAAAAATGCAGTTATATATATTTAAATAAAAATAGTTTTTATTTACAAACTATTTTTTATGTAAACATAAAAAATAGCAAATAAAAGGATGTTGTTCAGAAATGGTATTACACAATTTATAAAATTTATTTTCCATGTGCCTCTACGGATAGTTAATAATAAAAAAAATAGTTATTTCATGTTGCTGTTGTTAGCATATGTTAAAAAATTAATTTTCCATTAACAATAAACTAATATTGTTATTGATATCATAACAATATTATTTCAGATAGGAATCCACATAGAGGCACATGAAAAATAAGGTTTTGAGGGTAGGGTTTATTTGTCTCATACGCCACCTGTATGAACTGGGCACAAGGCACCCTTTTAACGTGTGCCCACCTACAAACCGAAGCTAATGGGTGGGAGAGAACAAAAATTGCATCGATCCCATCGGCATTCCCCCCCAAGAGGGCGCCTCAGGCGCTGGGCAATAAACCCAGCCCTGCCCCCAAAGGGGCAGGTAATGCCTGGAGGGATGGCCCTCTGGGATCGATGCTATTAATTTAACACCTCACCGGTCCAGTGGCCGAAGCTCACCGAGGGAGTCAGTCCTTTTTGTCGGACATGCGCAAAGGGTTCTTCTAGTCAAGACCCCATGGGAGTTTGTTGTTTTTTAAATTTTATTTTCGTTGTTTTTATTTTATTTTTAATTTTATTTTATTTTTTTAATCCCCACAAACCTAATGGTAAAACCAAGGAACAATCCTTGGTTTCAAAAATTGATGCCATACATTTTACTGTCGGTTAAATAACGGGTTACAGTAATTTTACGTTTTGGCTTTTCTGTTTCTAAACAAACTTTGGACTCTGTGTTGTGATAAAACGTCTTTTGAAATATTTTGAACTCATTGCTCGTTAACCTTTTTAACACACAGGCCAAATATTTCTTATGGCTATGTTTATAAACTTTTCTTTTCAAAAAAAAAAAAAAAAAAAGAAAAAAGATTCCTTAACTTATTACAAGGGTTGCTACGAAAGCAGGCATTACTTTCAGAGCACCTCTTTTTTATAATTTTTATTTATGAAGTTAGAAGGAAAAAAAAGATTCCTTCTTAACAGGGCTGTGGAGTTGCAATCAATTAAGGGGTCAATGGAGTCACAGTCAATTTAGCGGGTCACTGGAGTCGCAGTAAATTTAGGGGGTCACTGGAGTCGCAGTCAGTTGAGGAGGTCACTGGAGTTGCAGAATATAAAGGGGGTCACTGGAGTCGTAGTCAACTATGGAGGTCACTGGAGTCGCAGTATATAAAGGGGTCACAGTCAATTAAAGGGTCACTGGCATCGCAGTCAGTTAAGGAAGTCACTGGAGTCGCAGTATATAAAGGGGGTCATTGGAGTTGCAGTCAATTATGGAGGTCACTGGAGTCACAGTATATAAAGGGGTCACTGGTGTCACAGTCAATTAAGGAGATCACTGGAGTTGCAGTCAATTAAAGGGGTCACTGGAGTTGCAGTCAATCAAAGGGTCTCTGGTGTTGCAGTCAATTAAAGGGTCACTGGTGTCGCAGTCAGTTAAGGAGGTCACTGGTGTCGCAGTATATAAAGGGTCACTGGAGTCGCAGTATATAAAGGGGTCACTGGAGTCACATTTAATTAAAGGGGTCACTGGAGTCAAAGTCAGTTAAGGAGGTCACTGGAGTCACAGAATATATAAAGGAGGTCACTGGTGTCACAGTATATAAAGGGTCACTGGAGTCACAGTCAGTTAAGGAGGTCACTGGAGTCACAGTCAATCAAAGGGTCTCTGGTGTTGCAGTCAATTAAAGGGTCACTGGTGTTGCAGTCAGTTAAGGAGGTCACTGGAGTCACAGAATATATAAAGGAGGTCACTGGTGTCGCAGTATATAAAGGGTCACTGGAGTTGCAGTCAATCAAAGGGTCTCTGGTGTCGCAGTCAGTTAAGGAGGTCACTGGAGTCGCAGAATATATAAAGGAGGTCACTGGTGTCGCAGTATATATAAAGGAGGTCACTGGTGTCGCAGTATATAAAGGGTCACTGGAGTCATAGTCAATTAAGATGTCACTGGCGTCACAATTAATGAAGGGATCACTGGAGTTGCAGTCAGTATAGTTTTACAGACTGACTCCAGTTGAATTTTACACTTTACATGGCCCTAGTTTAGTTTATAAAGTTATACAGTGAACCCTCTTTATAAATAGATTATAAAAATACATGGATTTATATATATATATATATATATATATAGTGTACATATCAGCATCTCTAGGACTCTAACAGACATTGCCACTTAGAGTGTACCTGGAAGTAATGGCAATGAAGGGGTACTCCTCAGAGCTTCAGAACTGGAGCCTCACCATCAGATGCAGTTTAGTGTTCTACCCAGGACACAAAATGTGAATGTTTTATAATCAACTAGCAGACTTTTCGTTTGGAGTTACCCTGGTAAAAAGAGAGTTGTTAAAATCTTATTATAATGGAGATTGTGTGTTTTTTCTGTCTGTAGCCGAAACTATATTACTACTCAAGTCATAATTCCCTTAGATATTTACATCACATTCTCCATAATTTTATTTTTATCTAAACCTCATTTATTAATAAAATTGTTTTATATCGTTAATACTGTTGAACATATCTACATGATATTTTCCACGTACCCCACTTGTACGGGTCAGGCACAAGGCCCTATTTATGTGGGACCACCCACAAGCCAAAGCTCATGGGGTGGCGGGTGAAAAATTGCGTCGATCCCGTCGGCATTCCCCCTCAAGGAGGGCGCCTCAGGGGCTGGGCAATAAACCCAGCCCTGCCCCTTTAAATCGAGGGTGCAGGTGTTGCCTGGGGGGATGACCCCTGGGATCGACGCCGTTAATTATATCAATGGTCCAGAGGCCGAAGCCACTGTTGACCATATCTACATACTAATAACATGCAATTGTATTTATATATACAACAAAATAGTGGTTTACAGTGTGAACAGGAAGGCTAATTTGCATATTGATATTAAAAATTTGATTTTAATAAATATGAGCTTAGTATTATTGATTTCTAATTGTCTGGTTTCATCTTAATGATTAAAAGCAAAAATGGGGACACATCTTAAAAGAAATTGATTAACAATATATATTTGCTAGTTTAGGTAATGAATTCCCAATTGTTACCTATGGACTTAATTACCTTTAGCAGAATAAGTCCATACTTGCAGGACCTGTGGATATACCACAGTATGATAATAATTGTAATTTTATTCTTTACTTCCTATTTTAACTAAATGATTAAATTAGGAAAATTTAGCAATGAAAGACGGGAGTGATTGAAGAGTAAGTTTCAGTTGTTCTATTTTTCGAATATACGTCCTCTGTTTCAAATCATTTTATCTGTATTCTTATTTAATTTCATTAGCCTTTTTAATTAAATAATATATTTTATCACATTAAAACTTAAATACTTGCACCCTATGGAGGGTGAATATATTTGTTAGTTTAGGTAATGAATTCCCAATATCTTGTTACCTATGGACTTACAGAATAAGTCCATACTTGCAGGACCTGTGGATATACCACAGTGTAATAATCTAATTATTACAACATTTGATATGTTTACTTAAGAGATATTGCCAATTAGTTCAATATGTAAAATGTATAACAATGTTGATTTAACTCTCTCTCATTCTTTTTTGTTCTTTCTTACCTTCTATCTTTTCCTTATGTTCAATTGAAACATATTAGTGTTATCGCTTCCATGTGCTCATCTCCTCTCTCTATTTTTGCCCTACTCTCTTTCTTTCTTATATTTTTTTGTGTAGCATGTCCTTTTTCTTGCCTTTCTTTATAATAAAAACAGAATGGTCCATTACTTAGCTGAGGTGACGACACTCATAAGAAATAAGAATTCGGTGGATAAGCAACACCAGATAATCAGGATTTACATTTTTGCATTTCATCTTGGTTGATTTGGACGGTCTCATTCTTAACCTTAGATTTTTGTTTGGTTTGTTTTATGGCATATCAACCTCAGTGGGTCATTTAATGCGGACAAAGTTTTGAAAAACATTAATTCTTAATGGAGAGGCAATTTTTTTTATAAACACATTTTTGCTATTCAACCCATAGATGGGACCCTATCAGGTACTACCACTCCGGGTCAGAGTGGACCAGGGAGCAATGGTGATGAAGGGGTGCTCCACATTCCTGAAACGTCCAGAACTGGAACCTTACTATCAGATAGAGTTTACCGTCATTCCCAGGACATGAAGACCCTCAACCATCACCTTCTAGCCCCCATAAGGGTTGGGGCTTACCATAGGGACAATCATATAGGTGCTAGGGATTGACATGACCAGCCGATTGGTTGGAGGGGCCTCTCTGACCGCCTAAGTGGACTGTTGCATGTCATAGATTGCTCAGCCACCTGGGTTCCATCCTTAAGCATCACGGATCGCCACCCACAGACAACAGGTGGCCCTAGTGGGGGCATCTTTCCTCTCTGCAGAGGTGCAGTCGATGTATTCTAACACCCCTGGCAACAGGGCAGCTTTCTTGTAAGATTTGATTTTACAAGTATGCACTCCCTGTTACTAAGTGGTCACCCATCTAACTACTGACTGACTGGGCTTATTACTTAACTCCTGTGATCTAACACGCCCTGTCAATGGTTCTTTCAATATGCTGACTATCCTCTACAGAGGGGTAAGACCCCCAAAAGGGGTGTCCTGTGCAGGATACTAAACTGCATCTGATGGTGAGGCTACAGATCTGGAGTACCCCTTCATTGCCATTACTCTCAGATATACTCTATCTACAGATCAAATAGATCTGTTTAAAAAATATTCTACAGATATATATTTGGATTTTAAGTGTATCCCCCAGAGAGGAGTAAGACCTGATGGTGAGGCTACAATTCTGGAGTAACCCTTCATTACCATTACTCCCAGGTACACTCTGATCTGGAGTGATAGTACCAGTTAAGATCCCATCTAAGAGTCAAATAGACCTGTTTAACTGTCTGCAAAAAAAATGCGGTTGATTTTACAAATATATATTTGGATTTTAAGTATATATAAACCCAACAAAGGAATAAGACCCCCCCCTCGGATGTCCTGGGTATGACACTAAACTACAACTGATGGTGAGACTACAATTCTGGAGTAACCCTTCATTACCATTACCCAGGTACACTCTGACCTGAAGTGGTAGTACCTGTTAGGATCCCATCTAAGAGTCAAATAGATCTGTTTAAAAAATATTCGTATTCGATAGGACCGTCTGCAAAAAAGAAGGTGGTTGATGTTTTTTTAAATGGGGGTGGAGGTCTAGATTTAAATCCAGGAGAATCTATTTTGTTTTTTATTAATTTAATTTTGACGTTTAATATTTATTTTACAATTGCCAAATGGACTGAGACGACGAATTGCAAGAGGGTGTGAAATATCAACAATGACTTTATCTCTCGTATAGATAGACAAACATTCGAATGATAACTTAAACAAGGAGATAATCTTAAAATTTATACATGCATCAATTATTAAATACAAACTATAAAAAACCTGGATTTTTTTGTTTGTTTTGTTTTGTTTGAAAAAGATAGTTATTTGCCTTTGGTACCCTTAAAAAATTAACCATACGGAACAACTGTTAAAAAAAATCTAATCTTTTTTTTTTGTTGTTTTTTAAATCTCTCCTTTCTTCGATATGAAACACAAAAAAAACTAACATGACTATCAATAGTTATTATAAATTCCCTTATACATATATATTTTTTAACTTAGCAAATAGATATTTTCGTTATTTAATTATTATTATTATTATTTCTTTTTGTACTAACCTGAGTCTTCACTTTATCACTCATCAATTTGATCCGCTCGATAGCAGATACTAATTCGAAAGCTTTCACCGACATGATTGTCGTTTTTTTGTCTTTGCTGGGTCCGAAGTCGAAGTATGTGGTATATTATGAAGACATTGGCAGTCAGAAGGAGAAAGCTGGATCACTTTGTTGTCGGTCGATTCCACTCGCCGAAAGTGAATTTACAATGACTGGACAAGAAAATGAAAAACAACAATAGTCCGTACCAGCAGACATCAACTCAAAGTAATAACACACGCCATTATACTAGTAGCGCCACTAACACGCTCCTGAACTAAGGGCAGATAACTCTACTTGCCCAACGAATCTTATCTAATATGAACATACAGAAACAACATTTCTGGATCTAGCTTGAATGAAAAATAAAAAATAAAATGAAATAAAATAAATAAATAAATAAATAATGATAATGATAATGATAATTATTATTATTATTATTATTATTATATTCATTTATTTATTTAATAATATTCTAATTCGTTTTTTAAAATGAATAGCAGCCAAATTTTTGGGTATACCTAAATAATAACAATGATAACAATAACAATAATAACAACAATAATAATAACAATAATAACAAGACTGGAGGATCTTGAAATCAGAGGAAGAATTGAGACCATCCAGACTACTGCATTGCTACAATCGGCTAGAATACCCAGAAAAATCCTGGAGACCTAAGGAGACTTGTGGTCACTCAGACTCCAGTGAAAAACTCAAAAGTGTGAAAATAACAATAAAAATAACAAATAATAATAAGGATAATGATAATAATGATAATAATAACAACAACAACAACGACAATAATAATGATAATGATAAAAATAAAACAACAACAATAATAATAATAATAATAATAAGGGTAATGATGACAATGATAATAATAACAACAACAACAACAACAACAACAATAATAATAATAAATATCAGACCTAGTAGTGATTAACAAAAAAAAAAAAAAAAAGAAAGAAAGAAAAAAAAGAAAAAGAAGAGAACTTGTCATCTGGTAGATTTTGCAGTTCCAGCAGACCACAGGGGGAAAATGAAAGAAAACAAACAGATAGACAAATATCTGGACCTTGCTAGAGAATTGAAAAAAAAAATATGTAAAAAAAAACTGTGGAATATGGGGGTGAAAATGATACCAATTGTTGTTGGTGCACTTGGAACGGTTTCCAAAAGCTTAGAAAAGAAACTAGAGGAACTGGAAATCAGAGGAAGAATTAAGATCATCCAGACAACAGCATTGTTGAAATCAGCTAGAGTACTCAGGAGAGTCCTGGAGACCCGAGGAGACTTGTTGTCACTCAGACTCCAGTGAAAAACCATCAGCTTAGGCTGGTGTGAAGAACTCACAAGGAGTGAAATAATAATAATAACTTTGAGATAAAACGGATCACCTTATCCCAGCAAGAAGGCCAGACCTAGTGTTGATAAACAAAAAAGAAAGAACTTGTCAACTGGTGGATTTTGCAGTGCCAGCAGATCACAGGGTGAAGTTAAAGGAAAATGAAAAAATAGACAAATATCTGGACCTTGCCAGAGAACTGAAAAAGTTATGGAATATGAAAGTGAAAGTGATACCAATTGTAGTTGGTGCACTTGGAACAGTCCCAAAAGGATTGGAAAAGGGTCTGGAAAGTTTGGATATTTGGATATCAGATGAAGGATTGAAACCATTCAGAACACTGCACTGCTGCAATCTGCCAGAATACTCAGAAGAGTCCTGGAGACCTGAGGAGACTTGCTGTTACTCAGACTCCAGTGAAAGACCATCAGCTAACACTGATGTGAAAACTCAAAAGGAGTAAATAATAATAATGATGATGATGATAATAATGATAATAATAATAATAATAATAATAATAATTCCCACTGATGTGTAAAATCAGGAAAAATATAATTTTTTTGTTTAAATTCATTTCCCTCTGCAGCTGGTGATATAACTATCAATTTTTAACTTTTTACATGTAATTATTTTTTTCATTGAGAAGTTAATGAATTTAAAAAAGACATGATGAATATTTTAAACAAAAAAGGGTAAAAAACAAGCTTATATATATATATATATATAATATATATATATATATATATACATGAATTGGTATTAAATAACCCACAAGAGTTAATATGCCATTAAACTAAACTACCAATCAGTTATTTTTACCCTTTTTTGTTAAAATATTCATCATGTCTTTTTAAATTCATTAACTTCTCAATGAAAAAAATAATTACATGTAAAAAGTTAAAAATTGATAGTTATATCACCAGCTGCAGAGGGAAATGAATTTAAACAAAAAAATTATATTTTTCCTGATTTTACACATCAGTGGGAATTATTATTATTATTATTATTATTATTATCATTATTATCATCATCATCATTATTATTATTTACTCCTTTTGAGTTTTCACATCAGTGTTAGCTGATGGTCTTTCACTGGAGTCTGAGTAACAGCAAGTCTCCTCAGGTCTCCAGGACTCTTCTGAGTATTCTGGCAGATTGCAGCAGTGCAGTGTTCTGAATGGTTTCAATCCTTCATCTGATATCCAAATATCCAAACTTTCCAGACCCTTTTCCAATCCTTTTGGGACTGTTCCAAGTGCACCAACTACAATTGGTATCACTTTCACTTTCATATTCCATAACTTTTTCAGTTCTCTGGCAAGGTCCAGATATTTGTCTATTTTTTCATTTTCCTTTAACTTCACCCTGTGATCTGCTGGCACTGCAAAATCCACCAGTTGACAAGTTCTTTCTTTTTTGTTTATCAACACTAGGTCTGGCCTTCTTGCTGGGATAAGGTGATCCGTTTTTATCTCAAAGTTATTATTATTATTTCACTCCTTGTGAGTTCTTCACACCAGCCTAAGCTGATGGTTTTTCACTGGAGTCTGAGTGACAACAAGTCTCCTCGGGTCTCCAGGACTCTCCTGAGTACTCTAGCTGATTTCAACAATGCTGTTGTCTGGATGATCTTAATTCTTCCTCTGATTTCCAGTTCCTCTAGTTTCTTTTCTAAGCTTTTGGAAACCGTTCCAAGTGCACCAACAACAATTGGTATCATTTTCACCCCCATATTCCACAGTTTTTTTTTACATATTTTTTTTTTTTCAATTCTCTAGCAAGGTCCAGATATTTGTCTATCTGTTTGTTTTCTTTCATTTTCCCCCTGTGGTCTGCTGGAACTGCAAAATCTACCAGATGACAAGTTCTCTTCTTTTTTCTTTTTTTTCTTTCTTTCTTTCTTTTTTTTTTTTTTTTTGTTAATCACTACTAGGTCTGATATTATTATTATTATTGTTGTTGTTGTTGTTGTTGTTGTTATTATTATCATTGTCATCATTACCCTTATTATTATTATTATTATTATTGTTGTTGTTGTTATTTTTATCATTATCATTATTATTGTCGTTGTTGTTGTTGTTATTATTATCATTATTATCATTATCCTTATTATTATTGTTGTTATTTTTATTGTTATTTTCACACTTTTGAGTTTTTCACTGGAGTCTGAGTGACCACAAGTCTCCTTAGGTCTCCAGGATTTTTCTGGGTATTCTAGCCGATTGTAGCAATGCAGTAGTCTGGATGGTCTCAATTCTTCCTCTGATTTCAAGATCCTCCAGTCTTGTTATTATTGTTATTATTATTGTTGTTATTATTGTTATTGTTATCATTGTTATTATTTAGGTATACCCAAAAATTTGGCTGCTATTCATTTTAAAAACGAATTAGAATATTATTAAATAAATAAATGAATAAATAATAATAATAATAATAATAATAATTATCATTATCATTATCATTATTTATTTATTTATTTATTTTATTTCATTTTATTTTTTATTTTTCATTCAAGCTAGATCCAGAAATGTTGTTTCTGTATGTTCATATTAGATAAGATTCGTTGGGCAAGTAGAGTTATCTGCCCTTAGTTCAGGAGGCGTGTTAGTGGCGCTACTAGTATAATGGCGTGTGTTATTACTTTGAGTTGATGTCTGCTGGTACGGACTATTGTTGTTTTTCATTTTCTTGTCCAGTCATTGTAAATTCACTTTCGGCGAGTGGAATCGACCGACAACAAAGTGATCCAGCTTTCTCCTTCTGACTGCCAATGTCTTCATAATATACCACATACTTCGACTTCGGACCCAGCAAAGACAAAAAAACGACAATCATGTCGGTGAAAGCTTTCGAATTAGTATCTGCTATCGAGCGGATCAAATTGATGAGTGATAAAGTGAAGACTCAGGTTAGTACAAAAAAGAAATAATAATAATAATAATTAAATAACGAAAATATCTATTTGCTAAGTTAAAAAAATATATATGTATAAGGGAATTTATAATAACTATTGATAGTCATGTTAGTTTTTTTGTTGTGTTGTTCATATCGAAGAAAGGAGAGATTTAAAAAACAACAAAAAAAAAAGATTAGATTTTTTTTAACAGTTGTTCCGTATGGTTAATTTTTTAAGGGTACCAAAGGCAAATAACTATCTTTTTCAAACAAAACAAAACAAACAAAAAATATCCAGGTTTTTTATAGTTTGTATTTAATAATTGATGCATGTATAAATTTTAAGATTATCTCCTTGTTTAAGTTATCATTCGAATGTTTGTCTATCTATACGAGAGATAAAGTCATTGTTGATATTTCACACCCTCTTGCAATTCGTCGTCTCAGTCCATTTGGCAATTGTAAAATAAATATTAAACGTCAAAATTAAATTAATAAAAAACAAAATAGATTCTCCTGGATTTAAATCTAGACCTCCACCCCCATTTAAAAAAACATCAACCACCTTCTTTTTTGCAGACGGTCCTATCGAATACGAATATTTTTTAAACAGATCTATTTGACTCTTAGATGGGATCCTAACAGGTACTACCACTTCAGGTCAGAGTGTACCTGGGAGTAATGGTAATGAAGGGTTACTCCAGAATTGTAGTCTCACCATCAGTTGTAGTTTAGTGTCATACCCAGGACATCCGAGGGGGGGGGGTCTTATTCCTTTGTTGGGTTTATATATACTTAAAATCCAAATATATATTTGTAAAATCAACCGCATTTTTTTTGCAGACAGTTAAACAGGTCTATTTGACTCTTAGATGGGATCTTAACTGGTACTATCACTCCAGATCAGAGTGTACCTGGGAGTAATGGTAATGAAGGGTTACTCCAGAATTGTAGCCTCACCATCAGGTCTTACTCCTCTCTGGGGGATACACTTAAAATCCAAATATATATCTGTAGAATATTTTTTAAACAGATCTATTTGATCTGTAGATAGAGTATATCTGAGAGTAATGGCAATGAAGGGGTACTCCAGATCTGTAGCCTCACCATCAGATGCAGTTTAGTATCCTGCACAGGACACCCCTTTTGGGGTCTTACCCTCTGTAGAGGATAGTCAGCATATTGAAAGAACCATTGACAGGGCGTGTTAGATCACAGGAGTTTAAGTAATAAGCCCAGTCAGTCAGTAGTTAGATGGGTGACCACTTAGTAACAGGGAGTGCATACTTGTAAAATCAAATCTTACAAGAAAGCTGCCCTGTTGCCAGGGGTGTTAGAATACATCGACTGCACCTCTGCAGAGAGGAAAGATGCCCCCACTAGGGCCACCTGTTGTCTGTGGGTGGCGATCCGTGATGCTTAAGGATGGAACCCAGGTGGCTGAGCAATCTATGACATGCAACAGTCCACTTAGGCGGTCAGAGAGGCCCTCCAACCAATCGGCTGGTCATGTCAATCCCTAGCACCTATATGATTGTCCCTATGGTAAGCCCCAACCCTTATGGGGGCTAGAAGGTGATGGTTGAGGGTCTTCATGTCCTGGGAATGACGGTAAACTCTATCTGATAGTAAGGTTCCAGTTCTGGACGTTTCAGGAATGTGGAGCACCCCTTCATCACCATTGCTCCCTGGTCCACTCTGACCCGGAGTGGTAGTACCTGATAGGGTCCCATCTATGGGTTGAATAGCAAAAATGTGTTTATAAAAAAAAATTGCCTCTCATTAAGAATTAATGTTTTTCAAAACTTTGTCCGCATTAAATGACCCACTGAGGTTGATATGCCATAAAACAAACCAAACAAAAATCTAAGGTTAAGAATGAGACGTCCAAATCAACCAAGATGAAATGCAAAAATGTAAATCCTGATTATCTGGTGTTGCTTATCCACCGAATTCTTATTTCTTATGAGTGTCGTCACCTCAGCTAAGTAATGGACCATTCTGTTTTTATTATAAAGAAAGGCAAGAAAAAGGACATGCTACACAAAAATATAAGAAAGAAGAGAGTAGGGCAAAAATAGAGAGAGGAGATGAGCACATGGAAGCGATAACACTAATATGTTCAATTGAACATAAGGAAAAGATAGAAGGTAAGAAAGAAAAAAAAAGAATGAGAGAGAGTTAAATCAACATTGTTATACATTTTACATATTGAACTAATTGGCAATATCTCTTAAGTAAACATATCAAATGTTGTAATAATTAGATTATTACACTGTGGTATATCCACAGGTCCTGCAAGTATGGACTTATTCTGTAAGTCCATAGGTAACAAGATATTGGGAATTCATTACCTAAACTAACAAATATATTCACCCTCCATAGGGTGCAAGTATTTAAGTTTTAATGTGATAAAATATATTATTTAATTAAAAAGGCTAATGAAATTAATAAGAATACAGATAAAATGATTTGAAACAGAGGACGTATATTCGAAAAATAGAACAACTGAAACTTACTCTTCAATCACCCGTCTTTCATTGCTAAATTTTCCTAATTTAATCATTTAGTTAAAATAGGAAGTAAAGAATAAAATTACAATTATTATCATACTGTGGTATATCCACAGGTCCTGCAAGTATGGACTTATTCTGCTAAAGGTAATTAAGTCCATAGGTAACAATTGGGAATTCATTACCTAAACTAGCAAATATATATTGTTAATCAATTTCTTTTAAGATGTGTCCCATTTTTGCTTTTAATCATTAAGATGAAACCAGACAATTAGAAATCAATAATACTAGCTCATATTTATTAAAATCAAATTTTTAATATCAATATGCAAATTAGCCTTCCTGTTCACACTGTAAACCACTATTTTGTTGTATATATAAATACAATTGCATGTTATTAGTATGTAGATATGGTCAACAGTGGCTTCGGCCTCTGGACCATTGATATAATTAACGGCGTCGATCCCAGGGGTCATCCCCCCAGGCAACACCTGCACCCTCGATTTAAAGGGCAGGGCTGGGTTTATTGCCCAGCCCCTGAGGCGCCCTCCTTGAGGGGGAATGCCGACGGGATCGACGCAAATTTTCACCCGCCACCCCATGAGCTTTGGCTTGTGGGTGGTCCCACATAATAGGCCTTGTGCCTGACCCGTACAAGTGGGGTACGTGGAAAATATCATGTAGATATGTTCAACAGTATTAACGATATAAAACAATTTTATTAATAAATGAGGTTTAGATAAAAAATAAAAATTATGGAGAATGTGATGTAAATATCTAAGGGAATTATGACTTGAGTAGTAATATAGTTTCGGCTACAGACAAAAAACACACAATCTCCATTATAATAAGATTTTAACAACTCTCTTTTTACCAGGGTAACTCCAAACGAAAAGTCTGCTAGTTGATTATAAAAACATTCACATTTTGTGTCCTGGTAGAACACTAAACTGCATCTGATGGTGAGGCTCCAGTTCTGAAGCTCTGAGGAGTACCCTTCATTGCCATTACTTCCAGGTACACTCTAAGTGGCAATGTCTGTTAGAGTCCTAGAGATGCTGATATGTACACTATATATATATATATAATATAATATAAATCCATGTATTTTTATAATCTATTTATAAAGAGGGTTCACTGTATAACTTTATAAACTAAACTAGGCCATGTAAAGTGTAAAATTCAACTGGAGTCAGTCTGTAAAACTATACTGACTGCAACTCCAGTGATCCCTTCATTAATTGTGACGCAGTGACATCTTAATTGACTATGACTCCAGTGACCCTTTATATTACTGCGACACCAGTGACCTCCTTTATATATACTGCGACACCAGTGACCTCCTTTATATATTCTGCGACTCCAGTGACCTCCTTAATGACTGCGACACCAGAGACCCTTTGATTGACTGCAACTCCAGTGACCCTTTATATACTGCGACACCAGTGACCTCCTTTATATATTCTGTGACTCCAGTGACCTCCTTAACTGACTGCAACACCAGTGACCCTTTAATTGACTGCAACACCAGAGACCCTTTGATTGACTGTGACTCCAGTGACCCCCTTAACTGGACTGTGACTCCAGTGACCTTTATATACTGTGACACCAGTGACCTCCTTTATATATTCTGTGACTCCAGTGACCTCCTTAACTGACTTGACTCCTGACCCCTTTACTCCAGTGACCCCTTTATATACTGCGACTCCAGTGACCCTTTATATACTGCGACACCAGTGACCTCCTTAACTGACTGCGACACCAGTGACCCTTTAATTGACTGCAAACACCAGAGACCCTTTGATTGACTGCAACTCCAGTGACCCCTTTAATTGACTGCAACTCCAGTGATCTCCTTAATTGACTGTGACACCAGTGACCCTTTATATACTGTGACCCAGTGACCTCCATAATTGACTGCAACTCCAATGACCCCCTTTATATACTGCGACTCCAGTGACTTCCTTAACTGACTGCGATGCCAGTGACCCCTTTAAATGACTGTGACCCCTTTATATACTGCGACTCCAGTGACCTCCATAGTTGACTACGACTCCAGTGACCCCCTTTATATTCTGCAACTCCAGTGACCTCCTCAACTGACTGCGACTCCAGTGACCCCCTAAATACTGCGACTCCAGTGACCCGCTAAATTGACTGTGACTCCATTGACCCTTAATTGATTGCAACTCCACAGCCCTGTTAAGAAGGAATCTTTTTTTTCCCTTCTAACTTCATAAATAAAAATTATAAAAAAGAGGTGCTCTGAAAGTAATGCTGCTTTCGTAGCAACCCTTGTAATAAGTTAAGGAATCTTTTTCTTTTTTTTTTTTTTTTTTTTGAAAAGAAAAGTTTATAAACATAGCCATAGAAATATTTGGCCTGTGTGTTTAAAAAGGTTAAACGAGCAATGAGTTCAAAATATTTCAAAAGACGTTTTATCACAAACACAGAGTCCCAAAGTTTGTTAGAAACAGAAAAAGCCAAAACGTAAAATTACTGTAACCCGTTATTTAACCGACAGTAAAATGTATGGCATCAATTTTTGAAACCAAGGATTGTTCCTTGGTTTTACCATTAGGTTTGTGGGGATTAAAAAATAAAATAAAATTAAAAATAAAATAAAAACCACGAAAATAAAATTTAAAAAAACAACAAACTCCATGGGGTCTTGACTAGAAGAACCTTTGCGGCATGTCCGACAAAAAAGGACTGACTCCCTCGGCTGAGCTTCGGCCACTGACCGGTGAGGTGTTAAATTAATAGCATCGATCCCCAGAGGGCCATCCTCCAGGCATTACCTGCCCCTTTGGGGGGCAGGGCTGGGTTTATTGCCCAGCGCCTGAGCGCCCTCTTGGGGGGGAATGCCGATGGGATCGATGCAATTTTTGTTCTCTCCCACCATTAGCTTCGTTTGTAGGTGGGCACACGTTAAAAGGGTGCCTTGGGCCCAGTTCATACAGGTGCGTATGAGACAAATGAAACCCTAACCCTCAAAACCTTATTTTCATGTGCCTCTATGTGGATTCCTATCTGAAATAATATGTTATGATATCAATAACAATATTAGTTTATTGTTAATGGAAAATTAAATCTTTTTAACATAGCTAACAACAGCAACATGAAATAACTATTTTTTTTATTATTAACTATCCGTAGAGGCACATGAAATAAATTTATAAATTGTGTACATACCATTTCTGAAACAACATCCTTTTATTTGCTATTTTTTATGTTTACAATAAAAAATAGTTTGTAAATAAAACTATTATTTATTTTTAAATATTATAACTGCATTTTCTTCTGATTAAATATAAAAACGTGTCTTTTGTTTAAAGTTTTAAAATTAAAAAAAAAAACAATAAAATTAATTTTTTTACATATGCTAGCAACAACATTGAAATAACTATTTTTTTTTGTATTAAAATCAAAAACTATGTTGAGTATAAAAATACAATAATTTGCACACTGTTATATGGTTTCAAGTATTCCTATGCTAAAATACAAATAAATCTTTGGTCACACTGTATATGGTTTCAAGTATTCCTATCTAATACAAAATAATTTGCACACTGTTAATGGTTTCAAGGTATTCCTATCTAATACAAATAATTGCACACTGTTATATGGTTTCAGTATTCCTATCTAAACAAATAATTTGCCCTGTTATATGGTTTCAGTATTCCTAATCGAATAATTTGCAGCACTGTTATATGGTTTCAATATTCCTATCTCATACAAATAATTTTNAAAGGAGAGAGATGAAACATTTTTTTGCACTTTTTATTTCAGATTTCATTAATTTTTCCTCAAAAAACTAGACCTCGTACATTCATACAATTTCATTGATATAGTTATTCAGACTCTTATCTTTATAGAAAAAAAAGAAAAAAAAAATTTTCTGACGCGTCATTTTTTTTTATCTCATAAAATAAAATAGGAGGGGGGGGGGAATAGACCTCGTAAAAAATATTTCCCCTAATATATTTTAGAAAAAAACTATTTCAGATGCATTTACATCCAATGGTAAACATTTATGGAAATTTTCGGGAAAATCAGATCCTTAATTGATTTTTCATAGAATTTTTTTAAAAATCCTCTTATCGTAACTTGTTTTTAGCTACGTTAAATTTCATTTTATTTAACAGTGCAAAAATGAAAACGTTGTTTTTCAATCATAATTTTCATTATTTTCGTAAGCTGATAAAAAATTTAAAAAAATCATCAGGAGTTTGTTTAATGTTTTTTCTTTCGAATGAAAAAATTTTTCAAGAAAATATTATTTTTTTCTGCAAGTTTCATTGTGTTAAATGTAGGTGTGTGTGTTTTGTGGTGTGTGTGTTGGGGGGGGGGGGGGTAAATTGCACAGGGTAAAATTTGGTGGTACTATAGATCAATAAATAAATAAAATAATTTATCAGTCAAGAGTGGTTTCCCTCGGCTGTCGATATTTACGATATGGAATAAATACAATGGTACATAACATAAGTGAATGAATGATTAAGTGTTTTTCTAGGGACGGGCGTAGTTCTTCTAATTCTAAAAGACTTTTATTATTCTGTGGTCTAAGGGAGGTAACTTCAATTTACACTACACCGGAACAAGGTAATTCTTGGAAAACCAAAAGTAATCTTAATCTAAGAAAACAGGATTGAAGCAAAACTAATCAATAAAAAACCTCTATTTGTGAAGTGACAGTCAACGTTAAAGTTACCAGCCAACAACTGACCATTCATTTATTTTCCGAGATACCCAATACCCGAATACCCAATTGATACTAGAAAAGAAGAGTATCGAGACAAGCGGAAAAAAGGGACGTAGAAACTTGACTAAAAAGTCCATCCTGACCAAATCGACAATTAATACAACAGTTTTGTGAGCAGAGAGATTTTTTTAATTACATCTACGACTTACGTAAATACTTAAAAAAAAAAAAAACTAACCAAGAAAAAAGATTACAAAACTGACATAGGAACACTTCTGGTTTTCACTTGAATCCACAAGTCTTTTAAATTTAAAAATTAAAAAAAAAAAAGATAAATACCACAGAGAAAAATATTACGTCGCGCTGTTTTACACTGTAAAAACAATTTTTCAAATACAAAAATCTCCAATTTGACACAAATTTAATATCGGAATTTTTCAAAACTATTTTTCTGACGAACGATACAAAAGTTTAAATGAAATATGTTACTAATTCCAGGGGATTTTCACAAAATCTTTACATATGAAATGAAACATTTGTAAAGATATCTTTATCTGTGATGCAGCAGAGGAAACCAAACTATTATAAGTTTGAACTTAACAATATACCTCTACCAAGATTTCCATCAAACCGTCTATAAGAAGAAGAAGAAAAAATCAACGGTCTGTCCATTCTGTATCATTCTAATCATCACACTTAAAGAAAACTTTTTTTTAAGTAAATACATTTTGACGTACTCATCCTGTTAACACAATGGCTTCTGCCGCAAGTTTGAGTTTGAGTCCTTCAGAAATCCGCTTTTTACAAAATTCAATAAGTGATACATTTTATGATGGTAAGAAGATACAGGAAACACTTGATGAGCTCTTAAAAGGGCGTATTACTGTAGACTGTATACCCAAAAATAAGGGTTGCAGAAAAGGATGGAAAATATTGTTCTATGGACAATAGAAGGCTATGGGTTTTCAAGAATATGAAAGGATAAATAAAACCCAAGTAAAAATTGAATGCATTAAAACAAATATGGATAGCAGTAAGTTTACCACAAAAAATGATGGAACAGATATTATTATAAAAACGAAATCTAATGTTCGTGCTTTTCATCCTGATTATTTTTGATGATGATGATGATTTTTATTTTCATTATAATAATTCTTTGTTAAGAACGTATGTTTAGTGATTTAAATTATGAGGATGATTTGTGTTCAGTTTTGATGATTTTGGATTTTGATGATTTTTACTAATTACTTCATTTTATTTTTAAGTTACAACAATTCAACATGGAAATTCCACACGTTTACTTATGACCCTTTACGCGGATGCCACTAATGAACTCAGTGACACATCCAGCCAATTAGTGTAAACACCAATTGACTAATTAATTAGAGATTCTTTTTTTTGCTGGAGTCGCTGGTTTTTTCTTCTCAGGTGTAGCAACCCCTACACACCTTCACCCCCACGCTGTGTAGTTTTAGAAAATGAAAGGTGACAGGTTGCTGCTGAAGAAAGATTGTTGAGTCTCACAATTGGTAAAGAATTATATGAAAAACACTTCAACAATAGTTTTTGAAGTCAAAATGCTTTTATATCTATACAGGCAAAGTCTATACAGTTTGTAGTTGTTTTCAGGAAAAATGTTCTTTTTTTTTTCTGGTGGAGTGACACTCTAGACTGGCTCAAGGACAGGAGTTGTTTGTTCTTATCTAAGTTGGTCTTGAGTTGGTCTTTCAGCGCAGCAGAGTTTCGTGAGGCAAGATGGCGAAGTGCCCCGAGCTTCAAAAATCAGCTCTTTTAAGTAATAATTGCCCAGATTAGTGGGGTTGGTCAGACGAGGAAGAAGTGTCTTCCTTAACGTCAAATCCTAATCAATTGCGTCCATCATTCCTTTGTTTGAATCTCGAAATCCCAAACATGGAAAAATGCAAAGTCAGCAAGATTTTAAGTACAACCCTAATTTCCCCACTCTCTCTGAATCTATCACTGTGACCATCACTTCTCATGGGGATGACGGGAGGATAGCTTTCCTCCCACTCTCTAAGTGAAATCCCAAATTAGGAAAAGGGTGAAGTTACCAAACTCCAAGTACAACCCTTTTTTATGCCACCCTCTAATACCTATCTCTGTCACTGTTACCCTCAGGGGGCGTCAACTTTCGCCCACTCAGCAAAAGTATTTGGGTAAAGGGATTTCCCAAATCGAAGCTCATTAATCAATTATTCCCGGTCAAGCCACAAGGCTTCCTTTGTATTATCTCGAGATTTTCCATATGCCCAATTCGTACTTTCGGTTTACCGGGTCACCCCGTCCCAGGAGCGAAATAATCTTTTCATCTATTTTAATAGGTCTGGACTCTGCGAATTTAAAATTATCTATACCCAAAATTTCCCAACTTAATTTCTTCTTTCAATTATTTTGACAAGTCCATTCGTCAAGGGCATATGGTTTCCTAGAGCTGAATTTCTATTTACCAAGAAAATATACGCTACTCAATAAAATTCAGACGAAAAATAAATTTTATATTATTTTTTAGAAACTTGGGGTTTTCAATATCAGGAGATATCAGCTCCTTAACGACCACTGGCAAGGATTAACCCCCCAATGTCCATAGTGTCACATACTGGTTCTTTTTTCTTTTTCTTTTTTAAACCTTTTCCTTATAGACTGGCCAGATAACTTTTTTATGAGAAGATTTTGAGCTAAACACAAAATTTATATAAAAATCTTAATTTTTTTTCTTTTTATATGATTTATCATATTTTTGGGAGGGATTTTTTATATAATTTTTTTGCGTATTTCTTCATTTTTTAAAACCTTTTTTTAAAATTCTATATGATTTGTCATGTGTTTTTTTAATATAATTTTTCTGTGAATTTCTTCATTTAAAAAAAAACATTTTCCTGGCAGACTAGCCAGATAAAGTTTTTACGAAAGGATTTTAAACACAATAATAATAATCTGTTTTTCAATAATGGAAAATAAAAGTTGAATTTCTGTTCCAAATATTCTACTACAACAGGAATAATTTCTTTTAGGCTGTTTTTGCATATAGCTTTTTAATGGTTCACATCGGTATATCTTACAGGGCACCAGGTTGGCAAGCACTGACCTCCAGGTTGGGAACCATTGAAGTAGTTATGATCAAAAATCCTAAAGGGAGATTAAGAAAATATATTTTTAGTTTTCAAAAATTACAAAAAATCAGGGAAATGTCCTATTTTAAGGAAATTTTCACCGTTTTATTCATTAATGACTTAATTTTATCAAGAATAGCTTATTTTATGAATAAAATAAAATTAAAAAAAACTTGAAAACATTCAGAATGTAAGGCGGGGCTGACCTTTATATGGAGAAAAACATTTTTCCAGTCCCTAATTTTTGCATATTTAGAAAGATCAAATCCTGAAGACCACATAAAAAATTATAAATGAAAAAAAAAATATATCACTTGAAAAAAGCTGGTTGAAAATTTAAAAGTCATTTTCTTAAAACTTAGAAAATTATTTTTGTAGCTTTTTTTTTTGTGTGTGTGTGTGTGTGTGTGTGTGTGTGTGTGTGTTGTGTGTGTGTGTGTGTGTGTGCGGTGTTCATAGTTTTAAAAATCATATTTTTCCTTGAGATGATACGAAAAAGTATTTTTCTCTGATCCAATGGCCTAATTTCATTCTGGCCTAAATACATTTTAAAAATTTAATATTGTTTTTTTTTGTTTGTTTTGTTTTTGTTTTTCGTGTACGCATCCTCAAACGAATGGAAAAAGTTATCGCCCTTGAAACGGGGTTTCCCCGATTACACTTGTTAATCACAAATCTGTTGAAAATACGAAAAAGTAAACATTGAGTTTCCACACACACACACACACTATGCGTTGGGCCAAAAGTTACTAAGACTAACTAATATTATAGCAGAAAATTTACATATGAATAAATTCTATCTTTACATTTTTCAAATATCCCGTTTACTGATTTCTATGAAAAAAATTTTTTTTTGTTTGTTCTTTTAATAACTTCTATACGATTGTCCATGTTTTTTGTTGTTTTTTTAATATATTTTTTCTGTAAATTTCTTCATATTAATTTTTTAACAAATCAAGTTTATGATTGAAAAATGAATTATGATTAATAAATGTTAATTAATTAAATACTAATCACTTAAGAAAATAAAACATGCAGTTCCCTCATAGTATTGGTCTTTCTTTTTATTTTTATTTCTTTACCCCGCCCCCACACATACACTAGGTGTGGTCAAAAGTTACTAAGACTGACTATTATTATAGCAGAAAATTTACATGTAAATAAATTCTATTTTTACTTTTTTCAAATATCCTGTTTACTAATTTCTATGAAAATTTGTTTTTTTATTTGTTTTTAAATAATTTTTATACAATTTCTAACAAATCAAATTTATAATTAAAAGATGAAAAGTCATTTTTAGTTGATTAATTAAATACTAATCAGTGAAAAATTCTTATATGATTTGTCATGTTTTTGTTGTCCCGGCCTCCTGCCTAAAAAAATGCTAGGTGGTGATAGTTGAAAAAACAACCCTCTCTAAGACGTATTTTGGTCCCACCTATTGTACAATTGTGATACCATAAAATAAAAGATATTTTTTTAATTAAAAATGACCTGACTTTTAAAATATAAAAGAATATCTAAATATTCAAATTGTTTAAATTCATGTTTGTTTAATGTCTTGTTTTTAGTTAAAATAAAAGACAATTTTATTTTTTTTAGTTGTTTGAAGGCGTTAAAATTAAGCCATATTTTTATCGACAAGAACATGTAAATATTTAGCCCCCCTTAAAATATTTTAAAGAGGGGCAGAGTTGAAATATTTACATTTACTCGACTGGAGGGGTTAAAATATCATATGAACTTTTCGGGAAAAACGCCTTGAGCGCTGGTTGTTGTTTTTTCAGCAGGCACCTCTTCAGCTAGGGACTTCATTCGTAGGGAGGGTTGTTTTTTCAGTTATCACCGCCTAGCGTTTTTTAAAGGCAGGAGGCCGGGACGCAGTTCTGCGAATAGCACCAGATTTTTTTTCTGTAAATTTCTTCAAATCAAATTTATGATTAAAAGATAAAAAAGACATTTTTGATTAATTAATCCATATGTCAATACTGTTGTTCCTTAATCTTCCGTCCGTTATCATCTTGCAACAAACACCCTCTGGTTAAAAATGAGACCGTCTGAATCGGCCAAGATGAAATGCACAAATGTAAATACTGATTATCTGGTGTCGTTTATCCGCCGATTTCTTATTTCTTATGAGTGTTGTTACCTCAGCTAAATAATGGACCATTCCGTTTTTATTATAAAGAAATAAAAAAAAACATGCTAGACAGAAACAAATATAAGAAACAAAGGAAGAGAGTTGTAGAAAGAGAGAGAGAGAGAGAGAGAGAGAGAGAGAGAGAGAGAGAGAGAGAGAGAGAGAGAGAGAGAACACGAAAACAATAATGCAATAATGCTAATCTGTTAAAATCTAACATAATAAAAAGATGAAAGAAGAGAGAGAGAGAGAGAGAGAGAGAGAGAGAGAGAGAGAGAGAGAGAGGGGGGGAGAAGGTTAGATTACAATTACCATACTTTTTACATATTGAACTATTTGGCAATAGCTCTTAATTAAATTATCATACTGTCCTTAAGCATCACAGGTCACCACCCACGGCTATATATATGGGTCCAGATAGTTTAGAATTTTTCTTTAATAACTTAAAATTCTTAAGGTGACCCACCAAAAAATAACTTCATTGCTTCACATGATTAAAATAAATAACAGGACTTGGAGTTTGTTTGCCATAAGATCAATCTGTTAATTTACGGTTGTTTTTTGTTTTTGTTTTTTTAAACAATTTTTATACAATTTGTCATGTTTTTTTGTTTTTTGATATATATTTCTGTAAATTTCTTCATATTAATTTCTAACAAATCAAGTTTATGATTGAAAAATGAAAAGTAATTTTGTTAATTGATTAAATACTAATCACTTAAGAAAATAAAATATGGTGTTTCCTCATAGCACTGGTCTTTCTTTTTTCTTTTTTTCTTTCTTTATCTATATCAAGGTCTGGAAGCCATGCAAGTCAAAGTCAATGTGATGTTATGATAACTAATTTAATTATTTTATTTTTTTTTTATTTTTTTTTTTTAAAACTAAACATTCTCACAAAATAAAAACTTTTAGAATATGCACATTGAAATCAATATTAAAATAAATAAATAAAATATATTTTGTATTGTAAAATAACGGGTGCAAGAAAAATAAAACATTTAATACAAAAACACGAACATAAAATGGGGGTTCAGTTTATTTTATAGTAGGAATTTAGGAGCAAATAGTCCTTCATTACCTTTTTTCTACATGGGACTTCCTTTTACAACATTATGAACTCAGCAGGATCAAGTGTAGTCTAGTGGGAACTTGTGGATTTTCTCGACAATTTCACTTTCTTTTTTTTTTTTTTGGTGGGGGGGGGAGCATGTGGTTAAGAAAATAAAACATTGTATTCTCTCATTGCACCAATCTTTCTATTTTTTCACACACACACGCACACGCACACACACACACACACTATGCGTGGCCAAAAGTTACTAAGACTAACTAATATTATAGCAGAAAATTTACATATGAATAAATTCTATCTTTACATTTTTCAAATATCCCGTTTACTGATTTCTATGAAAAAAATTTTTTTTTGTTTGTTCTTTTAATAACTTCTATACGATTGTCCATGTTTTTTGTTGTTTTTTTAATATATTTTTTCTGTAAATTTCTTCATATTAATTTTTTAACAAATCAAGTTTATGATTGAAAAATGAATTATGATTAATAAATGTTAATTAATTAAATACTAATCACTTAAGAAAATAAAACATGCAGTTCCCTCATAGTATTGGTCTTTCTTTTTATTTTTATTTCTTTACCCCGCCCCCACACATACACTAGGTGTGGTCAAAAGTTACTAAGACTGACTATTATTATAGCAGAAAATTTACATGTAAATAAATTCTATTTTTACTTTTTTCAAATATCCTGTTTACTAATTTCTATGAAAATTTGTTTTTTTATTTGTTTTTAAATAATTTTTATACAATTTCTAACAAATCAAATTTATAATTAAAAGATGAAAAGTCATTTTTAGTTGATTAATTAAATACTAATCAGTGAAAAATTCTTATATGATTTGTCATGTTTTTGTTGTCCCGGCCTCCTGCCTAAAAAAAATGCTAGGTGGTGATAGTTGAAAAAACAACCCTCTCTAAGACGTATTTTGGTCCCACCTATTGTACAATTGTGATACCATAAAATAAAAGATATTTTTTTAATTAAAAATGACCTGACTTTTAAAATATAAAAGAATATCTAAATATTCAAATTGTTTAAATTCATGTTTGTTTAATGTCTTGTTTTTAGTTAAAATAAAAGACAATTTTATTTTTTTTAGTTGTTTGAAGGCGTTAAAATTAAGCCATATTTTTATCGACAAGAACATGTAAATATTTAGCCCCCCTTAAAATATTTTAAAGAGGGGCAGAGTTGAAATATTTACATTTACTCGACTGGAGGGGTTAAAATATCATATGAACTTTTCGGGAAAAACGCCTTGAGCGCTGGTTGTTGTTTTTTCAGCAGGCACCTCTTCAGCTAGGGACTTCATTCGTAGGGAGGGTTGTTTTTTCAGTTATCACCGCCTAGCGTTTTTTAAAGGCAGGAGGCCGGGACGCAGTTCTGCGAATAGCACCAGATTTTTTTTCTGTAAATTTCTTCAAATCAAATTTATGATTAAAAGATAAAAAAGACATTTTTGATTAATTAATCCATATGTCAATACTGTTGTTCCTTAATCTTCCGTCCGTTATCATCTTGCAACAAACACCCTCTGGTTAAAAATGAGACCGTCTGAATCGGCCAAGATGAAATGCACAAATGTAAATACTGATTATCTGGTGTCGTTTATCCGCCGATTTCTTATTTCTTATGAGTGTTGTTACCTCAGCTAAATAATGGACCATTCCGTTTTTATTATAAAGAAATAAAAAAAAACATGCTAGACAGAAACAAATATAAGAAACAAAGGAAGAGAGTTGTAGAAAGAGAGAGAGAGAGAGAGAGAGAGAGAGAGAGAGAGAGAGAGAGAGAGAGAGAGAGAGAGAGAGAGAGAACACGAAAACAATAATGCTAATCTGTTACAATCTAACATAATAAAAAGATGAAAAGAAAGAGAGAGAGAGAGAGAGAGAGAGAGAGAGAGAGAGAGAGAGAGAGAGAGGGGGGGGGAGAAGGTTAGATTACAATTACCATACTTTTTACATATTGAACTATTTGGCAATAGCTCTTAATTAAATTATCATACTGTCCTTAAGCATCACAGGTCACCACCCACGGCTATATATATGGGTCCAGATAGTTTAGAATTTTTCTTTAATAACTTAAAATTCTTAAGGTGACCCACCAAAAAATAACTTCATTGCTTCACATGATTAAAATAAATAACAGGACTTGGAGTTTGTTTGCCATAAGATCAATCTGTTAATTTACGGTTGTTTTTTGTTTTTGTTTTTTTAAACAATTTTTATACAATTTGTCATGTTTTTTTGTTTTTTTGATATATATTTCTGTAAATTTCTTCATATTAATTTCTAACAAATCAAGTTTATGATTGAAAAATGAAAAGTAATTTTGTTAATTGATTAAATACTAATCACTTAAGAAAATAAAATATGGTGTTTCCTCATAGCACTGGTCTTTCTTTTTTCTTTTTTTTCTTTCTTTTTACACACAAGGCTATATCAAGTGAAGGCCTGGAAGCCATGCAAATAAAGTCAAGTGGTCATGTGATGACTTAAATTATAACTAGATTGAAATTATTTTATTTTATTTTATTTTTTTCGGTAATGAAGGACTATTTGCTCGTAAATTCCTACCATAAAATAAACTGAACCCCCATTTTATGCCCGTGTTTTTGCAATAAATGTTTTTTTTTTCTTGCACCGGTTATGTTACAATACTAAATATATTTCCTTTATTTATTTTAATATTCACTTCAATGTGTATATTCTAAAAGTTTTTATTTTGTGAGAATGGTTAGTTTTAAAGTGGGGGTTCGTTTTTACACTTCAACCTTTTACTCGTAAATTCCTACCATAAAATGCCCAAGCCTAATTTTATGGCAGGAATTTACGAGTAAAAAGTTGAATATTACTTTTTGTTGTTGTTATTTCTTTTCTTTTTGGCTTTGCTACTCTAAAATAAAAACGTCAGATTTTAATCATCGTCGACTAAAAAAACAAAATTACGGTCATAAAAGGAGGATGCAATTTATGCCTAAATTGTAAAACGAGCCCCCACTTTAAAACTAAACATTCTCACAAAATAAAAACTTTTAGAATATGCACATTGAAATGAATATTAAAATAAATAAATAAAATATATTTTGTATTGTAAAATAACGGGTGCAAGAAAAATAAAACATTTAATACAAAAACACGAACATAAAATGGGGGTTCAGTTTATTTTATAGTAGGAATTTAGGAGCAAATAGTCCTTCATTACCTTTTTTCTACATGGGACTTCCTTTTACAACATTATGAACTCAGCAGGATCAAGTGTAGTCTAGTGGGAACTTGTGGATTTTCTCGACAATTTCACTTTCTTTTTTTTTTGGTGGGGCGGAGCATACGGTTAAGAAAATAAAACATTGTATTCTCTCATTGCACCAATCTTTCTATTTTTTCACACACACACGCACACGCACACACACACACACACACACACACTATGCGTGGCCAAAAGTTACTAAGACTAACTAATATTATAGCAGAAAATTTACATATGAATAAATTCTATCTTTACATTTTTCAAATATCCCGTTTACTGATTTCTATGAAAAAAATTTTTTTTTGTTTGTTCTTTTAATAACTTCTATACGATTGTCCATGTTTTTTGTTGTTTTTTTAATATATTTTTTCTGTAAATTTCTTCATATTAATTTTTTAACAAATCAAGTTTATGATTGAAAAATGAATTATGATTAATAAATGTTAATTAATTAAATACTAATCACTTAAGAAAATAAAACATGCAGTTCCCTCATAGTATTGGTCTTTCTTTTTATTTTTATTTCTTTACCCCGCCCCCACACATACACTAGGTGTGGTCAAAAGTTACTAAGACTGACTATTTATATAGCAGAAAATTTACATGTAAATAAATTCTATTTTTACTTTTTTCAAATATCCTGTTTACTAATTTCTATGAAAATTTGTTTTTTTATTTGTTTTTAAATAATTTTTATACAATTTCTAACAAATCAAATTTATAATTAAAAGATGAAAAGTCATTTTTAGTTGATTAATTAAATACTAATCAGTGAAAAATTCTTATATGATTTGTCATGTTTTTGTTGTCCCGGCCTCCTGCCTAAAAAAAATGCTAGGTGGTGATAGTTGAAAAAACAACCCTCTCTAAGACGTATTTTGGTCCCACCTATTGTACAATTGTGATACCATAAAATAAAAGATATTTTTTTAATTAAAAATGACCTGACTTTTAAAATATAAAAGAATATCTAAATATTCAAATTGTTTAAATTCATGTTTGTTTAATGTCTTGTTTTTAGTTAAAATAAAAGACAATTTTATTTTTTTTAGTTGTTTGAAGGCGTTAAAATTAAGCCATATTTTTATCGACAAGAACATGTAAATATTTATCCCCCCTTAAAATATTTTAAAGAGGGGCAGAGTTGAAATATTTACATTTACTCGACTGGAGGGGTTAAAATATCATATGAACTTTTCGGGAAAAACGCCTTGAGCGCTGGTTGTTGTTTTTTCAGCAGGCACCTCTTCAGCTAGGGACTTCATTCGTAGGGAGGGTTGTTTTTTCAGTTATCACCGCCTAGCGTTTTTTAAAGGCAGGAGGCCGGGACGCAGTTCTGCGAATAGCACCAGATTTTTTTTCTGTAAATTTCTTCAAATCAAATTTATGATTAAAAGATAAAAAAGACATTTTTGATTAATTAATCCATATGTCAATACTGTTGTTCCTTAATCTTCCGTCCGTTATCATCTTGCAACAAACACCCTCTGGTTAAAAATGAGACCGTCTGAATCGGCCAAGATGAAATGCACAAATGTAAATACTGATTATCTGGTGTCGTTTATCCGCCGATTTCTTATTTCTTATGAGTGTTGTTACCTCAGCTAAATAATGGACCATTCCGTTTTTATTATAAAGAAATAAAAAAAAACATGCTAGACAGAAACAAATATAAGAAACAAAGGAAGAGAGTTGTAGAAGAGAGAGAGAGAGAGAGAGAGAGAGAGAGAGAGAGAGAGAGAGAGAGAGAGAGAGAGAGAGAGAGAGAGAACACGAAAACAATAATGCTAATCTGTTACAATCTAACATAATAAAAAGATGAAAAGAAAGAAAGAAAGGAAGGAAGAAAGAGAGAGAGGAGGTGAGAACACGTAAACAATAATACTAATCTGTTAAAATCGAACATAATAAAAAGATGAAAAGAAAGAGAGAGAGAGAGAGAGAGAGAGAGAGAGGAGGGAGAAGGTTAGATTACGATTACCATACTTTTTACATATTGAACTATTTGGCAATAGTTCTTAATTAAATTATCATACTGTCCTTAAGCATCACAGGTCACCACCCACGGCTAGTAGGTGGGCCCATTAAGAGGGCATTCTACCTCTCTGCTTAGATGCAGTCGGTATATTCTAAAGCCCTGATGGCTAAAGGGTAGAGTCTCTTTATCAGGCAATGGTCAAAGGGAGGTAACTGTGTAAGGTAATATTATTTCCTTTACTATAGGTGGCTTAGCAGACCATGAAATGCAACACTTTCTTCTTTCTTTCTTTGGCCCTTACTAAGGGTCTGAATGTCCTGGGTATGACTCTGTCTGATGGTGAGGTTCTAATTTGGAGCTCTGGGGAATGTGGAGTACCCTTTCATCACCATTTCTCCTACGTCCTCTCTGACTCGGGGTGATAGTTGCTGTTAGGGTTCCATTTATGGGTTAAATAGAAAAATAACTTTTAAAAATGTTTAAAAAATTGAGTTTAATAAAAATTTTGTAGCCATCAAGAATGAATACAACAAAACGTCTTCGGCATAAAATAACCCAACAAGTGTTGACATGCCGTAAAAAGACAACCAACCAATTCTATCCCAATAATATCAACTGAACAGTTTCAAGAGTAGTATGAAAAATATAGTTTATCCTTTCCTAGTCTCTCTCTCTCTCTCTCTCTCTCTCTCTCTCTCTCTCTCTCTCTCTCTCTCTCTCTCTCTCTCTCTCTCTCTCTCTGAACATTTGGACATATCTCCTTTTACATATTGAAATATACGTATCAAACGTTGTAATAGTTAAATGATCATACTGTAGTATATCCACAGGTACTTAAAAAAAAAAAATTCTGTATTTATGCTGGTCACACTTTGATCCTAGATATGGCACAAAGATAAAAAAGATAATACAGAAACCAAAAGTCACACTATTCAGACATTGCATTTGAAATACAAAGAAATATCGAAAATGAAAGTGATTTTGGGGAAATACTAAATGCTACCAGAGAACAGGACAATTCTTGGAAAACCAGAAATGAAAATAACTTATTCTAGGAAAAGTAAGATTGAAGTAAAACTAACATTTAACTAAATTTAAAATGAAAGTTATTTGCAGAAATATTAATATTGCTTTTTGGGAACAAAATAATTCTTGGAAAATAATAAGTTAGTTTATTCTAGGAAAACAAGATTGAAGCAAAACTAGCTATAAATAAAACCTTTCTTTATTTGTGAAGTGACAGTCAACGGTAAAGTTACCAGCCAACAACTGACCATTCATTTATTTTCCGAGATACCCAATACCCGAAATACCCGATTGACACTAGAAAAGAAGAGTATCGAGACGAGCGGAAAAAAGGACGTAGAAACTTGACTAAAAAGTCCATCCTGACCAAATCGACAATTAATACAACAGTTTTGTGAGCAGAGAGAGATTTTTTTTAATTACATCTACGACTTATGTAAAGACTTAAAAAAAATCATAACCAAAGAAAAAGATTACAAAACTGACACAGGAACACTTCTGGTTTTCACTTGAATCTACAAGTCTTTAAAAAAAAATCAAATATCCCGGAAAAAATATATTACGTCGCGCTGTTTTACACTGTACAAACAAGTTTTCAAAGACAAAAATCTCCAATTGGACACAATTTTAATATCGGAATTTCTCCAACTATTTTTCTGACGAACAATACAACGTTTAATATAGTAAATGAAATATGTGACTAATTTCAGCGGATTTTCACAAGATCTGTTACATATGAAATGAACATTTGTAAAGATATCTTTATATCTAAAACTGTGATCAGCATAGGAACCACACAATTATAAGTTTGAACTTAACTATATACCCCTACCCAAGATTTACATCAAACCGTCTATAAGAAGAAGAAGAAAATCAACGGTCTGTCCAATTCTGTATCATTCTAATCATCACACTTGAAGAAAACTTTTTTTTTAAGTAAATACATTTTGACGTACTCATCCTGTTAACACAATGGCTTCTGGCGCAAGTTTGAGTTTGAGTCCTTCACAAATCCGCTTTTCACAAAATTCAATAACTGATACATTTCGTAATGGTAAGAAGATATACGAAATACTTGATGAGCTCTTAAAAAGGCGTATTACAGTAGACAGTATACCCAATATAAGGGTTGCTAAAAAGAATGGCAAATATTATTCTATGGACAATAGAAGGCTATGGGTTTTCAAGGAATATGAAAAGATAAATGAAACCCAAGTCAAAATTGAATGCATTAAAACAAAAATGGATCGCAAAAAGTTTACCACAAAAAATGATGGGACATCTGTTATTATAAGAAAGAAATCTCATGTTCGTGCTTGTCATTATTCTGATTGTTCTGATGATGATGATGATGATGATGATAATTTTTTCTGATAATAATTCTTTGTTAGAACGTATGTTTAGTGATTTAGATTATGAGGATGATTTGTGTTCAGGTTTTGATGATTTTGGATTTTTTTTTTACTAATTACTTCATTTTATTTTTAAGTTACAACAATTCAACATGGAAATTCCACACGTTTTACTGGTTCTTTTTTTTCTTTTTCTTTTTTAAACCTTTTCCTGATAGACTGGCCAGATGAACTTTTTATGAGAAGATTTTGAGCTAACACAAAATTTATATAAAAATCTAATTTTTTTCTTTTTTATATGATTTATCATATTTTTGGGAGGGATTTTTTATATAATTTTTTTGCGTATTTCTTCATTTTTTAAAACCTTTTTTTAAAATTCTATATGATTTGTCATGTGTTTTTTAATATAATTTTTCTGTGAATTTCTTCATTTAAAAAAAAACATTTTCCTGGCAGACTAGCCAGATAAAGTTTTTACGAAAGGATTTTAAACACAATAATAATAATCTGTTTTTCAATAATGGAAAATAAAAGTTGAATTTCTGTTCCAAATATTCTACTACAACAGGAATAATTTCTTTTAGGCTGTTTTTGCATATAACTTTTTAATGGTTTACATCGGTATATCTTACAGGGCACCAGGTTGGCAAGCACTGACCTCCAGGTTGGGAACCATTGAAGTAGTTATGATCAAAAATCCTAAAGGGAGATTAAGAAAATATATTTTTAGTTTTCAAAAAATTACAAAAAATCAGGGAAATGTCCTATTTTAAGGAAATTTTCACCGTTTTATTCATTAATGACTTAATTTTATCAAGAATAGCTTATTTTATGAATAAAATAAAATTAAAAAAAACTTGAAAACATTCAGAATGTAAGGCGGGGCTGACCTTTATATGGAGAAAAACATTTTTCCAGTCCCTAATTTTTGCATATTTAGAAAGATCAAATCCTGAAGACCACATAACAAAATTATAAATGAAAAAAAAAAAAATATATCACTTGAAAAAAGCTGGTTGAAAATTTAAAAGTCATTTTCTTAAAACTTAGAAAATTATTTTTGTAGCTTTTTTTTTTTTTTGTGTGTGTGTGTGTGTGTGTGTGTGTGTGTGTGTGTGTGTGTGTGTGTGGTGTTCATAGTTTTAAAAATCATATTTTTCCTTGAGATGATACGAAAAAGTATTTTTCTCTGATCCAATGGCCTAATTTCATTCTGGCCTAAATACATTTAAAAATTTAATATGTGTTTTTTTGTTTGTTTTTTTGTTTTTGTTTTTTTCGTGTACGCATCCTCAAACGAATGGAAAAAGTTATCGCCCTTGAAACGGGGTTTCCCCGATTACACTTGTTAATCACAAATCTGTTGAAAATACGAAAAAGTAAACATTGAGTTTCCACGTTTACGTCAAAATAACCGCATGTGGAAATACATACTAAAAAGTATAATTTTACCGCATGGGCTACCATATATTTTTAAATATTTACATGTAAAAATCTAGGCCATTAGTTTGATTTTTACGCATTTATCTCCCTTACACCTGACTTTTGAACATACCCGCTTTTAAAGTTTAATACTACCTAATTCCTGATGACGAAATCTTAAAATGTCACAGTTTTCTAAAATGCCCCAATGGGTCCAGATAGTTTAGAATTTTTCTAGAATAACTGATCAAAATGACTTATATCAAGATTTTAGATAATATATTAAACAATAATAATAGCTAAATATGAAAAGTTCATTAATTAAAATCTGCCCTAGAAAATTCTTAAGGTGACCCACCAAAAAATAACTTCATTGCTTCACATGATTAAAATAAATAACAGGACTTGGAGTTTGTTTGCCATAAGATCAATCTGTTAATTTACGGTTGTTTTTTGTTTTTGTTTTTTTAAACAATTTTTATACAATTTGTCATGTTTTTTTTTTTTTGATATATATTTCTGTAAATTTCTTCATATTAATTTCTAACAAATCAAGTTTATGATTGAAAAATGAAAAGTAATTTTGTTAATTGATTAAATACTAATCACTTAAGAAAATAAAATATGGTGTTTCCTCATAGCACTGGTCTTTCTTTTTTCTTTTTTTTTTTCTTTATACACACAAGGCTATATCAAGTGAAGGCCTGGAAGCCATGCAAATAAAGTCAAGTGGTCATGTGATGACTTAAATTATAACTAGATTGAAATTATTTTATTTTATTTTTTTCGGTAATGAAGGACTATTTGCTCGTAAATTCCTACCATAAAATAAACTGAACCCCCATTTTATGCCCGTGTTTTTGCAATAAATGTTTTATTTTTCTTGCACCGGTTATGTTACAATACTAAATATATTTCCTTTATTTATTTTAATATTCACTTCAATGTGTATATTCTAAAAGTTTTTATTTTGTGAGAATGGTTAGTTTTAAAGTGGGGGTTCGTTTTTACACTTCAACCTTTTACTCGTAAATTCCTACCATAAAATGCCCAAGCCTAATTTTATGGCAGGAATTTACGAGTAAAAAGTTGAATATTACTTTTTGTTGTTGTTATTTCTTTTCTTTTTGGCTTTGCTACTCTAAAATAAAAACGTCAGATTTTAATCATCGTCGACTAAAAAAACAAAATTACGGTCATAAAAGGAGGATGCAATTTATGCCTAAATTGTAAAACGAGCCCCCACTTTAAAACTAAACATTCTCACAAAATAAAAACTTTTAGAATATGCACATTGAAATGAATATTAAAATAAATAAATAAAATATATTTTGTATTGTAAAATAACGGGTGCAAGAAAAATAAAACATTTAATACAAAAACACGAACATAAAATGGGGGTTCAGTTTATTTTATAGTAGGAATTTAGGAGCAAATAGTCCTTCATTACCTTTTTTCTACATGGGACTTCCTTTTACAACATTATGAACTCAGCAGGATCAAGTGTAGTCTAGTGGGAACTTGTGGATTTTCTCGACAATTTCACTTTCTTTTTTTTTGGTGGGGCGGAGCATATGGTTAAGAAAATAAAACATTGTATTCTCTCATTGCACCAATCTTTCTATTTTTTCACACACACACGCACACACACACACACACACACACACACACACACACACACACACACACACACACTATGCGTGGTCAAAAGTTACTAAGACTGACTAATATTATAGCAGAAAATTTACATATGAATAAATTCTATCTTTACATTTTTCAAATATCCCGTTTACTGATTTCTATGAAAAAATTTTTTTTGTTTGTTCTTTTAATAACTTCTATACGATTGTCCATGTTTTTTGTTGTTTTTTTAATATATTTTTTCTGTAAATTTCTTCATATTAATTTTTTAACAAATCAAGTTTATGATTGAAAAATGAATTATGATTAATAAATGTTAATTAATTAAATACTAATCACTTAAGAAAATAAAACATGCAGTTCCCTCATAGTATTGGTCTTTCTTTTTATTTTTATTTCTTTACCCGCCCCCACACATACACTAGGTGTGGTCAAAAGTTACTAAGACTGACTATTATTATAGCAGAAAATTTACATGTAAATAAATTCTATTTTACTTTTTTCAAATATCCTGTTTACTAATTTCTATGAAAATTTGTTTTTTTATTTGTTTTTAAATAATTTTTATACAATTTCTAACAAATCAAATTTATAATTAAAAGATGAAAAGTCATTTTTAGTTGATTAATTAAATACTAATCAGTGAAAAATTCTTATATGATTTGTCATGTTTTTGTTGTCCCGGCCTCCTGCCTAAAAAAAATGCTAGGTGGTGATAGTTGAAAAAACAACCCTCTCTAAGACGTATTTTGGTCCCACCTATTGTACAATTGTGATACCATAAAATAAAAGATATTTTTTTAATTAAAAATGACCTGACTTTTAAAATATAAAAGAATATCTAAATATTCAAATTGTTTAAATTCATGTTTGTTTAATGTCTTGTTTTTAGTTAAAATAAAAGACAATTTTATTTTTTTTAGTTGTTTGAAGGCGTTAAAATTAAGCCATATTTTTATCGACAAGAACATGTAAAATATTTAGCCCCCCTTAAAATATTTTAAAGAGGGGCAGAGTTGAAATATTTACATTTACTCGACTGGGAGGGTTAAAATATCATATGAACTTTTCGGGAAAAACGCCTTGAGCGCTGGTTGTTGTTTTTTCAGCAGGCACCTCTTCAGCTAGGGACTTCATTCGTAGGGAGGGTTGTTTTTTCAGTTATCACCGCCTAGCGTTTTTTTAAAGGCAGAGGCCGGGACGCAGTTCTGCGAATAGCACCAGATTTTTTTTCTGTAAATTTCTTCAAATCAAATTTATGATTAAAAGATAAAAAGTAATTTTTATTTAATTAATCCATATGTCAATACTGTTGTTCCTTAATCTTCCGTCCGTTATCATCTTGCAACAAACACCCTCTGGTTAAAAATGAGACCGTCCGAGTCGGCCAAGATGAAATGCACAAATGTAAATACTGATTATCTGGTGTCGTTTTATCCGCCGATTTCTTATTTCTTATAATTCCCTGATTTTTGATAATTATTTTTTCAATTGAGAGTGTTAAATTTATTTTTGTAAACACGGATTTTACGGCAACTCACGGCAGCCATCTTAAGATATATTTGATCAAAATTCACCCCAAAAAATAGTTTAAAAAAAAATTACATGTGTAATATTATTTGTGTTTTTTTTTACTGTTTCTTATTATTTACTACTTTTCGACTTAGTATCAGAGCGTAACTAAAATGTATACAAATAAATAAATACCAACAATTGTGTGTCAAATTTAAGTGATAAATATTCAAAATAATTATTTAATTAATAATTAATAGATGTAGTCAACATTCTATTTGAGGGGAACAGAACTAAGTTTCCATTTCAAATTGTTTTATTTTCTTTATTCCTTTGATGAATTTGATGATTTTGCTCATTTATGTTATAAAACCTCTGACATTGAATGTTTAACTCCCACCTCCTTCAGATTATATCTTTCAAAAATTAAATTTTACATTGCCCGAAGGCGTCTTTTTTTTGCTAGTTATTTTAATTATTGTAAATAATAGAATTACTCAAATATTACTAAATAATACAATTATTATTACAATAATAATATNATATATTGTATAAAAGGAAACTCTAATTTCAAACTTGTTGAAAAATTGTTAAAAAATTGACCTTGTGTCACATCCTACTGAACTGGAAGGATTGGTATAAATATACGCTACTAAAATATTGCAAGACTTTTGACTCACCATGTTTTTTGATTGTCTGTCTTCTTTATCAGTTATTACATCCTATTGAGATCTACTAACCTAGTTGTGAAGAAATAAAATTAAATAATAAAGAAATAAAAAAGCAAGCAAATGAGAAGAGAGAGGATGAGAGTGAGTGAGCGTGAGCGTGTGTGTGTGGAGAGAGTGAGAGAAAGAAGAGAGAGAGAGAGGAGAGAGAGAGGGGGGGGAGATATGTATTTGGAAAAAAGGAAAAGAAATAGAATAAGAAAATGAAACGAGAAAAATAAAGGCCAATTGAAAGGATCATAAAAAGAAAACTTAACAGTCAAATATTAATACTGATGTATCTATATACCAACTAGTTATGTAAGGTGTGCGTATTTTTTTCCTAATATCATTGTATCTTTTCGTAGTTTTTATTTGTTCCTCCAGTCTCTCTTCCCGGCTCCCGGACAAATGACCAAAAGACATTTCACTGATAGACATTTCACCGAACTTAGCTGACTGGCATTTCAACGAACAAAATACAATGTAGTGTAGTCACGGCGCCATAAAAGCTTATGTAGTATTGTGGTAGACCGGTCAACAAATAGGTCATGAGCCACATTCAACATAGGTAGAGGGTTCCACAAAAACAATATACAAATAAATAGTGGGTTGCAGATAGGCCCAAGGAGTTGTTTATTTCTCGCTTTTTTGGGGGGTTTTTCAGTGAAAGAGAGAAATAATAGGTTAATCTTTTTCTTTTTATTATTCCATTCATTATCACTATCTCGCAACTTACAGTCACACGAAAGTTCGACATCCGTCTTTTTGTAAGACCCCAGCGAAAAGAGATGAGTCCTCTTACACCCACTTGTGGTCCCGGAATGGGTAAAGGAACATACCCGTTTTCGCTCTTTTTTTTCGGCTCCCTCCCAGACAAATGGCCAAAAGATATTTCACCGATAGACATTTCACTAAACGAACATGTAGCTGACTGGAATTCCAACAAAAAATAAACAAAAATAATGGTATTTTTTTTATTTTATGCAAAAACAATATTTTTTTTATTATGAAAGATATTCAAATTTTAAAAAATAGATATATAACAATTTAAAAATTTTGAATAATTTTGATAAAATAATGTTTAAAATGATTTCAAATCAACATTTCGGTAAAATGTCTGTCATCTACCCATCCGTTCGATAAAAGGACCGTTCGATGAAATGCCCGTTCAGTGAGATATCCGTTTGGTAAAAATGTTATTTTTTACGTTATGAGGGGTTCAACGGGATGTTCACTGCACATCTCGTCTTACTGACTGGCTGTGTCGTATACTCTGAATTGGACTCCCATTCGAACTGCACCTGGGATTGGGTGGCTTTGTCACAAAGAGAACACTTAACAACACAACAAGAGAGAGGTGTAAGACTCACGCATTCATTTTCATTTAGTCATTCGACTCTATCGCTGCTATGAATCTGTCAAGTCAAGGAGGTGAGTCCCCCTTTCTCTGGTCAAAATCAGGGACCTGCTACTATTTCTCAACAACATCTGGTCGGCTCCTACAATCTAACTCACTTCTACTCGTCTTAAAATCCAACTATCTCACTCATTCTCATCTCCCAGACCCCGTTCTCGTGAGATCTTGACATCAGCCTGCAGGATTTGATAATCTGGAATCCTTTCTTTGCTTCTAGATGACCACCCACAGGATTGATCCCTGGTGTTTGTCTTTTTTAATTATTTTACTTCGGAATTTTTTCTACTCATTATCTTTCTTCTTCTCTGTAGAATTTTTTCACTACTTTTATGAACTTCCTTTGACCGACACAGGCCAAAACCATCTATGGCATACTTATACACACACACACACACACACACACACACACACACACACACTATATATATATATATATATATATATATAAGTACACATACATACCCACATATGATCCACTATCTCTAATGTCAAGGCCAACACACAACACACATATGTACGGACCTATATGGGGTTTGTCTTAATCCTATATCTACATATCATCATACACACACACATTTGCTGATATGCGTGACTGGGGCAGCCAATTGCCAGCCTTGTGCACCACTTGTGTCATACTTTCTGTAAAATGTCCTTTCTGTGAATGTCCGTTCGATAAAATGCCCTTTCAGTGAAATGTCCGTTCGATGAAATGCCCTTTCTGTGAATGTCCGTTTGATGATATGCCCTTTCAGTGAAATGTCAGTTCAGTGAAATCTCCGTTCAGTTCATGGAACTTCGAATCGACACTTTATTTAATCCACTGGGGTCGACTCTTCTTATTCCATTAATCATGGACCGGGTTCAAGTGTTAAACTGTGCTGATTATTATATGTTAACCTGCAGCGCAGAAATGACAGCCATTAGAACAGTATTGCATTAACCCAACGTCTATATCTGTTCATAATATATATTATTCAGAGAAATATATTTTTTAAAGATTTTTAATATTTAAAATCATTACTTTGAACTTTGAATCGTTATAGATGACAGAGTGTTATAGTTATTTCCCTTTTTATTGTAAAATACCGGATGTCACTCTGGGGACAGCACAACTGTTAAGTAAGCGTGTCCTTGGTTTTTTAATTTTTCTTACATTTTTTTTTTTTTTGGCTACGCAGTGTAACTTTTCTGAATGAAATATTGCACATGTAGGCCTTTGTAGATTTCATCCTAACGTAAGATTTTTTCCCAAATGAAAAACATGAAAAAAGAGTTCCTCAGTGCGCTCCTACAATCTAACTCATCTTCTACTCGTCTTAAAAATCCAACTATCTCACTCATCTTCATCTCCCCAGACCCCTTCTCGGAGATCTTGACATCAGCCTGGCAGATTTATATCTGGAATCCTTTCTTTGCTTTAGATGACCACCCAAGATTATCCTGTGTTTGTCTTTTTAATTATTTTACTTCGGAATTTTTCTACTCTTATCTTTCTTCTTCTCTGTAGAATTTTTTCATACTTTATGAACTCCTTTGACGACACAGCCAAAAACTCATCTATTTGCATACTTATACCACACACACCACACAACACACACACACCACACACACAACACACACAAATATATATAATATATAATATATATAGTACACATACATACACACATATGATCCACTATCCTAATGTCAAGCCACACACACACACACATATTACGGACCTATATGGTTTGTCTTAATCCTATATCTACATATCATACATACACACACACATTTGCTGATATGCGTGCACTGGGGCAGCCAATTGCCAGCCTTGTGCACCACTTGTGTCATACTTTCTGTAAAATGTCCTTTCGTGAATGTCCGTTCGATAAAATGCCCTTCAGTGAAATTGTCCGTTCGATGAAATGCCCTTCTTGAAATGTCCGTTTATGAAATATGCCCTTTCAGTGAAATGTCAGTTCAGTGAAACTCCGTTCAGTTCATGGAACTCGAATCGACACTTTATTTAATCCACTGGGTCGACTCTTCTTATTCCATTAATCATGACCGGTTCAAGTGTTAAACTGTGCTGATATTATATGTTAACCTGCAGCGCAGAAATGACAGCCATTTAGAACAGTATTGCATTAACCCAACGTCTATATCTGTTCATAATATATATATTCAGAGAAATATATTTTTAAGATTTTTAATATAAAATCATTACTTTGAAACTTTGAATTCGTTATAGATGACAGAGTTTATTAGTTATTCCCCTTTATTGTAAAATACCGGATTGTCACTCTGACAGCAACAACTGTTAAGTAAGCGTTGTCCGTGTTGTTTAATTTTTCTACATTTTTTTTTTTTTTGGCTACGCAGTGTAAACTTTTCGAATGTGAAATATTGGCACATTGTTAGCCTTTGTAGATTTCATCCTAACGTAAGATTTTTCCCAAATGAAAAACAATAAAAAAAGATTCTCTCTCTTCTCTCTCTCTCTCTCTCTCTCTCTCTCTCTCTCTCTCTCTCTCTTCATTTGGACATATCTACTTTTTAACATATTGAAATGTGTCATCAATGTAACGGAAAAAAAATAGATTATTAAGGTAAAATATATTTCGAATGGGAGTCCAATTCAGAGTATACGACACAGCCATATTAGCAGATGAGGCTTACATGTTGCTAGCTCAGCTTCTAAGTTCTAACTGACTGAGTTAACTTACTATATCCTTTAAACCGGAAGGGGCTTCTATTGCTTCCGGTTCTCACGATCCATCCCCGAAAGCAATGCAGAGTGAGGTCAAAACGCTGTCACTCACTCTCAACCATCAGCTGTACTAATCGCCATAATGATTTCTACAATACCTTATAAAAGCATTAGGGATCAATAATTATGTAACAGCAAAACCACGTCATAAAAGGAGATACAATTTATGCCTAATTGTAAAATGAGCCTTTAAAACTAACCTTTAAAACTAACCATTCTCACAAAATAAAAACTTTTAGAATATACACATTGAAGTAATATTAAAATAAATAAACAAAAATATATATATAGTATTGTAAAATAACGGGTGCATATCCCTCTTCAATGTATCATGGTATATCCCTCTGTCAACGTATCATGGCATACCCTCTGTCAATGTACCATTGTATATCCCTCTGTCAACGTATATATGGCATATCCGTCTGTTAATGTATCATGGCATATCCCTTTGTCAATGTACCATAGCATATCCATCTGTCAATGTCTCATGGCATATCCCTCTGTCAATGTATGGTATATCCCTCAGTCAATGTATCAGGTATATTCCTCTGTCAATACATGGCATATCTCACAGTCAATGTATCATGGCATATCCCTCCGTCAAAGTATCATGGTATATCCCTCTGTCAATGTATCAATATCCCTCTGTCAATGTCTCATGGCATATCACTCTGTCAACGTATTATGGCATATCCCTCTGTCACAATATCATTGCATATCCCTATGTACCATGTATATCCCTCTGTCAACGTATTATGCATATCCGTCTGTTAATGTATCATGGTATATCCCTCTGTCAATGTCTCAGCATATCGCTCTGTCAATGTATCATGACATGCCCTCTCTATATATATCATGTATATCCCTCTGTCAATGTACCATAGCATATCGCTCTGTTAATGTATCATGGCATATCCCTCTGTCAACGTATCATGCATATCCCTCCATCAATGTATCATGGCATATCCCTCTGTTAATGTATCAGGGCATATCCCTCTGTCAACGTATCATGACATATCCTTCTGTCTATGTATCATGGCATATCCCTCGTCAATGTATCATAACATATTCCTCTGTCACAGTATCATGTACATCCTCTATCAATGTCTCACGGCATATCTATCTCTTAATGTCTCATGGTATATCCCTATCTTAATGTCCTATGGTCCCTCTGTCAATATATCATGGCATATCCCCTCCTGTCTCTTAATGTTCCATGCATATCCCTCTCAATATATCAGGGTATATCCCTCTCTTAATTTCCCAGTATACCCTCTCTCGATATTCATGGTATATCCCTCTCTTAATGTCCCATGGCATATCCCTCTCTCAATTATCATGGTATATCCCTCTCTTAATGTCCCATGGATATCCCTCTCTCAATATATCATGGCATATTCCCTCTCTCAATATATCATGGTACATCCCTCTCTTAATGTCCCATGGCATATCCCTCTCTCAATATATCATGGTACATCCCTCTCTTAATGTCCATGGCAATCCCTCTCTCAATATATCATGGTACATCCCTCTCTTAATGTCCCATGGCATATCCCTTTCTCAATATATCATGGTATATCCCTCTCTTAATGTCCCATGGCATATCCCTCTCTCAATATATCATGGTACATCCCTCTCTTAATGTCCCATGGCATATCCCTTTCTCAATATATCATGTATGTCCATGGCTCTCTTATCATGTATAATGGCATATCCCTCTCTCAATATATCATGTATCCCCTTTAATGTCCCATGCATATCCCTCTCTCAATATATCATGGTATATCCCTCTCTTAATGTCCCATGCATATCCCTCTCTCAATATATCATGGTACACCCCTCTCTTAATGTCCCATGGCATATCCCTCTCTCAATATATCATGTACATCCCTCTCTTAATGTCCCATGGCATATCCCTCTCTCAATATATCATGGTATATCCCTCTCTTAATGTCCCATGGCATATCCCTCTCTCAATATATCATGTATATCCCTCTCTTAATGTCCCATACATATCCCTCTCTCAATATATCATGGTATATCCCTCTCTAATGTCCCATCATATCCCTCTCTCAATATATCATGGTATATCCCTCTCTTAATGTCCCATGGCATATCCCTCTCTCAATATATCATGGTACATCCCTCTCTTAATGTCCCATGGCATATCCCTCTCTCAATATATCATGTATATCCCTCTCTTAATGTCCCATGCATATCCCTCTCTCAATATATCATGGTACATCCCTCTCTTAAGTCCCGCATATCCCTCTCTCAATATATCATGGAACATCCCTCTCTTAATGTCCCATGGCATATCCCTCTCTCAATATATCATGGTACATCCCTCTCTTATTCCCATGGCATATCCCTTCTCAATATATCATGGTAATCCCTCTCTTAATCATGCATATCCCTCTCTCTCATGAATGGTATCATGTATCCCTCTCTTAATGTCCCATATATCCCTCTCTCAATATATCATGGTATATCCTCTCTTAATGTCCATGCATATCCCTCTCTCAATATATCATGTATATCCCTCTCTTAATGTCTCCATGTCCCATGCATATCCCTCTCTCAATATATCATGGTACATCCCTCTCTTAATGTCCCATGGCATGGCATTATTTAGATTATTCGGACTATAGTGCCCATCTTTATTGTTATGTACACAACGTTTTGGATGATGTACCCTCCGGCCTATTTCAAGTATTTCTTGTTGGACTTGGGAACCATCTCTTCAAACTCAGGAACCTTCAGTCTTAATCGGGAATCTTCGCGGAACTTTGAATCGAACCCTTTATTCAATTCACTTGGGTAGACTGTTCTCATTCCGTTAACCATGACTGGGTACAAGTGTTAAGCTGTGTTAAGTATTCTATGTTACTGTCACCCTTGGCCAGGATTGAACCTGCAGCCCAGAGTTGACTGCCACTTAGAACTGTATTAACTCAATGCCTATATCTGTTCATTATTCAGAAAAATATATTCCGAGATTTTTAATATTTAAAATTATTACTAATGATTCGTTTATAGATTTTATAAGTTATTTTCCTTTTTAGGTAATATTCGCAGAGTTCCATCCCGGCTCCTGCCTCAAAAACCACTAGCCAGTGGCTGCTGAAAATAAACACCAGCTATGATTGAAGTCCGTAGCCGAAGCGGCGTCTCTTGAAAAAAACAACATCTTAGGCGTTTTTTCCGAAAACCCAACCCCCACTCCAACCCTAACCCAAACGCTAAACCCCCTAGTTAAAATTAACAGTTTTATTACAAAATTTGTAATACAGGGTGACCCCAAAAAAACAGAGCCCAAATGATTTATTTTCCCATTAAACTAACCCTAAACCCCGACCCCAACCCCAACCCCAACCCCAACCCTAGTTTTTTTCACTGACACCACTTCGGCTACGGATTTCAATCATAGCTAGTGTTTTTTTTTTTTCAGCAGCCGCCGGCTAGCGTTTTTGGAGGCAGTAGGCTGGGACAGAACTCTGAATATATCCCCTTTTTATTTTAAAATATCTGGATTTTCCTCTGGACAGCAACAAGTGTTGAAAGCGCAGTGTAACTTTCCTGGGTGAAATTTTACACATGTAGGCCTTTGTAGATTTTATCCTAGCATAAGCATTTTTTTTAATTGAAAAATATGAACAAAATGAGTTATCTCTCTCTGATTCTTTGGACATATCTACTTTTTACATATTGAAATATACATATCAAACGTTGTAATAGTTAAATTATCATACTGTGGTATATCCACAGGTCTGCTAGTTAGTAGTTTTTTAAAAATTATTTTTCTGTATTTATGCTGGCCACACTCTGATCCTAAGCAAAGCGCACAGATACTACACTCAGAAAAATTATGGTTTATCCTTAGAACATATTCAGGATGATTTAGAGTATGAACGTAATTTAGGTTCAGATTTGATGAACCATTGTTTGAACGTATTCAGGATTAGTTAGAGTATGAACCTAATTTGGGTTCAGGTTTTAATGATTTTTACTAAATTTATATAAAAATCTAATTTTTTTTCTTTTTTATATGATTTTCATATTTTTGGGAGGGTTTTTTATATAATTTTTTGCGTATTTCTTCATTTTTTAAAACCTTTTTTTAAATTCTATATGATTTGTCATGTGTTTTTTAATATAATTTTTCTGTGAATTTCTTCATTTTAAAAAACATTTTCCTGGCAGACTAGCCAGATAAAGTTTTTACGAAAGGATTTTAAACACAATAATAATAATCTGTTTTTCAATAATGGAAAATAAAAGTTGAATTTCTGTTCCAAATATTCTACTACAACAGGAATAATTTCTTTTAGGCTGTTTTTGCATATAGCTTTTTAATGGTTCACATCGGTATATCTTACAGGGCACCAGGTTGGCAAGCACTGACCTCCAGGTTGGGAACCATTGAAGTAGTTATGATCAAAAATCCTAAAGGGAGATTAAGAAAATATATTTTTAGTTTTCAAACAATTACAAAAAATCAGGGAAATGTCCTATTTTAAGGAAATTTTCACCGTTTTATTCATTAATGACTTAATTTTATCAGAATAGCTTATTTATGAATAAAATAAAATTTAAAAAACTTGAAAAAATTCAGAATGTAAGGCGGGGCTGACCTTTATATGGAGAAAAACATTTTTCCAGTCCCTAATTTTTGCATATTTAGAAAGATCAAATCCTGAAGACCACATGACAAAATTATAAATGAAAAAAAAAAAAAAATTATCACTTGAAAAAAGTTGTTGAAAATTTAAAAGTCATTTTCTTAAAACTTAGAAAATTATTTTTGTAGCATGTGTGTGTGTGTGTGTGTGTGTGTGTGTGTGTGTGTGTGTGGTGTTCATATTTTTAAAAACATATTTTTCCTTGAGATGATACGAAAAAGTATTTTTCTCTGATCCAATGGCCTAATTTCATTCTGGCCTAAATACATTTAAAAATTTAATATTGTTTTTTTTTGTTTGTTTGTTTTTGTTTTTTTCGTGTACGCATCCTCAAACGAATGGAAAAAGTTATCGCCCTTGAAACGGGGTTTCCCCGATTACACTTGTTAATCACAAATCTGTTGAAAATACGAAAAAGTAAAACATTGAGTTTCCACGTTTACGTCAAAATAACCGCATGTGGAAATACATACTAAAAAGTATAATTTTACCGCATGGGCTACCATATATTTTTAAATATTTACATGTAAAAATCTAGGCCATTAGTTTGATTTTTACGCATTTATCTCCCTTACACCTGACTTTTGAACATACCCGCTTTTAAAGTTTAATACTACCTAATTCCTGATGACGAAATCTTAAAATGTCACAGTTTTCTAAAATGCCCCAATGGGTCCAGATAGTTAAAAAATTTTTCTAGAATAACTGATCAAAATGACTTATATCAAGATTTTAGATAATATATTAAACAATAATAATAGCTAAATATGAAAAGTTCATTAATTAAAATCTGCCCTAGAAAATTCTTAAGGTGACCCACCAAAAAATAACTTCATTGCTTCACATGATTAAAATAAATAACAGGACTTGGAGTTTGTTTGCCATAAGATCAATCTGTTAATTTACGGTTGTTTTTTTTTTGTTTTTTTAAACAATTTTTATACAATTTGTTTTTTTTTTTTTTTTTGATATATATTTCTGTAAATTTCTTCATATTAATTTCTAACAAATCAAGTTTATGATTGAAAAATGAAAAGTAATTTTGTTAATTGATTAAATACTAATCACTTAAGAAAATAAAATATGGTGTTTCCTCATAGCACTGGTCTTTCTTTTTTCTTTTTTTTTTCTTTTACACACAAGGCTATATCAAGTGAAGGTCTGGAAGCCATGCAAATAAAGTCAAGTGGTCATGTGATGACTTAAATTATAACTAGATTGAAATTATTTTATTTTATTTTTTTCGGTAATGAAGGACTATTTGCTCGTAAATTCCTACCATAAAATAAACTGAACCCCCATTTTATGCCCGTGTTTTTGCAATAAATGTTTTATTTTTCTTGCACCGGTTATGTTACAATACTAAATATATTTCCTTTATTTATTTTAATATTCACTTCAATGTGTATATTCTAAAAGTTTTTATTTTGTGAGAATGGTTAGTTTTAAAGTGGGGGTTCGTTTTTACACTTCAACCTTTTACTCGTAAATTCCTACCATAAAATGCCCAAGCCTAATTTTATGGCAGGAATTTACGAGTAAAAAGTTGAATATTACTTTTTGTTGTTGTTATTTCTTTTCTTTTTGGCTTTGCTACTCTAAAATAAAAACGTCAGATTTTAATCATCGTCGACTAAAAAAACAAAATTACGGTCATAAAAGGAGGATGCAATTTATGCCTAAATTGTAAAACGAGCCCCCACTTTAAAACTAAACATTCTCACAAAATAAAAACTTTTAGAATATGCACATTGAAATGAATATTAAAATAAATAAATAAATATATTTTGTATTGTAAAATAACGGGTGCAAGAAAAATAAAACATTTAATACAAAAACACGAACATAAAATGGGGGTTCAGTTTATTTTATAGTAGGAATTTAGGAGCAAATAGTCCTTCATTACCTTTTTTCTACATGGGACTTCCTTTTACAACATTATGAACTCAGCAGGATCAAGTGTAGTCTAGTGGGAACTTGTGGATTTTCTCGACAATTTCACTTTCTTTTTTTTTGGTGGGGCGGAGCATATGGTTAAGAAAATAAAACATTGTATTCTCTCATTGCACCAATCTTTCTATTTTTCACACACACACGCACACACACACACACACACACACACACACTATGCGTGGCCAAAAGTTACTAAGACTAACTAATATTATAGCAGAAAATTTACATATGAATAAATTCTATCTTTACATTTTTCAAATATCCCGTTTACTGATTTCTATGAAAAAAATTTTTTTTTGTTTGTTCTTTTAATAACTTCTATACGATTGTCCATGTTTTTTGTTTTTTTTTTTAATATATTTTTTCTGTAAATTTCTTCATATTAATTTTTTAACAAATCAAGTTTATGATTGAAAAATGAATTATGATTAATAAATGTTAATTAATTAAATACTAATCACTTAAGAAAATAAAACATGCAGTTCCCTCATAGTATTGGTCTTTCTTTTTATTTTTATTTCTTTACCCCGCCCCCACACATACACTAGGTGTGGTCAAAAGTTACTAAGACTGACTATTATTATAGCAGAAAATTTACATGTAAATAAATTCTATTTTTACTTTTTTCAAATATCCTGTTTACTAATTTCTATGAAAATTTGTTTTTTTATTTGTTTTTAAATAATTTTTATACAATTTCTAACAAATCAAATTTATAATTAAAAGATGAAAAGTCATTTTTAGTTGATTAATTAAATACTAATCAGTGAAAAATTCTTATATGATTTGTCATGTTTTTGTTGTCCCGGCCTCCTGCCTAAAAAAAATGCTAGGTGGTGATAGTTGAAAAAACAACCCTCTCTAAGACGTATTTTGGTCCACCTATTGTACAATTGTGATACCAAAATAAAAGATATTTTTTTAATTAAAAATGACCTGACTTTTAAAATATAAAAGAATATCTAAATATTCAAATTGTTTAAATTCATGTTTGTTTAATGTCTTGTTTTTAGTTAAAATAAAAGACAATTTTATTTTTTTTAGTTGTTTGAAGGCGTTAAAATTAAGCCATATTTTTATCGACAAGAACATGTAAATATTTAGCCCCCCTTAAAATATTTTAAAGAGGGGCAGAGTTGAAATATTTACATTTACTCGACTGGAGGGGTTAAAATATCATATGAACTTTTCGGGAAAAACGCCTTGAGCGCTGGTTGTTGTTTTTTCAGCAGGCACCTCTTCAGCTAGGGACTTCATTCGTAGGGAGGGTTGTTTTTTCAGTTATCACCGCCTAGCGTTTTTTAAAGGCAGGAGGCCGGGACGCAGTTCTGCGAATAGCACCAGATTTTTTTTCTGTAAATTTCTTCAAATCAAATTTATGATTAAAAGATAAAAAGTAATTTTTATTTAATTAATCCATATGTCAATACTGTTGTTCCTTAATCTTCCGTCCGTTATCATCTTGCAACAAACACCCTCTGGTTAAAAATGAGACCGTCCGAGTCGGCCAAGATGAAATGCACAAATGTAAATACTGATTATCTGGTGTCGTTTATCCGCCGATTTCTTATTTCTTATAATTCCCTGATTTTTGATAATTATTTTTTCAATTGAGAGTGTTAAATTTATTTTTGTAAACACGGATTTTACGGCAACTCACGGCAGCCATCTTAAGATATATTTGATCAAAATTCACCCCAAAAAATAGTTTAAAAAATAAATTACATGTGTAATATTATTTGTGTTTTTTTACTGTTTCTTATTATGTTACTACTTTTCGACTTAGTATCAGAGCGTAACTAAAATGTATACAAATAAATAAATACCAACAATTGTGTGTCAAATTTAAGTGATAAATATTCAAAATAATTATTTAATTAATAATTAATAGATGTAGTCAACATTCTATTTGAGGGGAACAGAACTAAGTTTCCATTTCAAATTGTTTTATTTTCTTTATTCCTTTGATGAATTTGATGATTTTGCTCATTTATGTTAAAAACCTCTGACATTGAATGTTTAACTCCCACCTCCTTCAGATTATATCTTTCAAAAATTAAATTTTACATTGCCCGAAGGGCGTCTTTTTTTTGCTAGTTATTTTAATTATTGTAAATAATAGAATTACTCAAATATTACTAAATAATACAATTATTTATTACAATAATAAATATTATTGTAAATAAAGGAAAACTCTAAATTCAAACTTGTTGAAAAATTGTTAAAAAATTGACCTTGTGTCACATCCTACTGAACTGGAAGGATTGGTATAAATATACGCTACTAAAATATTGCAAGACTTTTGACTCACCCATGTTTTTTGATTGTCTGTCTTCTTTATCAGTTATTACATCCTATTGAGATCTACTAACCTAGTTGTGAAGAAATAAAATTAGAATAATAAAGAAATAAAAAAGCAAGCAAATGAGAAGAGAGAGGATGAGAGTGAGTGAGCGTGTGTGTGTGAGAGAGTGAGAGAAAGAGAGAGAGAGAGAGAGAGAGGGGGGGGAGAATATGTATTTGGAAAAAAGGAAAAGAAATAGAATAAGAAAATGAAACGAGAAAAATAAAGGCCAATTGAAAGGATCATAAAAAGAAAACTTAACAGTCAAATATTAATACTGATGTATCTATATACCAACCTAGTTATGTAAGGTGTGCGTATTTTTTCCTAATATCATTGTATCTTTTCGTAGTTTTTTATTTTGTTCCTCCAGTCTCCTTTCCCGGCTCCCGGACAAATGACCAAAAGACATTTCACTGATAGACATTTCACCGAACTTAGCTGACTGGCATTTCAACGAACAAAATACAATGTAGTGTAGTCACGGCGCCATAAAAGGCTTATGTAGTATTGTGGTAGACCGGTCAACAAATAGGTCATGAGCCACATTCAACATAGGTAGAGGGTTCCACAAAAACAATATACAAATAAATAGTGGGTTGCAGATAGGCCCAAGGAGTTGTTTATTTCTCGCTTTTTTGGGGGGTTTTTCAGTGAAAGAGAGAAATAATAGGTTAATCTTTTCTTTTTATTATTCCATTCATTATCACTATCTCGCAACTTACAGTCACACGAAAGTTCGACATCCGTCTTTTTGTAAGACACCCAGCGAAAGAGGATGAGTCCTCTTACATCCACTTGTGGTCCCGGAATGGGTAAAGGAACATACCCGTTTTCGCTCTTTTTTTTCGGCTCCCTCCCAGACAAATGGCCAAAAGATATTTCACCGATAGACATTTCACTAAACGAACATGTAGCTGACTGGAATTTCAACAAAAAATAAACAAAAATTAATGGTATTTTTTTATTTTATGCAAAAACATATTTTTTTATATTTATGAAGAATATTCAAATTTTAAAAATAGATATATAACAATTTAAAAATTTTGAATAATTTTGATAAAATAATGTTTAAAATGATTTCAAATCAACATTTCGGTAAAATGTCTGTCATCTACCCATCCGTTCGATAAAAGGACCGTTCGATGAAATGCCCGTTCAGTGAGATATCCGTTTGGTAAAATGTTATTTTGTTACGTTATGAGGGGTTCAACGGGATGTTCACTGCACATCTCGTCTTACTGACTGGCTGTGTCGTATACTCTGAATTGGACTCCCATTCGAACTGCACCTGGGATTGGGTGGCTTTGTCACAAGAGAACACTTAAACAACAAACAAAGAGAGAGGTGTAAGACTCACGCATTCATTTTCATTTAGTCATTCGACTCTATCGCTGCTATGAATCTGTCAAGTCAAGGAGGTGAGTCCCCCTTTCTCTGGTCAAAATCAGGACCTGCTACTATTTCTCAACACATCTGGTCGGCTCCTACAATCTAACTCACTTCTACTCGTCTTAAAATCCAACTATCTCACTCATTCTCATCTCCCCAGACCCCGTTCTCGTGAGATCTTGACATCAGCCTGCAGGATTTGATAATCTGGAATCCTTTCTTTGCTTCTAGATGACCACCCACAGGATTGATCCCTGGTGTTTGTCTTTTTTAATTATTTTACTTCGGAATTTTTTCTACTCATTATCTTTCTTCTTCTCTGTAGAATTTTTTCACTACTTTTATGAACTTCCTTTGACCGACACAGGCCAAAACTCATCTATTGCATACTTATACACACACACACACACACACACACACACACACACACACACACAAATATATATATATATATATATATATAAGTACACATACATACACACATATGATCCACTATCTCTAATGTCAAGGCCACACACACACACACATATGTACGGACCTATATGGGGTTTGTCTTAATCCTATATCTACATATTCATACATACACACACACATTTGCTGATATGCGTGCACTGGGGCAGCCAATTGCCAGCCTTGTGCACCACTTGTGTCATACTTTCTGTAAAATGTCCTTTCTGTGAAATGTCCGTTCGATAAAATGCCCTTTCAGTGAAATGTCCGTTCGATGAAATGCCCTTTCTGTGAAATGTCCGTTTGATGATATGCCCTTTCAGTGAAATGTCAGTTCAGTGAAATCTCCGTTCAGTTCATGGAACTTCGAATCGACACTTTATTTAATCCACTGGGGTCGACTCTTCTTATTCCATTAATCATGACCGGGTTCAAGTGTTAAACTGTGCTGATTATTATATGTTAACCTGCAGCGCAGAAATGACAGCCATTTAGAACAGTATTGCATTAACCCAACGTCTATATCTGTTCATAATATATATATTCAGAGAAATATATTTTTAAAGATTTTTAATATTTAAAATCATTACTTTGAACTTTGAATCGTTATAGATGACCTAGAGTGTTATTAGTTATTTCCCTTTTTATTGTAAAATACCGGATTGTCACTCTGGGACAGCAACAACTGTTAAGTAAGCGTGTCCTTGTGTTTTTAATTTTTCTTACATTTTTTTTTTTTTTTGGCTACGCAGTGTAACTTTTCTGAATGAAATATTGCACATGTAGGCCTTTGTAGATTTCATCCTAACGTAAGATTTTTTCCCAAATGAAAAACATGAAAAAAAGAGTCTCTCTCTCTCTCTCTCTCTCTCTCTCTCTCTCTCTCTCTCTCTCTCTCTCTCTCTCTGATCATTTGGACATATCTACTTTTTACATATTGAAATGTGTCATCAATGTAACGGAAAAAAATTAGAGTTATTAGGTAAAATATATTTCGAATGGGAGTCCAATTCAGAGTATACGACACAGCCATATTAGCAGATGAGGCTTACATGTTGCTAGCTCAGCTTCTAAGTTCTAACTGACTGAGTTACTTACTATATCCTTAAACCGGAAGGGGGCCTTCTATTGCTTCCGGTTCTCACGATCCATCCCCGGAAAGCAAGGTCAGAGTGAGGTCAAACGCTGTCACTCACTCTCAAGGCCATCAGCTGTACTAATCGCCATAATGATTTCTACAATACCTTATAAAAGCATTAGGGATCCAATAATTATGTAACAGCAAAACCACGGTCATAAAAGGAGGATACAATTTATGCCTAAATTGTAAAATGAGCCTTTAAAACTAACCTTTAAAACTAACCATTCTCACAAAATAAAAACTTTTAGAATATACACATTGAAGTGAATATTAAAATAAATAAACAAAATATATATAGTATTGTAAAATAACGGGTGCATATCCCTCTGTCAATGTATCATGGTATATCCCTCTGTCAACGTATCATGGCATATCCCTCTGTCAATGTACCATGGTATATCCCTCTGTCAACGTATTATGGCATATCCGTCTGTTAATGTATCATGGCATATCCCTTTGTCAATGTACCATAGCATATCCATCTGTCAATGTCTCATGGCATATCCCTCTGTCAATGTTTTATGGTATATCCCTCAGTCAATGTATCATGGTATATTCCTCTGTCAATAACATGGCATATCTCACAGTCAATGTATCATGGCATATCCCTCCGTCAAAGTATCATGGTATATCCCTCTGTCAATGTATCATGGTATATCCCTCTGTCAATGTCTCATGGCATATCACTCTGTCAACGTATTATGGCATATCCCTCTGTCACAATATCATTGCATATCCCTATGTACCATGGTATATCCCTCTGTCAACGTATTATGGCATATCCGTCTGTTAATGTATCATGGTATATCAATGTCTCATGGCATATCGCTCTGTCAATGTATCATGACATAGCCCTCTCTATATATATCATGGTATATCCCTCTGTCAATGTACCATAGCATATCGCTCTGTTAATGTATCATGGCATATCCCTCTGTCAACGTATCATGGCATATCCCTCCATCAATGTATCATGGCATATCCCTCTGTTAATGTATCAGGGCATATCCCTCTGTCAACGTATCATGACATATCCTTCTGTCTATGTATCATGGCATATCCCTCTGTCAATGTATCATAACATATTCCTCTGTCACAGTATCATGGTACATCCCTCTATCAATGTCTCACGGCATATCTATCTCTTAATGTCTCATGGTATATCCCTATCTTAATGTCCTATGGCATATCCCTCTGTCAATGTATCATGGCATATCCCTCTCTTAATGTCCCATGGTATATCCGTCTCTTAATGTCCCATGGCATATCCCTCTCAATATATCATGGTATATCCCTCTCTTAATGTCCCATGGTATATCCCTCTCTCGATATATCATGGTATATCCCTCTCTTAATGTCCCATGGCATATCCCTCTCTCAATATATCATGGTATATCCCTCTCTTAATGTCCCATGGCATATCCCTCTCTCAATATATCATGGTACATCCCTCTCTTAATGTCCCATGGCATATCCCTCTCTCTATATATATCCCTCTCTTAATGTCCCATGGCATATCCCTCTCTCAATATATCATGGTACATCCTCTCTTAATGTCCCATGGCATATCCCTCTCTCAATATATCATGGTACATCCCTCTCTTAATGTCCCATGGCATATCCCTTCTCAATATATCATGGTATATCCCTCTCTTCATGCATATCCCTCTCTCAATATCATGGTACATCCCTCTCTTAATGTCCCATGGCATATCCCTTTCTCAATATATCATGGTATATCCCTCTCTTAATGTCCCATGGCATATCCCTCTCTCAATATATCATGGTATCCCTCTCTTAATGTCCCATGGCATATCCCTCTCTCAATATATCATGGTATATCCCTCTCTTAATGTCCCATGGCATATCCCTCTCTCAATATATCATGGTATCCCTCTCTTAATGTCCCCATGGCATATCCTCTCTCAATATATCATGGTATCCCTCTCTTAATGTCCCATGGCATATCCCTCTCTCAATATATCATGGTATATCCCTCTCTTAATGTCCCATGCATATCCCTCTCTCATATATCATGGTATATCCCTCTCTTAATGTCCCATGGCATATCCCTCTCTCATCATGGTCCCTCTTTAATGTCCCATGGCATATCCCTCTCTCAATATATCATGTATATCCCTCTCTTAATGTCCCATGGCATATCCCTCTCTCAATATATCATGGTACATCCCTCTCTTAATGTCCCATGGCATATCCCTCTCTAATATATCATGGTACATCCCTCTCTTAATGTCCCATGGCATATCCCTCTCTCAATATATATCATGGTATATCCCTCTCTTAATGTCCCATGGCATATCCCTCTCTCAATATATCATGGTACATCCCTCTCTTAATGTCCCATGGCATATCCCTCTCAATATATCATGGTATATCCCTCTCTTAATGATATCCCTCTCTCAATATATCATGGTATCCCTCTCTAATGTCCCATGGCATATCCCTCTCTCAATATATCATGGTATATCCCTCTCTTAATGTCCCATGGCATATCCCTCTCTCAATATATCATGTATATCCCTCTCTTAATGTCCCATGCATGGGTCCCATGGCATATCTCTCAATATATCATGGCATTATTTAGATTATTCGGACTATAGTGCCCATCTTTATTGTTATGTACACAACGTTTTGGATGATGTACCCTCCGGCCTATTTCAAGTATTTCTTGTTGGACTTGGGAACCATCTCTTCAAACTCAGGAACCTTCATGTCTTAATCGGGAATCTTCGCGGAACTTTGAATCGAACCCTTTATTCAATTCACTTGGTAGACTGTTCTCATTCCGTTAACCATGACTGGGTACAAGTGTTAAGCTGTGTTAAGTATTCTATGTTACTGTCACCCTTGGCCAGGATTGAACCTGCAGCCCAGAGTTGACTGCCACTTAGAACTGTATTAACTCAATGCCTATATCTGTTCATTATTCAGAAAAATATATTTTCCGAGATTTTTAATATTTAAAAATTATTACTAATGATTCGTTTATAGATTTTATAAGTTATTTTCCTTTTTAGGTAATATTCGCAGAGTTCCATCCCGGCCTCCTGCCTCAAAAACCACTAGCCAGTGGCTGCTGAAAATAAACACCAGCTATGATTGAAGTCCGTAGCCGAAGCGGCGTCTCTTGAAAAAAACAACATCTTAGGGCGTTTTTTCCGAAAACCCAACCCCCACTCCAACCCTAACCCAAACGCTAAACCCCCTAGTTAAAATTAACAGTTTTATTACAAAATTTGTAATACAGGGTGACCCAGAAAAAACAGAGCCCAAATGATTTATTTTCCCATTAAACTAACCCTAAACCCCGACCCCAACCCCAACCCCAACCCCAACCCTAGTTTTTTTCACGTGACACCACTTCGGCTACGGACTTCAATCATAGCTAGTGTTTTTTTTTTCAGCAGCCGCCGGCTAGCGGTTTTGGAGGCAGTAGGCTGGGACAGAACTCTGTGAATATATCCCCTTTTTATTTTAAAATATCTGGATTTTCCCTCTGGGGACAGCAACAAGTGTTGAAAGCGCAGTGTAACTTTCCTGGGTGAAATTTTACACATGTAGGCCTTTGTAGATTTTATCCTAGCATAAGCATTTTTTTTAATTGAAAAATATGAACAAAATGAGTTATCTCTCTCTGATTCTTTGGACATATCTACTTTTTACATATTGAAATATACATATCAAACGTTGTAATAGTTAAATTATCATACTGTGGTATATCCACAGGTCCTGCTAGTTAGTAGTTTTTAAAAAATTATTTTTCTGTATTTATGCTGGCCACACTCTGATCCTAAGCAAAGCGCACAGATACTACACTCAGAAAAATTATGGTTTATCCTTAGAACATATTCAGGATGATTTAGAGTATGAACGTAATTTAGGTTCAGATTTTGATGAACCATTGTTTGAACGTATTCAGGATTAGTTAGAGTATGAACCTAATTTGGGTTCAGGTTTTAATGATTTTTACTAAATTTATAAAAATCTAATTTTTTTTCTTTTTTATATGATTTGTCATATTTTTGGGAGGGTTTTTGATATAATTTTTTTGCGTATTTCTTCATTTTTTAAAACCTTTTTTTAAATTCTATATGATTTGTCATGTGTTTTTTAATATAATTTTTCTGTGAATTTCTTCATTTTTAAAAAACATTTTCCTGGCAGACTAGCCAGATAAAGTTTTTACGAAAGGATTTTAAACACAATAATAATAATCTGTTTTTCAATAATGGAAAATAAAAGTTGAATTTCTGTTCCAAATATTCTACTACAACAGGAATAATTTCTTTTAGGCTGTTTTTGCATATAGCTTTTTAATGGTTCACATCGGTATATCTTACAGGGCACCAGGTTGGCAAGCACTGACCTCCAGGTTGGGAACCATTGAAGTAGTTATGATCAAAAATCCTAAAGGGAGATTAAGAAAATATATTTTTAGTTTTCAAACAATTACAAAAAATCAGGGAAATGTCCTATTTTAAGGAAATTTTCACCGTTTTATTCATTAATGACTTAATTTTCATGAATAGCTTATCTTATGATAAAATAAAATTTAAAAAACTTGAAAAAATTCAGAATGTAAGGCGGGGCTGACCTTTATATGGAGAAAAACATTTTTCCAGTCCCTAATTTTTGCATATTTAGAAAGATCAAATCCTGAAGACCACATGACAAAATTATAAATGAAAAAAAAAAAAAATTATCACTTGAAAAAAGTTGTTTGAAAATTTAAAAGTCATTTTCTTAAAACTTAGAAAATTATTTTGTAGCATTTGTGTGTGTGTGTGTGTGTGTGTGTGTGTGTGTGTGTGTGTGTGTGTGTGTGTTCATATTTTGAAAAACATATTTTTCCTTGAGATGATACGAAAACGTATTTTTCTCTGATCCAATGGCCTAATTTCATTCTGGCCTAAATACATTTAAAAGTTTAATATTGTTTGTTTGTTTGTTTGTTTGTTTTTGTTTTTTTCGTGTACGCATCCTCAAACGAATGGAAAAAGTTATCGCCCTTGAAACGGGGTTTCCCCGATTACACTTGTTAATCACAAATCTGTTGAAAATACGAAAAAGTAAAACATTGAGTTTCCACGTTTACGTCAAAATAACCGCATGTGGAAATACATACTAAAAAGTATAATTTTACCGCATGGGCTACCATATATTTTTAAATATTTACATGTAAAAATCTAGGCCATTAGTTTGATTTTTACGCATTTATCTCCCTTACACCTGACTTTTGAACATACCCGCTTTTAAAGTTTAATACTACCTAATTCCTGATGACGAAATCTTAAAATGTCACAGTTTTCTAAAATGCCCCAATGGGTCCAGATAGTTAAAAAATTTTCTAGAATAACTGATCAAAATGACTTATATCAAGATTTTAGATAATATATTAAACAATAATAATAGCTAAATATGAAAAGTTCATTAATTAAAATCTGCCCTAGAAAATTCTTAAGGTGACCCACCAAAAAATAACTTCATTGCTTCACATGATTAAAATAAATAACAGGACTTGGAGTTTGTTTGCCATAAGATCAATCTGTTAATTTACGGTTGTTTTTTGTTTTTGTTTTTTTAAACAATTTTTATACAATTTGTCATGTTTTTTTTTTTTGATATATATTTCTGTAAATTTCTTCATATTAATTTCTAACAAATCAAGTTTATGATTGAAAAATGAAAAGTAATTTTGTTAATTGAAATACTAATCACTTAAGAAAATAAAATATGGTGTTTCCTCATAGCACTGGTCTTTCTTTTTCTTTTTTTTTCTTTTACACACAAGGCTATATCAAGTGAAGGTCTGGAAGCCATGCAAATAAAGTCAAGTGGTCATGTGATGACTTAAATTATAACTAGATTGAAATTATTATTTTATTTTATTTTTTTCGGTAATGAAGGACTATTTGCTCGTAAATTCCTACCATAAAATAAACTGAACCCCCATTTTATGCCCGTGTTTTTGCAATAAATGTTTTATTTTTCTTGCACCGGTTATGTTACAATACTAAATATATTTCCTTTATTTATTTTAATATTCACTTCAATGTGTATATTCTAAAAGTTTTTATTTTGTGAGAATGGTTAGTTTTAAAGTGGGGGTTCGTTTTACACTTCAACCTTTTACTCGTAAATTCCTACCATAAAATGCCCAAGCCTAATTTTATGGCAGGAATTTACGAGTAAAAAGTTGAATATTACTTAGAAAAGGGAATTAATTGCAATTTATTTGTGCTCATCTTAGCACCTGTGTTTCCCTTAATCGGGGGCCCTCTGCTAAATCAAAATGGTTCTACGATTCACTTCAATGTGTATATTCTAAAAGTTTTTATTTTGTGAGAATGGTTAGTTTTAAAGTGGGGGTTCGTTTTTACACTTCAACCTTTTACTCGTAAATTCCTACCATAAAATGCCCAAGCCTAATTTTATGAATTTACGAGTAAAAGTTGAATATTACTTTTTGTTGTTGTTATTTCTTTTTGGCTTTGCTACTCTAAATAAAAACGTCAGATTTTAATCATCGTCGACTAAAAAAACAAAATTACGGTCATAAAAGGAGGATGCAATTTATGCCTAAATTGTAAAACGCCCCCACTTTAAAACTAAACATTCTCACAAAATAAAAACTTTTAGAATATGCACATTGAAATGAATATTAAAATAAATAAATAAAATATATTTTGTATTGTAAAATAACGGGTGCAAGAAAAATAAAACATTTAATACAAAAACACGAACATAAAATGGGGGTTCAGTTTATTTTATAGTAGGAATTTAGGAGCAAATAGTCCTTCATTACCTTTTTTCTACATGGGACTTCCTTTTACAACATTATGAACTCAGCAGGATCAAGTGTAGTCTAGTGGGAACTTGTGGATTTTCTCGACAATTTCACTTTCTTTTTTTTTTGGTGGGGCGGAGCATATGGTTAAGAAAATAAAACATTGTATTCTCTCATTGCACCAATCTTTCTATTTTTTCACACACACACGCACACACGCACACACACACACACACACACACACACTATGCGTGGCCAAAAGTTACTAAGACTAACTAATATTATAGCAGAAAATTTACATATGAATAAATTCTATCTTTACATTTTTCAAATATCCCGTTTACTGATTTCTATGAAAAAATTTTTTTTGTTTGTTCTTTTAATAACTTCTATACGATTGTCCATGTTTTTTGTTGTTTTTTTAATATATTTTTCTGTAAATTTCTTCATATTAATTTTTTAACAAATCAAGTTTATGATTGAAAAATGAATTATGATTAATAAATGTTAATTAATTAAATACTAATCACTTAAGAAAATAAAACATGCAGTTCCCTCATAGTATTGGTCTTTCTTTTTATTTTTATTTCTTTACCCGCCCCCACACATACACTAGGTGTGGTCAAAAGTTACTAAGACTGACTATTATTATAGCAGAAAATTTACATGTAAATAAATTCTATTTTTACTTTTTTCAAATATCCTGTTTACTAATTTCTATGAAAATTTGTTTTTTTATTTGTTTTTAAATAATTTTTATACAATTTCTAACAAATCAAATTTATAATTAAAAGATGAAAAGTCATTTTTAGTTGATTAATTAAATACTAATCAGTGAAAAATTCTTATATGATTTGTCATGTTTTTGTTGTCCCGGCCTCCTGCCTAAAAAAAATGCTAGGTGGTGATAGTTGAAAAACAACCCTCTCTAAGACGTATTTTGGTCCCACCTATTGTACAATTGTGATACCATAAAATAAAAGATATTTTTTTAATTAAAAATGACCTGACTTTTAAAATATAAAAGAATATCTAAATATTCAAATTGTTTAAATTCATGTTTGTTTAATGTCTTGTTTTTAGTTAAAATAAAAGACAATTTTATTTTTTTTAGTTGTTTGAAGGCGTTAAAATTAAGCCATATTTTTATCGACAAGAACATGTAAATATTTAGCCCCCTTAAAATATTTTAAAGAGGGGCAGAGTTGAAATATTTACATTTACTCGACTGGAGGGGTTAAAATATCATATGAACTTTTCGGGAAAAACGCCTTGAGCGCTGGTTGTTGTTTTTTCAGCAGGCACCTCTTCAGCTAGGGACTTCATTCGTAGGGAGGGTTGTTTTTTCAGTTATCACCGCCTAGCGTTTTTTAAAGGCAGGAGGCCGGGACGCAGTTCTGCGAATAGCACCAGATTTTTTTCTGTAAATTTCTTCAAATCAAATTTATGATTAAAAGATAAAAAGTAATTTTTATTTAATTAATCCATATGTCAATACTGTTGTTCCTTAATCTTCCGTCCGTTATCATCTTGCAACAAACACCCTCTGGTTAAAAATGAGACCGTCCGAGTCGGCCAAGATGAAATGCACAAATGTAAATACTGATTATCTGGTGTCGTTTATCCGCCGATTTCTTATTTCTTATAATTCCCTGATTTTTGATAATTATTTTTTCAATTGAGAGTGTTAAATTTATTTTTGTAAACACGGATTTTACGGCAACTCACGGCAGCCATCTTAAGATATATTTGATCAAAATTCACCCCAAAAAATAGTTTAAAAAATAAATTACATGTGTAATATTATTTGTGTTTTTTTTACTGTTTCTTATTATGTTACTACTTTTCGACTTAGTATCAGAGCGTAACTAAAATGTATACAAATAAATAAATACCAACAATTGTGTGTCAAATTTAAGTGATAAATATTCAAAATAATTATTTAATTAATAATTAATAGATGTAGTCAACATTCTATTTGAGGGGAACAGAACTAAGTTTCCATTTCAAATTGTTTTATTTTCTTTATTCCTTTGATGAATTTGATGATTTTGCTCATTTATGTTATAAAACCTCTGACATTGAATGTTTAACTCCCACCTCCTTCAGATTATATCTTTCAAAAATTAAATTTTACATTGCCCGAAGGGCGTCTTTTTTTTGCTAGTTATTTTAATTATTGTAAATAATAGAATTACTCAAATATTACTAAATAATACAATTATTTATTACAATAATAAATATTATTGTAAATAAAGGAAAACTCTAAATTCAAACTTGTTGAAAAATTGTTAAAAAATTGACCTTGTGTCACATCCTACTGAACTGGAAGGATTGGTATAAATATACGCTACTAAAATATTGCAAGACTTTTGACTCACCCATGTTTTTTGATTGTCTGTCTTCTTTATCAGTTATTACATCCTATTGAGATCTACTAACCTAGTTGTGAAGAAATAAAATTAGAATAATAAAGAAATAAAAAAGCAAGCAAATGAGAAGAGAGAGGATGAGAGTGAGTGAGCGTGTGAGCGTGTGTGTGTGTGAGAGAGTGAGAGAAAGAGAGAGAGAGAGAGAGAGAGAGAGGGGGGAGAATATGTATTTGGAAAAAAGGAAAAGAAATAGAATAAGAAAATGAAACGAGAAAAATAAAGGCCAATTGAAAGGATCATAAAAAGAAAACTTAACAGTCAAATATTAATACTGATGTATCTATATACCAACCTAGTTATGTAAGGTGTGCGTATTTTTTCCTAATATCATTGTATCTTTTCGTAGTTTTTTATTTTGTTCCTCCAGTCTCCTTTCCCGGCTCCCGGACAAATGACCAAAAGACATTTCACTGATAGACATTTCACCGAACTTAGCTGACTGGCATTTCAACGAACAAAATACAATGTAGTGTAGTCACGGCGCCATAAAAGGCTTATGTAGTATTGTGGTAGACCGGTCAACAAATAGGTCATGAGCCACATTCAACATAGGTAGAGGGTTCCACAAAAACAATATACAAATAAATAGTGGGTTGCAGATAGGCCCAAGGAGTTGTTTATTTCTCGCTTTTTTTTGGGGGGTTTTTCAGTGAAAGAGAGAAATAATAGGTTAATCTTTTCTTTTTATTATTCCATTCATTATCACTATCTCGCAACTTACAGTCACACGAAAGTTCGACATCCGTCTTTTTGTAAGACACCCAGCGAAAGAGGATGAGTCCTCTTACATCCACTTGTGGTCCCGGAATGGGTAAAGGAACATACCCGTTTTCGCTCTTTTTTTTCGGCTCCCTCCCAGACAAATGGCCAAAAGATATTTCACCGATAGACATTTCACTAAACGAACATGTAGCTGACTGGAATTTCAACAAAAAATAAACAAAAATTAATGGTATTTTTTTTATTTTATGCAAAAACATATTTTTTTATATTTATGAAGAATATTCAAATTTTAAAAATAGATATATAACAATTTAAAAATTTTGAATAATTTTGATAAAATAATGTTTAAAATGATTTCAAATCAACATTTCGGTAAAATGTCTGTCATCTACCCATCCGTTCGATAAAAGGACCGTTCGATGAAATGCCCGTTCAGTGAGATATCCGTTTGGTAAAATGTTATTTTGTTACGTTATGAGGGGTTCAACGGGATGTTCACTGCACATCTCGTCTTACTGACTGGCTGTGTCGTATACTCTGAATTGGACTCCCATTCGAACTGCACCTGGGATTGGGTGGCTTTGTCACAAGAGAACACTTAAACAACAAACAAAGAGAGAGGTGTAAGACTCACGCATTCATTTTCATTTAGTCATTCGACTCTATCGCTGCTATGAATCTGTCAAGTCAAGGAGGTGAGTCCCCCTTTCTCTGGTCAAAATCAGGACCTGCTACTATTTCTCAACACATCTGGTCGGCTCCTACAATCTAACTCACTTCTACTCGTCTTAAAATCCAACTATCTCACTCATTCTCATCTCCCCAGACCCCGTTCTCGTGAGATCTTGACATCAGCCTGCAGGATTTGATAATCTGGAATCCTTTCTTTGCTTCTAGATGACCACCCACAGGATTGATCCCTGGTGTTTGTCTTTTTTAATTATTTTACTTCGGAATTTTTTCTACTCATTATCTTTCTTCTTCTCTGTAGAATTTTTTCACTACTTTTATGAACTTCCTTTGACCGACACAGGCCAAAACTCATCTATTGCATACTTATACACACACACACACACACACACACACACACACACACACACAATATATATATATATATATATATATAAGTACACATACATACACACATATGATCCACTATCTCTAATGTCAAGGCCACACACACACACACATATGTACGGACCTATATGGGGTTTGTCTTAATCCTATATCTACATATTCATACATACACACACACATTTGCTGATATGCGTGCACTGGGGCAGCCAATTGCCAGCCTTGTGCACCACTTGTGTCATACTTTCTGTAAAATGTCCTTTCTGTGAAATGTCCGTTCGATAAAATGCCCTTTCAGTGAAATGTCCGTTCGATGAAATGCCCTTTCTGTGAAATGTCCGTTTGATGATATGCCCTTTCAGTGAAATGTCAGTTCAGTGAAATCTCCGTTCAGTTCATGGAACTTCGAATCGACACTTTATTTAATCCACTGGGGTCGACTCTTCTTATTCCATTAATCATGACCGGGTTCAAGTGTTAAACTGTGCTGATTATTATATGTTAACCTGCAGCGCAGAAATGACAGCCATTTAGAACAGTATTGCATTAACCCAACGTCTATATCTGTTCATAATATATATTATTCAGAGAAATATATTTTTAAAGATTTTTAATATTTAAAATCATTACTTTGAACTTTGAATCGTTATAGATGACCTAGAGTGTTATTAGTTATTTCCCTTTTTATTGTAAAATACCGGATTGTCACTCTGGGGACAGCAACAACTGTTAAGTAAGCGTGTCCTTGTGTTTTTAATTTTTCTTACATTTTTTTTTTTTTTTGGCTACGCAGTGTAACTTTTCTGAATGAAATATTGCACATGTAGGCCTTTGTAGATTTCATCCTAACGTAAGATTTTTTCCCAAATGAAAAACATGAAAAAAAGAGTTCTCTCTCTCTCTCTCTCTCTCTCTCTCTCTCTCTCTCTCTCTCTCTCTCTCTCTCTCTCTCTCTCTCTCTCTCTGATCATTTGGACATATCTACTTTTTACATATTGAAATGTGTCATCAATGTAACGGAAAAAAATTAGAGTTATTAGGTAAAATATATTTCGAATGGGAGTCCAATTCAGAGTATACGACACAGCCATATTAGCAGATGAGGCTTACATGTTGCTAGCTCAGCTTCTAAGTTCTAACTGACTGAGTTACTTACTATATCCTTAAACCGGAAGGGGGCCTTCTATTGCTTCCGGTTCTCACGATCCATCCCCGGAAAGCAAGGTCAGAGTGAGGTCAAACGCTGTCACTCACTCTCAAGGCCATCAGCTGTACTAATCGCCATAATGATTTCTACAATACCTTATAAAAGCATTAGGGATCCAATAATTATGTAACAGCAAAACCACGGTCATAAAAGGAGGATACAATTTATGCCTAAATTGTAAAATGAGCCTTTAAAACTAACCTTTAAAACTAACCATTCTCACAAAATAAAAACTTTTAGAATATACACATTGAAGTGAATATTAAAATAAATAAACAAAAATATATAGTATTGTAAAATAACGGGTGCATATCCCTCTGTCAATGTATCATGGTATATCCCTCTGTCAACGTATCATGGCATATCCCTCTGTCAATGTACCATGGTATATCCCTCTGTCAACGTATTATGGCATATCCGTCTGTTAATGTATCATGGCATATCCCTTTGTCAATGTACCATAGCATATCCATCTGTCAATGTCTCATGGCATATCCCTCTGTCAATGTTTTATGGTATATCCCTCAGTCAATGTATCATGGTATATTCCTCTGTCAATAACATGGCATATCTCACAGTCAATGTATCATGGCATATCCCTCCGTCAAAGTATCATGGTATATCCCTCTGTCAATGTATCATGGTATATCCCTCTGTCAATGTCTCATGGCATATCACTCTGTCAACGTATTATGGCATATCCCTCTGTCACAATATCATTGCATATCCCTATGTACCATGGTATATCCCTCTGTCAACGTATTATGGCATATCCGTCTGTTAATGTATCATGGTATATCCCTCTGTCAATGTCTCATGGCATATCGCTCTGTCAATGTATCATGACATAGCCCTCTCTATATATATCATGGTATATCCCTCTGTCAATGTACCATAGCATATCGCTCTGTTAATGTATCATGGCATATCCCTCTGTCAACGTATCATGGCATATCCCTCCATCAATGTATCATGGCATATCCCTCTGTTAATGTATCAGGGCATATCCCTCTGTCAACGTATCATGACATATCCTTCTGTCTATGTATCATGGCATATCCCTCTGTCAATGTATCATAACATATTCCTCTGTCACAGTATCATGGTACATCCCTCTATCAATGTCTCACGGCATATCTATCTCTTAATGTCTCATGGTATATCCCTATCTTAATGTCCTATGGCATATCCCTCTGTCAATGTATCATGGCATATCCCTCTCTTAATGTCCCATGGTATTCTCTTAATGTCCCATGGCATATCCCTCTCAATATATCATGGTATATCCCTCTCTTAATGTCCCATGGTATATCCCTCTCTCGATATATCATGGTATATCCCTCTCTTAATGTCCATGGCATATCCCTCTCTCTCATGGTATATCCCTCTCTTAATGTCCCATGGCATATCCCTCTCTCAATATATCATGGTAATCCCTCTCTTAATGTCCCATGGCATATCCCTCTCTCATATCCCTCTCTTAATGTCCCATTCTCTCAATATATCATGGTATATCCCTCTCTTAATGTCCCATGGCATATCCCTCTCTCATATATCATGGTATATCCCTCTCTTAATGTCCCATGGCATATCCCTCTCTCAATATATCATGGTATATCCCTCTCTTAATGTCCCATGGCATATCCCTCTCTCAATATATCATGGTATATCCCTCTCTTAATGTCCCATGGCATATCCCTCTCTCAATATATCATGGTATATCCCTCTCTTAATGTCCCATGGCATATCCCTCTCTCAATATATCATGGTATATCCCTCTCTTAATGCCATGGCATATCCCTCTCTCAATATATCATGGGTCCCTCTCTTAATGTCCCATGGCATATCCCTCTCTCAATATATCATGGCTCTCTTAATGTCCCATGGCATATCCCTCTCTCAATATATCATGGTATATCCCTCTCTTAATGTCCCATGGCATATCCCTCTCTCAATATATCATGGTATATCCCTCTCTTAATGTCCCATATATCCCTCTCTCTATATCATGTATATCCCTCTCTAATGTCCCATGCATATCCCTCTCTCAATATATCATGGTATATCCCTCTCTTAATGTCCCATGGCATATCCCTCTCTCAATATATCATGGTACATCCCTCTCTTAAATGTCCCATGGCATATCCCTCTCTCAATATATCATGGGTGCTCCCTCTTAATGTCCCATGCATATCCCTCTCTCAATATATCATGGTACATCCCTCTCTTAATGTCCCATGGCATATCCTTCTCAATATATCATGTATATCCCTCTCTTAATGTCCATGGCATATCCCTCTCTCAATATATCATGGTACATCCCTCTCTTAATGTCCATGGCATATCTCTCCATCATTATCCCTCTCTTAATGTCCCATGGCATATCCCTCTCTCAATATATCATGGTATATCCCTCTCTAATGTCTCTCAATATATCATGTATATCCCTCTCTTAATGGCATATCCCTCTCTCAATATATCATGGTACATCCCTCTCTTAATGTCCCATGGCATATCCCTCTCTCAATATATCATGGCATTATTTAGATTATTCGGACTATAGTGCCCATCTTTATTGTTATGTACACAACGTTTTGGATGATGTACCCTCCGGCCTATTTCAAGTATTTCTTGTTGGACTTGGGAACCATCTCTTCAAACTCAGGAACCTTCATGTCTTAATCGGGAATCTTCGCGGAACTTTGAATCGAACCCTTTATTCAATTCACTTGGGTAGACTGTTCTCATTCCGTTAACCATGACTGGGTACAAGTGTTAAGCTGTGTTAAGTATTCTATGTTACTGTCACCCTTGGCCAGGATTGAACCTGCAGCCCAGAGTTGACTGCCACTTAGAACTGTATTAACTCAATGCCTATATCTGTTCATTATTCAGAAAAATATATTTTTCCGAGATTTTTAATATTTAAAAATTATTACTAATGATTCGTTTATAGATTTTATAAGTTATTTTCCTTTTTAGGTAATATTCGCAGAGTTCCATCCCGGCCTCCTGCCTCAAAAACCACTAGCCAGTGGCTGCTGAAAATAAACACCAGCTATGATTGAAGTCCGTAGCCGAAGCGGCGTCTCTTGAAAAAAACAACATCTTAGGGCGTTTTTTCCGAAAACCCAACCCCCACTCCAACCCTAACCCAAACGCTAAACCCCTAGTTAAAATTAACAGTTTTATTACAAAATTTGTAATACAGGGTGACCCAGAAAAAACAGAGCCCAAATGATTTATTTTCCCATTAAACTAACCCTAAACCCCGACCCCAACCCCAACCCCAACCCCAACCCTAGTTTTTTTCACGTGACACCACTTCGGCTACGGATTTCAATCATAGCTAGTGTTTTTTTTTTCAGCAGCCGCCGGCTAGCGGTTTTGGAGGCAGTAGGCTGGGACAGAACTCTGTGAATATATCCCCTTTTTATTTTAAAATATCTGGATTTTCCCTCTGGGGACAGCAACAAGTGTTGAAAGCGCAGTGTAACTTTCCTGGGTGAAATTTTACACATGTAGGCCTTTGTAGATTTTATCCTAGCATAAGCATTTTTTTTAATTGAAAAATATGAACAAAATGAGTTATCTCTCTCTGATTCTTTGGACATATCTACTTTTTACATATTGAAATATACATATCAAACGTTGTAATAGTTAAATTATCATACTGTGGTATATCCACAGGTCCTGCTAGTTAGTAGTTTTTAAAAAATTATTTTTCTGTATTTATGCTGGCCACACTCTGATCCTAAGCAAAGCGCACAGATACTACACTCAGAAAAATTATGGTTTATCCTTAGAACATATTCAGGATGATTTAGAGTATGAACGTAATTTAGGTTCAGATTTTGATGAACCATTGTTTGAACGTATTCAGGATTAGTTAGAGTATGAACCTAATTTGGGTTCAGGTTTTAATGATTTTTACTAAATTTATATAAAAATCTAATTTTTTTCTTTTTTATATGATTTGTCATATTTTTGGAGGGTTTTTTGATATAATTTTTTTGCGTATTTCTTCATTTTTTAAAACCTTTTTTAAATTCTATATGATTTGTCATGTGTTTTTTAATATAATTTTTCTGTGAATTTCTTCATTTTTAAAAAACATTTTCCTGGCAGACTAGCCAGATAAAGTTTTTACGAAAGGATTTTAAACACAATAATAATAATCTGTTTTTCAATAATGGAAAATAAAAGTTGAATTTCTGTTCCAAATATTCTACTACAACAGGAATAATTTCTTTTTAGGCTGTTTTTGCATATAGCTTTTTAATGGTTCACATCGGTATATCTTACAGGGCACCAGGTTGGCAAGCACTGACCTCCAGGTTGGGAACCATTGAAGTAGTTATGATCAAAAATCCTAAAGGGAGATTAAGAAAATATATTTTTAGTTTTCAAACAATTACAAAAAATCAGGGAAATGTCCTATTTTAAGGAAATTTTCACCGTTTTATTCATTAATGACTTAATTTTATCATGAATAGCTTATCTTATGAATAAAATAAAATTTAAAAAACTTGAAAAATTCAGAATGTAAGGCGGGGCTGACCTTTATATGGAGAAAAACATTTTTCCAGTCCCTAATTTTTGCATATTTAGAAAGATCAAATCCTGAAGACCACATGACAAAATTATAAATGAAAAAAAAAAAAATTATCACTTGAAAAAAGTTGTTTGAAAATTTAAAAGTCATTTTCTTAAAACTTAGAAAATTATTTTTGTAGCATTGTGTGTGTGTGTGTGTGTGTGTGTGTGTGTGTGTGTGTGTGTGTGTGCGGTGTTCATATTTTTGAAAAACATATTTTTCCTTGAGATGATACGAAAACGTATTTTTCTCTGATCCAATGGCCTAATTTCATTCTGGCCTAAATACATTTAAAAGTTTAATATTGTTTTGTTTGTTTGTTTGTTTGTTTTTGTTTTTTTCGTGTACGCATCCTCAAACGAATGGAAAAAGTTATCGCCCTTGAAACGGGGTTTCCCCGATTACACTTGTTAATCACAAATCTGTTGAAAATACGAAAAAGTAAAACATTGAGTTTCCACGTTTACGTCAAAATAACCGCATGTGGAAATACATACTAAAAAGTATAATTTTACCGCATGGGCTACCATATATTTTTAAATATTTACATGTAAAAATCTAGGCCATTAGTTTGATTTTTACGCATTTATCTCCCTTACACCTGACTTTTGAACATACCCGCTTTTAAAGTTTAATACTACCTAATTCCTGATGACGAAATCTTAAAATGTCACAGTTTTCTAAAATGCCCCAATGGGTCCAGATAGTTAAAAAATTTTCTAGAATAACTGATCAAAATGACTTATATCAAGATTTTAGATAATATATTAAACAATAATAATAGCTAAATATGAAAAGTTCATTAATTAAAATCTGCCCTAGAAAATTCTTAAAAAATAACTTCATTGCTTCACATGATTAAAATAAATAACAGGACTTGGAGTTTGTTTGCCATAAGATCAATCTGTTAATTTACGGTTGTTTTTTGTTTTTGTTTTTTTAAACAATTTTTATACAATTTGTCATGTTTTTTTGTTTTTGATATATATTTCTGTAAATTTCTTCATATTAATTTCTAACAAATCAAGTTTATGATTGAAAAATGAAAAGTAATTTTGTTAATTGATTAAATACTAATCACTTAAGAAAATAAAATATGGTGTTTCCTCATAGCACTGGTCTTTTTTTTCTTTTTTTTCTTTCTTTTACACACAAGGCTATATCAAGTGAAGGCCTGGAAGCCATGCAAATAAAGTCAAGTGGTCATGTGATGACTTAAATTATAACTAGATTGAAATTATTTTATTTTATTTTATTTTTTTCGGTAATGAAGGACTATTTGCTCGTAAATTCCTACCATAAAATAAACTGAACCCCCATTTTATGCCCGTGTTTTTGCAATAAATGTTTTATTTTTCTTGCACCGGTTATGTTACAATACTAAATATATTTCCTTTATTTATTTTAATATTCACTTCAATGTGTATATTCTAAAAGTTTTTATTTTGTGAGAATGGTTAGTTTTAAAGTGGGGGTTCGTTTTTACACTTCAACCTTTTACTCGTAAATTCCTACCATAAAATGCCCAAGCCTAATTTTATGGCAGGAATTTACGAGTAAAAAGTTGAATATTACTTTTTGTTGTTGTTATTTCTTTTCTTTTTGGCTTTGCTACTCTAAAATAAAAACGTCAGATTTTAATCATCGTCGACTAAAAAAACAAAATTACGGTCATAAAAGGAGGATGCAATTTATGCCTAAATTGTAAAACGAGCCCCCACTTTAAAACTAAACATTCTCACAAAATAAAAACTTTTAGAATATGCACATTGAAATGAATATTAAAATAAATAAATAAAATATATTTTGTATTGTAAAATAACGGGTGCAAGAAAAATAAAACATTTAATACAAAAACACGAACATAAAATGGGGTTCAGTTTATTTTATAGTAGGAATTTAGGAGCAAATAGTCCTTCATTACCTTTTTTCTACATGGGACTTCCTTTTACAACATTATGAACTCAGCAGGATCAAGTGTAGTCTAGTGGGAACTTGTGGATTTTCTCGACAATTTCACTTTCTTTTTTTTTGGTGGGGGGAGCATGTGGTTAAGAAAATAAAACATTGTATTCTCTCATTGCACCAATCTTTCTATTTTTTCACACACACACGCACACGCACACACACACACACACACACACTATGCGTGGCCAAAAGTTACTAAGACTAACTAATATTATAGCAGAAAATTTACATATGAATAAATTCTATCTTTACATTTTTCAAATATCCCGTTTACTGATTTCTATGAAAAAAATTTTTTTTTGTTTGTTCTTTTAATAACTTCTATACGATTGTCCATTTTTTGTTGTTTTTTTAATATATTTTTTCTGTTTTTCATATTAATTTTTTAACAAATCAAGTTTATGATTGAAAAATGAATTATGATTAATAAATGTTAATTAATTAAATACTAATCACTTAAGAAAATAAAACATGCAGTTCCCTCATAGTATTGGTCTTTCTTTTTATTTTTATTTCTTTACCCCGCCCCCACACATACACTAGGTGTGGTCAAAAGTTACTAAGACTGACTATTATTATAGCAGAAAATTTACATGTAAATAAATTCTATTTTACTTTTTTCAAATATCCTGTTTACTAATTTCTATGAAAATTTGTTTTTTATTTGTTTTTAAATAATTTTTAATCAAATTTATAATTAAAAGATGAAAAGTCATTTTTAGTTGATTAATTAAATACTAATCAGTGAAAAATTCTTATATGATTTGTCATGTTTTTGTTGTCCCGGCCTCCTGCCTAAAAAAAATGCTAGGTGGTGATAGTTGAAAAAACAACCCTCTCTAAGACGTATTTTGGTCCCACCTATTGTACAATTGTGATACCATAAAATAAAAGATATTTTTTAATTAAAAAATGACCTGACTTTTAAAATATAAAAGAATATCTAAATATTCAAATTGTTTAAATTCATGTTTGTTTAATGTCTTGTTTTTAGTTAAAATAAAAGACAATTTTATTTTTTTAGTTGTTTGAAGGCGTTAAAATTAAGCCATATTTTTATCGACAAGAACATGTAAATATTTAGCCCCCCTTAAAATATTTTAAAGAGGGGCAGAGTTGAAATATTTACATTTACTCGACTGGAGGGGTTAAAATATCATATGAACTTTTCGGGAAAAACGCCTTGAGCGCTGGTTGTTGTTTTTTCAGCAGGCACCTCTTCAGCTAGGGACTTCATTCGTAGGGAGGGTTGTTTTTTCAGTTATCACCGCCTAGCGTTTTTTAAAGGCAGGAGGCCGGGACGCAGTTCTGCGAATAGCACCAGATTTTTTTTCTGTAAATTTCTTCAAATCAAATTTATGATTAAAAGATAAAAAGAATTTTTATTTAATTAATCCATATGTCAATACTGTTGTTCCTTAATCTTCCGTCCGTTATCATCTTGCAACAAACACCCTCTGGTTAAAAATGAGACCGTCCGAGTCGGCCAAGATGAAATGCACAAATGTAAATACTGATTATCTGGTGTCGTTTATCCGCCGATTTCTATTTCTTATAATTCCCTGATTTTGATAATTATTTTTTCAATTGAGAGTGTTAAATTTATTTTTGTAAACACGGATTTTACGGCAACTCACGGCAGCCATCTTAAGATATATTTGATCAAAATTCACCCCAAAAATAGTTTAAAAAATAAATTACATGTGTAATATTATTTGTGTTTTTTTTACTGTTTCTTATTATGTTACTACTTTTCGACTTAGTATCAGAGCGTAACTAAAATGTATAAAATAAATAAATACCAACAATTGTGTGTCAAATTTAAGTGATAAATATTTCAAAATAATTATTTAATTAATAATTAATAGATGTAGTCAACATTCTATTTGAGGGGAACAGAACTAAGTTTCCATTTCAAATTGTTTATTTTCTTTATTCCTTTGATGAATTTGATGATTTTGCTCATTTATGTTATAAAACCTCTGACATTGAATGTTTAACTCCCACCTCCTTCAGATTATATCTTTCAAAAATTAAATTTTACATTGCCCGAAGGGCGTCTTTTTTTGCTAGTTATTTTAATTATTGTAAATAATAGAATTACTCAAATATTACTAAATAATACAATTATTTATTACAATAATAAATATTATTGTAAATAAAGGAAAACTCTAAATTCAAACTTGTTGAAAAATTGTTAAAAAAATTGACCTTGTGTCACATCCTACTGAACTGGAAGGATTGTATAAATATACGCTACTAAAATATTGCAAGACTTTTGACTCACCCATGTTTTTTGATTGTCTGTCTTCTTTATCAGTTATTACATCCTATTGAGATCTACTAACCTAGTTGTGAAGAAATAAAATTAAAATAATAAGAAATAAAAAAGCAAGCAATGAGAAGAGAGAGATGAGAGTGAGTGAGCGTGTGTGTGTGAGAGAGAGTGAGAGAAAGAGAGAGAGGAGAGGAGAGAGAGGGGGGAGAATATGTATTTGGAAAAAAGGAAAAGAAATAGAATAAGAAAATGAAACGAGAAAAATAAAGGCCAATTGAAAGGATCATAAAAAGAAAACTTAACAGTCAAATATTAATACTGATGTATCTATATACAACCTAGTTATGTAAGGTGTGCGTATTTTTTCCTAATATCATTGTATCTTTTCGTAGTTTTTTATTTTGTTCCTCCAGTCTCCTTTCCCGGCTCCCGGACAAATGACCAAAAGACATTTCACTGATAGACATTTCACCGAACTTAGCTGACTGGCATTTCAACGAAACAAATACAATGTAGTGTAGTCACGGCGCCATAAAGGCTTATGTAGTATTGTGGTAGACCGGTCAACAAATAGGTCATGAGCCACATTCAACATAGGTAGAGGGTTCCACAAAAACAATATACAAATAAATAGTGGGTTGCAGATAGGCCAAGGAGTTGTTTATTTCTCGCTTTTTTGGGGGTTTTTCAGTGAAAGAGAGAAATAATAGGTTAATCTTTTCTTTTATTATTCCATTCATTATCACTATCTCGCAACTTACAGTCACACGAAAGTTCGACATCCGTCTTTTTGTAAGACACCCAGCGAAAGAGGATGAGTCCTCTTACATCCACTTGTGGTCCCGGAATGGGTAAAGGAACATACCCGTTTTCGCTCTTTTTTTTCGGCTCCCTCCAGACAAATGGCCAAAAGATATTTCACCGATAGACATTTCACTAAACGAACATGTAGCTGACTGGAATTTCAACAAAAAATAAACAAAAATTAATGGTATTTTTTTATTTTATGCAAAAACATATTTTTTTATATTTATGAAGAATATTCAAATTTTTAAAAATAGATATATAACAATTTAAAAATTTTGAATAATTTTGATAAAATAATGTTTAAAATGATTTCAAATCAACATTTCGGTAAAATGTCTGTCATCTACCCATCCGTTCGATAAAGGACCGTTCGATGAAATGCCCGTTCAGTGAGATATCCGTTTGGTAAAATGTTATTTTGTTACGTTATGAGGGGTTCAACGGATGTTCACTGCACATCTCGTCTTACTGACTGGCTGTGTCGTATACTCTGATTGGACTCCCATTCGAACTGCACCTGGATTGGGTGGCTTTGTCACAAGAGAACACTTAAACAACAAACAAAGAGAGAGGTGTAAGACTCACGCATTCATTTTTCATTTAGTCATTCGACTCTATCGCTGCTATGAATCTGTCAAGTCAAGGAGTGAGTCCCCCTTTCTCTGGTCAAAAATCAGGACCTGCTACTATTTCTTCAACACATCTGGTCGGCTCCTACAATCTAACTCACTTCTACTCGTTCTTAAAATCCAACTATCTCACTCATTTCATCTCCCCAACCCCGTTCTCGTGAGATCTTGACATCAGCTGCAGGATTTGATAATCTGGAATCCTTTCTTTGCTTCTAGATGACCACCCACAGGATTGATCCCTGGTGTGTTGTCTTTTTAATTATTTTACTTCGGAATTTTTTCTACTCATTATCTTTCTTCTTCTCTGTTAGAATTTTTTCACTACTTTTATGAACTTCCTTTGACCGACACAGGCCAAAACTCATCTATTGCATACTTATTACACCACACACACACACAACACACACACACACACACAACAAAATATATATATATATATATATATATAATAAGTACACATACATACACACATATGATCCACTATCTCTAATGTCAAGGCCACACACACACACACATATGTACGGACCTATATGGGGTTTGTCTTAATCCTATATCTACATATTCATACATACACACACACATTTGCTGATATGCGTGCACTGGGGCAGCCAATTGCCAGCCTTGTGCACCACTTGTGTCATACTTTCTGTAAAATGTCCTTTCCTGTGAAATGTCCGTTCGAAAAATGCCCTTTCAGTGAAATGTCCGTTCGATGAAATGCCCTTTCTGTGAAATGTCCGTTTGATGATATGCCCTTTCAGTGAAATGTCAGTTCAGTGAAATCTCCGTTCAGTTCATGGAACTTCGAATCGACACTTTATTTAATCCACTGGGTCGACTCTTCTTATTCCATTAATCATGACCGGGTTCAAGTGTTTAAACTGTGCTGATTATTATATGTTTTAACCTGCAGCGCAAAATGACTGCCATTTAGAACAGTATTGCATTAACCCAACGTCTATATCTGTTCATAATATATATTATTCAGAGAAATATATTTTTAAAGATTTTTAATATTTAAAATCATTACTTTGAACTTTGAATCGTTATAGATGACCTAGAGTGTTATTAGTTATTTCCCTTTTTATTGTAAAAATACCGGATTGTCACTTCTGGGGACAGCAACAACTGTTAAGTAGGCGTGTCCTTGTGTTTTTAATTTTTCTACATTTTTTTTTTTTTTTTGGCTACGCAGTTGTAACTTTCTGAATGAAAATATTGCACATGTAGGCCTTTGTAGATTTCATCCTAACGTAAGATTTTTTCCCAAAATGAAAAAACATGAAAAAAGAGCTCTCTTCTCTCTCTCTCTCTCTCTCTCTCTCTCTCCTCTCTCTCTCCTCTCTCTCTCTCAGTTACACCATACATTAGCACACATATGATTCACTATCTCTAATGTCAAGAGGCCACACAACACACCACATATGTCGGACGGCTATATGGGGTTTGTCTTAATCCTATACTCTAAATATTCATACATACACACAACACATTTTTGGCTGATATGCGTGCACTGGGGGCGCCAATTGCCAGCCTTGTGGCACCAACTTGTGTCATACTTTCTGTAAAATGTCCTTCTCTGTGAAATGTCCGTTCGATAAAAGCCCTTTCAGCTGAATGTTCCGTTGAATGAAATGCCCTTTCTGTGAAAATGTCCGTTTGACTGATATGCCCTTTCAGTGAAATGCAGTTCAGTGAAATCTCCGTTCAGTTCATGGAACTTCGAATCGACACTTTTTTAATCCACTGGGGTCGACTCTTCTATTTCCATTATCATGACGCGGGTTCAAGTGTTAAAAAACTGTGCTGATTATTATATGTTAACCTGCAGCGGCAAAAATGACTGCCATTTAGAACAGTAATTGCATTAACAACGTCTATACTCTGTTCATAAATATATTTCAAAGAGAAATATATTTTTTAAAGATTTTTTAATATTTAAAAATCCTTACTTTGAACTTTGAATCGTTATAGATGACCTAGAGTGTTATTAAGTTTTCCCTTTTTTTGTAAAATACCGGATTGTCACTCCTGGGGACAGCAACAACTGTTAAGTAGGCGTGTCCTCGTGTTTTTATTTTTCTTAGGCATTTTTTTTTTTTTTGGCTACGCATGTAAATTTTCTGAATGAAATATTGCCCATGTAGGCCTTTGTAATTTCACCCTAACGTAAATTTTTTCCAAATGAAAACATGAAAAAAAGAGTTCTTCTCTCTCTCACCTCTCTCTCTCTCTCTCTCTCTCTCTCTCCTCGTCTCTCCTCTCTCCTGTCATTTGGACATATCTATTTTTAGCATATTGAAATGTGTCATCATGTAACGGAAAAAATTAGAGTTATTAGGTATAAATATATTTAAAGGAACCGGATTCTAAAGAATTCAAGGAATAAGTACACCAATACAACTCTACTATGTGGCACAGTCTACAAATTTGGACTATCTTGTTTAATAGGTAATGGAAATGAAGTATAACATTTTGTGAGATGCGTTTTACTAAACGAGTAATGCATTTGTCAAACCGGGATACTTGTGATAAAGTGAATTAAATATCTAAGCTTGCAAGACATTTGTTGACTAATGCTACAGGGAGAACAGGGCAATTCTTAGAAAACCAAAAAATCGAAAATAGTTTTTAGGAAAACCAAGATCTGAAGTAAAACTAACATTTAACTAAATTTTAAAATGAAAGTTATTTGGAAGAAATATTAAAATGCTTTCATGAGAACGAAAATAATTCAAGTTAGTTTTCTTGGCAAACGGATTGAAGTCAATGTTACATAGTGCCTTTTCTTTCACGGCATAAATAGATATATGTTATGTACTGCTTTTCACTGTACCAATCAGCATATTAATGTTATAACCTATCTTACTTCTTACTCTGGTCGTATTTCTTCGGCCGGCTTTGGCTTTTCTTTCTCATCATCTTAGTCTGGTATATCTCCTCTAAGGTCTGGTCTTCTAGGGACTCCACAGTTCTGTGTTCTGTAGCGGATCACTCCTTATCAGCAGCCCTGTGTTCATTGGTTAGTTTAGGCTAATAAACACAAGACTTCGATTTACGTTGATGTAACTTTATTCCAAAATCCCCCAACCCAGACAATCTTGCGGCAAGATGAGGCCTTACATGTTGCCGGCCTCAGCTTCTAAGTTCTAACTGACTGAAGTTACTTACTATTCCTTAAACGGAAGGCGGGCCTTCTATTGCTTCCGGTTCTACGATCCATCCCCGGAAAGGCAAGGTTCAGAGTGAGTCAAAAACGCTGGTCACTCCACTCTCAGGCCATCAAGCTTACTTAAATCGCCATATATGATTTCTTCACAATTACCTTATAAAAGCATTAGGGATCCATAATTATGTAACAGCAAACCACGTCATAAAAAGGAGGCATACAATTTAATGCCTAAATGTGTAAAATGAGTCTTTAAATCTAACCTTTAAAACTAACCATTCTCACAAAATAAAACTCTTTAGAATATACACATGAAGTGAATATTAAATAAATAAAAAAATATTATTTTAGTATTGAAAAATAACGGGTGCAATATCTCTGTCAATGCTTCATGGTATAGTCCCTCTGCTCAACGTATCATGGCATATATCCCTCTGTCACATGTAACCATGGTATATCCTCTGTCAACCGTAATTATGTAAACACAAAAAAATGGATCCGTCTGTTTATGTATCATGGGCATATCCCTTTGTCAATTGTACCATAGCATATCCATCTTGTCCAATGTCTCAGGCATATCCCTCTTGTCAATGTTTATGGTATATCCTCAGTTCAATGTATCATGTATATTCCTCTTTTCTTAGTCAATAACATGGATATCTCACAGTCAATGTTATCATGGCATTAATCCCTCCGTCAAAGTATCATGGTATATCCCTCTGTCAATGTATCATGGTATATCCTCTGTAATGTCTCATGGCATTATCACTCTGTCAACTATTCATCGGCATATCCCTCTGTCCATAAATATCATTAGGCATATCCCATATGTACCAGGTGGTAATCCTCTGCAGCCTATTATGGCATACCGTCTGTTAAATGTATTCATGGTACTATCCTCTGTCAATGTCTCGCGCATATCGCTCTGGTCAATGTATCATGACATAGCCCTCCTATATAAATCATATGGGTATATCCCTCTGTCAATGTTACCATAAAAGCAATGCGCTCTGTAATGTATCATGGCACTATCTCCTCTGTCAACGTTATCATCGGCTATCCCTCCATCATGCTATATGGCATATCCCTCTGTTTAATGTATCAGAGGCATATCCCTCTTCACGTATCAAGACAATCCTTCTGTCTATGTATCATGGCATAATCCCATCTGCAATGTATCATAACCAATTCATCTGTCACAGTATCATGGTACATCCCTCCTATCAATGTTCCACGGCATATTCTATCTCTTAATGTCTCATGGTATATCCCTCTCTTAATGTCCTATGGCATATCCCTCGTCAATGTAATCATGGCATATCCCCTTTAATTCCCATTGGTATATCCGCTCTTAATGTCCATGGCATATCCCTCTCATATATCACGGTATATCCCTCTCTTAATGTCCATCGGTATATCCCTCTCTCAATGATATACATGGTATATCCCCTCTTAAGTCCCATGGCATATCCTCTCTCAATATATCATGGTTATATCCTCTCTTAATGTCCATGGCATAATCCCTCTCTCAATATATCATGGTACATCCCTCCTCTTAATGTCCCATGGCATACTCCCTCTCTCACTATTATATGGTATATCCCTCTCTTAATGTCGCCATGGCAATATCCCTCTCTCAATATATCATGGTACTCCCTCTCTTAATTGTCCACATGGCATATCCCTCTCTCAATATATCAATGGTACACTCCTCTCTCTTAATGTCCCATGGCATATCCCTCTCTCAATATATCATCGGTACATCCCTCTCTTAATTTCCGAGGGCATTCCCTTTTCTCAAATATCATGCGTATATCCCTCTCTTAATGTCACATGGCATCATCCGCTCTCTCAATATATCATGATACCATCCCTCTCTTAACTGGTCCCATGGCATATCCTTTTCTCAATATATCATGGTATATCCCTCTCTTAATGTCCCATGGCATATTCCCTCTCGCAATATATCATGGTAATCCCTCTCTTAATGTCCTATGGCCATATCCCTCTCTCAATATATTCATGGTACATCCCTCTCTTATGTCCCATTGCAATATATCCCTCTCTAATATACATGGTATATCCCTCTCTTAATGTCCCCCATGGCATAATCCCTCTCTCAAATATATCATGGTATATCCCTCTCTTAATGTCCCATAAACATATCCCTCTCTCAATATATCATGGTATATCCTCTCTTAATTGTCCCATGGCATATCCCTCTCCTCAATATATCATAGGTACATCCCTCTCCTTAATTGTCCCATGCATTCCCTCTCTCAATATATCATGGCATTATTAGATTTATTCGAACTATCAGTGCCCATCTTTATTGTATTTACACAACCGTTTTGGATGATGTAGTAACCCTCCGGCCTATTTTCAAGTATTCTTCGTTGGACTTGGAGAACCATCTCTTCAAACTCAGGAGACCTCATGTCTTAATCGGGGAAATCTCGCGGGAACTTTGAATCGAACCCTATTGCATTCACTTGGGTAGACTGTTCTCATTTCCGTTAACATGACTGGGTACAAGTGTTAAGCTGTGTTAAGGTATCTATTGTTACTGTCACCCTTCGGCGCAGGATTGAACCTGCCAGCACCCAGAGTTGACTGCCACTTAGAACTGTATTAACTCAATAGCCGATATCTGTATCATTAATCAGAAAAATTATTTCCGAGATTTTAATATTTAAAAATTATTACTAAATGATCCGTTTATAGATTTTATAAGTTACTTTTCCTTTTTAGGTATATTGCAGAGTTCCATCCCGCCTCCTTGCCTCAAAAACCACTAGCCAGTGGCTGCTGAAAATAAACACACCAGCTATGATTGAAGTCCGTAGCCCGAAGCGGCACGTCTCTGAAAAAACAACATCTAAGGGCGTTCTTTCCGAAACCCAACCCCCACTCCAACCCTAACCCAAACGCTAACCCCTAGTTAAAATTAACAGTTTTATTTACCAAATTGAATACAGGCCCAGAAAAACAACAGAGCCCAAAATGATTTATTTTCCCATTAAACTAACCCTAAACCCCGACCCCAACCCAACCCCACCCTAGTTTTTTTCACGTGACAACCACTTTCGGCTACGGACTTCAATTCATAGCTAGTGTTTTTTTTTTTCAGCAGCCGCCGGCTAGCGTTTTGGAGCGGAGTAGGCTGGGAGCAGAACTCTGTGGAATATATCCCTTTTTAATTTTAAAATATCTGGATTTTCCCTCTGGGGACAGCAACAAGTGTTGAAGCGCAGCGGTGTAACTTTCCTGGCTTGAAATTTACACATCTGTAGGCCTTTGTAGATTTTATCCTAGCATAACATTTTTTTTAATTGAAAAACTATGAACAAAAATGAGTTATCTCTCTCTGATCTCTTTGGACATATCTACTTTTTACATATTGAAATATACATATCAAACGTTGTAATAGTTAAATTATCATTACTGTGGTATAATCCACAGGTTCCTGCTAGTTAGTAGTTTTTAAAAAAATTATTTTTCTGTATTTAATGCTGCACACTCTGATCCTAAGCAAACGGCACAGCATACTACACTCAGAAAAATAAAGAAAAAACAAAACAAAAAATCACATTATTCAATAGTATTTCAATTTGAATAAAAGTAAAATTTAAAAATGAAAATTATTTTGGGAAATATTTAATGAGTTTCTGAGAACAGCAGTAAGTTCTTTAATTGCACCACCCACCACCATCATCATCATCATCAATCATCATCATCAAGCACACAGATACTACACCCTGATCCTAGCAAAAAATAAATATAAAGAAACAAAACAAAAAAGTCAAAACTATTCAAATAGATATTCATTTGAAGTATAAAGTAGAATTTTAAAATATGAAAGAATATTTGGGCGGAAATAAATGCTACCCGGTGTAATGTTATAAGCGGTTAGCCGGGTTATTTCCTATAAGTCTACCTAACATAAACAAGGGAACGCACTTCTTGGACTGATAAATTTTTATTTAATTTCCCATTAAATTAACCCAGAAAGCCTAACCTAACCCGTCTTCTTTTTTCCTAGTATATCAATAACTAAATAATAATTTATCAGTCAAGAAGTGGTTCCCCTTTGTTTATGTTAGACTTTATACGCAAATAAACCGGCTCGACGATATTGCAAATATGGAATAGATACAATGGTACATAAATGAATAAATGATTAAGTGTTTTTTCTATGGAGCCGGGCGTGTAGGTACCTTCTATTCTAAAGACTTTTATTATTCTGTAGTCTAAAGGAGATAACTTTCAAGTTACACTACATCCCGGGAACAAGATAATTCTTAGTAAAGCGGAAGTCAGTTATTTAGGGAAAAATGAACGTTATTATGGGGGAAAATACTAATGCTACCAGAGAAACAGGGTAATTCTTGATTGAAGGCAAAACTAAAATAAATAAAACCTTTCTTTATTTGTGAAAGTGACAGATTCGAAATACCCGAATACCCGATTGGACACTAGAAAAAAGAGTATGGAGACAGGGAAAAAAGGGACACAGAAACTTGACTTAAGATCCAATCGGACAATTTAATACAACAGTTTTGTGAGCAGAGAGCATTTTTTTTTAATTACATTCGTCGCGTAACAGATTTTAAAAAATCATAAACCAAAGAAAAAGATACAAAACTGACACAGAAAACACTTCTGCGTTTTCACTTGAATCTAGCAAGTTCTTTAAAATTAAAAAAAAAAAAAAAAAAGATAAAATACCACAAGAACAAATTAATACGTTGCGCTGTTTTACACTGCTACAAACCAATTTTTTGCAAATACAAAAATCTCCAATTGGACACAATTTTAAATTAGGAATTCCTCTCTCAACTATTTTTCTGACGAAACGATACAAAGTTTAATAGTAAATGAAATATGTGGGATTTTTCAACACAGATACTGTACATGTGAAATGAACAATTTATAAAGATACTTTATATCTAAACTGGACGCAGCAAAGAATTACACAACTAAGGTCTGAAACTTAACAATATAACCTGACTCAAGAATTACATCAATCGTCTACAGAGCAGGAAAAAACATCAACGGTCTGTTCATTCCGTATTATTTCTAATCATCCCAACTAAAGAAAACTTTTTTTTAAAGTAACACAATGGCTTCTGCCGCAAGTTTGAGTTTGAGTCCTTCAGAAATCCGCTATTTCACATCAATTCAATAAGTGATACATTTTCATAGTGGGTAAGAAGACTAACATAAAACAACTTAATGAGCTCTTGAAAGGGCGTATTACAGTAGACCATAATACCCAAAATAAAGCGGTTGCCAGAAAGGCATGGAAAAAAAAATCTAATCTATGGACAAATGAAGGCTATGGGTTTTCAAAGGAATATCGAAAAGGATAAATAAACCAAGTCAAAATAAATGGCATTAAAAACAAATATGATTAGCCAGACAAGTTACTACAAACAAATGATGAGAACGGATATATTGTAAAAATGCAAATCTCATGTTCGGTTTTTTATGATTTTTTTTATGGTTTTCTTGAACATATTCAGGATGATTAGAGTATGAACGTTTAATTAGGTTCAGATTTTGAATGAACGCATTGTTTGAACGTATTCAGGGGGAGTTAGAGTATGAACGTAAAATGGGACTTCAGATGTTGCTGAATCACTTGTTAGAAATGTATTTCAGGATTAGTTAGAGTATGAAACCTAATTTGGCGTTCAGGTTTATAATGATTTTTACTAAATTTATATAAAAAATCTGAATTTTTTTCTTTTTATATATACTGATTTGTCATATTTTTTGGGAGGTTTTTTGATATAATTTTGCGTATTTCTTTCTTCATTTTTTAAAAACCTTTTTTAAATTCTATATGATTTTGTTCATGTGCTTTTTTATATATAATTATTTCTGTGAATTTCTCATTATAAAAAAAACATTTTCCTGGGCGACTAGGCCAAAAAACGTTTTTACGAAAGGATTTTAAACAGACAATAATAATAATCGTTTTTCAATATGGAAAATTAAACAAGTTGAAATTTCTGTCCAATATTCTAACTACAAACAGGAATAATTTCTTGTTAGGCTGTTTTTGCATATAGCTGTTTTAATGGTTCACATCGGTAATATCTATACAGGGCACCAGGTTGCGCAAAAGCACTGACCTCCAAGGTTGGCAAACCATTGAAGTGTTATGATCAAAAAATCTAAAGGGAAGATTTAAGAAAATTATTTTTAGTTTTTCAAACAATTACAAAAATTTCAGGGAAAATGTCCTATTTTATAGGAATTTTCCACCGTTTTATTCATTAATGACTTAATTTTATCATGAATCAGCTTATCTATGAATAAATAAAATTTATAAAAATTGAAAAAATTCGAATGTAAAGCGGCGGGCTGACCTTTATTGGAAAACATTTTTTATGGAGAAAAACATTTTTCCAGTTCCCTAATTTTTGAATATTTTAGAAAGATCAAATCCTGAAAGCACCACCATGACAAAAATTAAATGAAAAAAAAAAAAAATTATCACTTGAAAAAGCTTGTTGAAATTTAAAAAGTCATTTCTTAAAACTTGGAAATTATTTTTGTACGCATTTGTGTGTGTGTGTGTGGTGGTGGTTGGTGTGTGTGTGTGTAGTGTGATGTGTGTGCGTGTTCATATTTTTGAAACATTTTTTCCTTGAGATTGATACGACAAAACGTATTTTTCTCTGATCCAATGGCCTTAATTTCATTCTGGCCTAATAACATTTAAAATTTAAAATTGTTTTGTTGTTTTGTTGTGTTTGTTTTTGTATTTTTTTACGTGTAACGCATCCTCAAACGAATGGAAAGTTATCGCCCTGAACGGGTTTCCCCGATTACACTTGTTAATCACAAATCTGTTGAAAATAACGAAAAAGTAAAACATCTGAGTTCCGCGTTTACGGTCAATAACCGCATGTGGAAATCACATACTAAAAGTATAATTTACCGCATGAGGCTACCATACTATTTTTAAATTGTTACATGTAAAATCTAGGCCATAGTTGATTTTTACGCATTTATCTCCCTTACACCTGACTTTTGAACATACCCTGCTTTAAAGTTAATACTACCTAATTCCTGATGACGAAATCTTAAAATTTTGTCACAGTTTTCTAAAATGCCCGCATGGGTCCCAGATAGTTTAGAATTTTTCTAGAATACTGATCAAAATGACTTATATAAAGATTTTAGATAATATATTAAACATAATATAGCTAAATATGAAATTCATTAATTAAAATCTGCCCTAAGAATTCCTTAAGGTGACCCACCAAAAATAACTTCATCTGCTTCAGCATGTAAAATTAAATAACAGGACTTGGAGTTTGTTTGCCATAGTTCAATCTGTTAATTTACGGTTGTTTTTTTGTTTTTGTTTTTTTAAACAATTTTTATACAATTTTCATGTTTTTTTTGTTTTTTGATATATATTTCTGTAAATTTCTTCATATTACTTTCTAACAAATCAAGTTTATTGATGAAAATGAAAAGATTTTGTTAATTGATTAAACATACTAATTCACTTAAGAAAAATAAAATATGGTGTTTTCCTCATAGCACTTGGTCTTTCTTTTTTCTTTTTTTTTCTTTCAAGGGCTATATCAAGTGAAGGGGTTGGAAGCGCTGCAACATAAAGTCAAGTGGTCAATGTGATGATCTAAATTATAACTAGATTGAAATTATTTTATTTTATTTTTTATTTTTTTTCGTAATGAAGGACTTTTGCTCGTCAATTTCTTACGCATAAATAACTGAACCCCCATTTTATGCGCCCCGTGTTTTTGCAATAAATGTTTTATTTTTCTTGCACGCGGTTATGTTTACATCACTAATATATTCCTTTAATTTATTTTTAATATTCACTTCATGTGTATATTCTAAAATTCTTTTATTTTGTGAGAATGGTTAGTTTTACAGTGGGGGTTCGTTTTACACTTCAACCTTTTACTCGTAATTCCTAACCATAAAATGCCAAAGCCTAATTTTATGGCGGAATTTACGAGTAAACAAGTTTGAAATATTACTCGTACTTTTTGTTGTTGTTATTTCTTTTCTTTTTGTGCTTGCTACCTAAAATAAAACGTCAATTTAATCATCGTCGACTAAAAACAAAATTACGGTCATAAAAGGAGGACATGCAATTTAATGCCTAAATTGTAAAAACGAGCCCCAACTTTAAAAACTAAAGCATTCTCACAAAATAAAAACTTTTAGAATATGCACATTGAAATCATATTAAAATAAATAAATAAATATATTCTTGTATTGTAAAAAAATACGGTGGCAAGAAAAATAAAACATTTATACAAAACACGAGACATAAAATGGGGGTTGTTATTTTATAGTAAGGAATTTAGGAGCAAATAGTCCTTCATGTACTTTTTTCTACATGGACTTCTTTTACAAACATTATGAACGTCAGGCCGATCAGTGTAGTCAGTGGGAAACTTGTGGATTTTCTCGACAATTTCACTTTTCTCTTTTTTTTTTTTTGGAGTGGGGGGGGGGAGGCATGGTGTTAAGAAAATAAAAACATGTATTCTCTCATTGGCCCAATCTTTCTATTTTTTCACACACACACGCACACGCACAACACACACACATCACTATGGCGTGGCCAAAAGTTACTAAGACTAACTAATATTTAGCAGAAAATTTTAGCAATGAATAAATTCTAATTCTTACATTTTTTCAAAATATCCGCGTTTACCTGATTTCTATGAAAAAAAATTTTTTTTGTTTGTTCTTTTAATAACTTTCTTACGATTGTCCATGTTTTTTGTTGTTTTTTTAATATATTTTTTCCTGTAAATTTCTTTCATATTAATTTTTTAACAAATCAAGTTTAAATGATGAAAAATGAATTATGATTAATATGTTAATTATTAAATACTAATCACTTAAGAAATAAACATGCAGTTCCTATAGTATTGGTCTTTCCTTTTTATTTTTTTTCTTTACCACCGCCCCACACTAACACTATTAGGTGTGGTCAAAAGTTTACTAAGATGACTATTATTATCGCAGAAAATTTACATGGTAAAATAAAAAATTCTATTTTTATACTTTTTTCAATATCCTGTTTACTAATTTCTATGAAACTTTGTTTTTTTATTTTGTTTTTAAATAATTTTTAATACAATTTCTAAGCAAATCAATTTATAATTAAAGATGAAAAGTCATTTTTAGTTGATTAATTAAATACTAATCAGTGAAAAATTCTTATACTGATGATTTGTCATGTTTTTGGTTGTCCCGGCCTCCTGCCGTAAAAAAAATGGCTAGGTGGTGATACGTTGAAAAAAACAACCCTCTCTAAGACGTATTTTTGGTCCCACCTATTGTACAATTGTGATACCATAAAATAAAAGATATTTTTTAATTAAAAATCGACGACTGACTTTTATATAAAAAGAATATCTAAATATCTCCAAATTTGTTTAAATTCAATCGTTTGTTTAATGTTTTGTTTTTAGTTAAAATAAAAGACAATTTTATTTTTTTTAGTTGTTTGAAGGCGTTAAAATTAAGGCGCCATATTTTTATCCGACAAGAACATGTAAATATCTTAGCCCGCCCTTAAAATATTTTAAAAGAGGGGGCGAGTTGAAATATTTACATTTACTCGACTGGAGGGGTTAAAATTCATATGAACTTTTCGGGAAAAACCTTGGAGCGCTGGTTGTTGTTTTTTTCATGGCAGTGCAACCTCTTCAGGCTAGGGACTTTCATTCGTAGGGAGGTGATAGAAACCGCCTACGCGTTTTTTAAAGGGCAGGAGGCCCGGACGCAGTTCTGCGAATAGCACCAAGATTTTTTTTCTGTAAATTTCTTAATCAATTTAAGATTAAAAGATAAGCATTTTTTGATTAAATAAAATCCATATGTCAATACTGTTGTTCCTTAATTCTTCCGTCGTTATCCATCTTGCAACAAACACCCTCCTGGTTAAAATGAGACCGTTCCTGACATCGGCCAAGATGAATGCAGACAAATGTAAATACTGATTATCCTGGTGTCGTTTAATCCGCCGATTTCTTATTTCTTATGAGTGTTGTTACCGTAGCTAAATATGGACGCATTCCGTTTTTATTATAAAGAAATAAAAAAAAAAAACAATGCTAGAACAGAAACAAATATAAAGAACAAAGGAATGAGAGTTGTGAAGAGAGAGAGAGAGGAGAGAGAGAGAGAGAGAGAGAGAGAGGAGAGAGAAGAGAGAGGAGAGAGAGAGAACACGAAAAACAATAATCGCTAATCTGTTACAATCTAACATAATAAAAGATGAAAAAAGAAAGAAAGAAAGGCAAAGGAAAGAAAGAGAGAGAGTCGAATGCTGAGAACAAGTATAACAATAATACTAATCTGTTAAAATCCGAAGCATAATAAAAAGATGAAAAGAAAGAGAGAGAGAGAGAGAGGAGAGAGAGAAAGAGAGAGAGAGAGAGAGAGAGCGAGAGCAGGGGGGGGAGAAGGTTGATAATACAATTACCATACTTTTTACAATATTGAACTATTTGGGCAAAGCTCTTAATTAAAATTAATCATACTGTCTTAAGCTCACAAGGTCACCACCCACGGCTATATATACCTGGGGTCCAGATAGTTTAGAATTTTTCTTTAATAATTAAAATTCTTAAGGTGACCCACCAAAATAAACTTCATACCATTGCTTCACATGATTTAAAATCTAACAGGATTGGAGTTTGTTTGCCAATGAGATCATCTGTTAATTTAACGGTTGTTTTTTTGTTTTTGTTTTTAAAACATTTTTTATAGCAAATTTGTCATGTTTTTTTTTGTTTTTTTGATATATATTTCTGTAAATTTTCTTCCACTATTAATTTCTAACAAATCAAGTTTTAGATTGAAAAACTGAAAAGTAATTTTTGTATAATTTGATTACAATACTAATCATTAAGAAAATAAAATATGTGTGTTTCTCATAACTGGTCTTTCTTTTTTCTTTTTTTTTCTTTCTTTATACACACAAGCTATAAATCAAGTGAAGGTCTGGAAGCCAATGCAAATAAAGTCAAGTGGATCATGTGAATGACTTAAATTAATAACTAGATTGAAATATTTTATTTTCCATTTTATTTTTTTCGGTATATGAAGGACTTTTGCTCGTAAAATTCCTACCATAACATAACTGACCCCCCATTTTATGCCCGTGTTTTTTGCATAAATGTTTTATTTTTTCTTGCACGCGGTTTTTTTTTTTTTTTTTTTTTTTTTCTTTTTTTTTTTTTTTTTTTTTTTTTTTTTTTTTTTTTTTTTTTTTTTATGGTTACATACTAAATATATTTCTTATTTATTTTAATAATTCACCTTCAATGTGTATATTCTAAAAGTTTTTATTTTGTGAGAATGGTTAGTTTTAACGTGGGGCGGTTCGTTTTTAACACTTCAATCAACCTTTTACTCGTAAATTCCTACCAATAAAATGCCAAGCCTAATTTTAATGGCAGGATTTAGCGAGTAAAAAGTTGAATATTACTTTTTGTGGTTGTTATTTTGTCTTTTCTTTTTTGGCTTTGCTACTCTAAAATAAAACCGGTCAGCTTTTAATCATCGTCGATAAAAAAACAAAATTACGGTATAAAGGAGGATGCAATTTATCGCCTAAATTGTAAAACGAGCCCCGCACTTTAAAACTAAACATTCTCAACAAAATAAAAACTTTTAGAATATTCTGCACATTGAATGAATATTAAAATAAATAATAGAAATATATTTTGTATTGTAAAATAACGGTGGCAAGAAAAATAAAAACATTTAATACAAAAACACGAAAACATAATGGGGGTTAGTTTATTTATAGTAGGAATTTAGGAGGGGCAAATGTCCTTCATTACCTTTTTTTCTAAGCATGGACTTCCTTTTACAACAATTATAAACTCAGCAGGATCAAGTGTAGTCTAGTGGGAACTTGTTGGATTTTTCTCGACAATTTCACTTTCTTTTTTTTTTTTTGTGGGGCGGAGCATAATATGGTTAAGAAAATAAAAATTGTATACTCTCATTGCACCAATCTTTTCATTTTTTCAGCACACACACGCACACACACACCACACACACAACACACACAACACACACACACACACACACACACACACACACACACAACAGCACTAATGCGTGGCCAAGTCTAAGACTTACTAATATTTAGCAGAAAATTTACATATGAATAAATTCTATCTTTACATTTTTTAATATCCCGTTTAACTGATTTCCTATGAAAAAATTTTTTTTTGTTTGTTCTTTTAAATAACTTCTATATCGAACGAATTTTCATGGTTTTTTTGTTGTTTTTTAAAATATATTTTTCTGTAAATTTCTTCATATTTAATTTTTAAGCAAATCAAGTTTATGATGTGAAAATGAATATGATTAATAAATGTTAATTAATAAATACTAATCACTTAAGAAACTAAAAACATGCAGTTCCCTTTCATAGTATTGGTCTTTCTTTTTATTTTTATTTTTTTAGCCGCCGCGCCCCACACATACACTAGGCTGTGTTTCAAAAAGTTACTAAGACTGACCAATTATTATAGCTAGAAAACTTTACATGTAAATAAATTCTATTTTTACCTTTTTCAAGATATCCTGTTTACTAATTTCTATGAAAATTTTGTTTTTTTAAATTCTGTTCTTAAATAATTTTTATACCAATTTCTAAAACAAATTCAATTTAATAATTAAGATGAAAGTCATTTTTAGTTGATTAATTAATACTAATCAGGTGAAATTCTTATATGATTTGTCATGTTTTTTGTTGTCGCCCGGCCTCCTGCCTAAAAAAATGCTAGTGGTGATAGTTTGAAAAACAACCCTCTCCTAAGACGTATTTGGTCCACCTATTGTACATTGTGATACCATACCTAAAATAAAGATATTTTTTAAATTAAATATGACCTGACTTTTAAATAAATAAAGAATATCTAAATATTTCAACATTGTTTACGTTGTTTGTTTAATGTCTTGTTTTTAGTTAAATAAAAGACAATTTTATTTTTTTAGTTGTTTGAGAAGGCGTTAAAACTTAAGCCATATTTTTTATCGACACCAGACATGTAATACATGTAAATATTTAGCCCTAAGCCCCTTACAATATTTTAAAGAGGGGTCAGAGTTGTAAATATTTTACATTTAACTCGACTGAGGGGTTAAAATATCATAATGAACTTTTCGGGAAAAACGCTTGAGGCGCTGGTTGTTGTTTTTTCAGCAGGCACCGGTCTCAGTAGGGGACTTCACTTCGTAAGGCGAGGGTTGTTTTTTCAGCTTAATCACCGCCTAGCGTTTTTAAAGGCAGGAGGCTGGGACGGGCAGTTCTGCGATAGCACCAGAATTTTTTCTGTAAATTTTCTTCATAATCAAATTTATGATTAACAGATAAAGTATTTTTATTTAATTATCCATATGTCAAAACTGTTGTTCCTTAATCTTCCGTCCGTTATCATCTTGGGCAATTGCAACAAACCGCCTCGGTTACAAAATGAGACGCGTCCGACGTCGGCAAGATTGAAAATGGCAAATGTAAATACTGATTATCTGGTGTCGTTTATCGCGCAGATTTCTTATTTCTATCCGCCGAATTTCTTATTTCTTATATATTCCCTCCCCCCCTGCTGATTTTTGATAAAATTAATTTTTAATTGAGGTGTTAATTTATTTTTGTCAAACAACGGATTTACGGGCAACTTCACGGCAGCATCTTAAGATATTTTGATCAAAATTCACCCCAAAAAATAGTTTAAAAAATTAATTACATGTGTAATATTTATTGTGTTTTTTTTACTGTTTCTTATTATGTTCTTTACTTTTCTTCGACTTAGTATCGAGCGTAACATAAAATGTTACAAATAATAAATCCACATTGTGTGTCAATTTAAGTGATAAATGATTCAAACAATTAATTTAATTAAATAATTAATGTGTTAGTCCAAATTCTATTTGAGGGCAACAGAACTAAGTTTCCATGCCATTTCAAATGTTTTATTTTCTCTTATTCCTTTGATGAATTTGATGATTTTCGGCTCAATCTTATGTTTATAAAACCTTCTGACATTGAATGTTTAACTCTTAATAAACACTCCCACCTCCTTCAGATTATATATCTTTCAAATTAAATTTTACATTGCCGCCCGAAGGGCGTCTTTTTTGCTAGTTATTTTAATTATGTAAATAATAGAATTACTCAAATATTATTTACTCAATAATCAATTATTTATCATTAACAATAATAAAATATTATTGTAATAAGGAAACTCTAATTCAATTGTTGAAAATTGTTAAAATTGCGCTTGTGTCACATCTACTTGAACTGGGAAGGATTGGTATAAATATACCTACTAAAATATTTGGCAAGACTTTGACTGCACCGCATGTTTTTTGATTGATTGTCTGTCTTCTTTATCAGTTATAATCCTATAGAGAATCTACTAACACTAACCTAAAGTTGTGAAGAAATAAAATTAGACATAATAAAGAAATTAATAGCAGGCAAATGGAAATGAGGTAGAGGATGAGAGTGAGTGGCGTGTGAGCGTGTGTGTGTGTGAGAGAGTGAGAGAAAGAGCGAGAGAGAGGAGAGAGGAAGGGGGAGAAAAATGTATTTGGAAAAAAGGAAGAAATAGATAGAAAATGAAACGAGAAAAATAAAGGCCAATTGAAAGGATCATACAATAAACCCAAAAAATAGTTTAAAAAATAAATTACATGTGTAATATTATTTGTGTTTTTTTTACTGTTTCTTATTATGTTACTACTTTTCGACTTAGTATCAGAGCGTAACTAAAATGTATACAAATAAATAAATACCAACAATTGTGTGTCAAATTAAGTGATAAATATTCAAAATAATTATTTAATTAATAATTAATAGATGTAGTCAACATTCTATTTGAGGGAACAGAACTAAGTTTCCATTTCAAATTGTTTTATTTTCTTTATTCCTTTGATGAATTTGATGATTTTGCTCATTTATGTTATAAAACCTCTGACATTGAATGTTTAACTCCCACCTCCTTCAGATTATATCTTTCAAAAATTAAATTTTACATTGCCCGAAGGGCGTCTTTTTTTTGCTAGTTATTTTAATTATTGTAAATAATAGAATTACTCAAATATTACTAAATAATACAATTATTTATTACAATAATAAATATTATTGTAAATAAAGGAAAACTCTAAATTCAAACTTGTTGAAAAATTGTTAAAAAATTGACCTTGTGTCACATCCTACTGAACTGGAAGGATTGGTATAAATATACGCTACTAAAATATTGCAAGACTTTTGACTCACCCATGTTTTTGATTGTCTGTCTTCTTTATCAGTTATTACATCCTATTGAGATCTACTAACCTAGTTGTGAAGAAATAAAATTAATAATAATAAAAAAGCAAGCAAATGAGAAGAGAGAGGATGAGAGTGAGTGAGCGTGTGTGTGTGAGAGAGAGTGAGAGAAGAGAGAGAGAGAGAGGAGAGAGAGAGGGGGGGAGAATATGTATTTGGAAAAAAGGAAAAGAAATAGAATAAGAAAATGAAACGAGAAAAATAAGGCCAATTGAAAGGATCATAAAAGAAAACTTAACAGTCAAATATTAATACTGATGTATCTATATACCAACCTAGTTATGTAAGGTGTGCGTATTTTTTCCTAATATCATTGTATCTTTTCGTAGTTTTTTATTTTGTTCCTCCAGTCTCCTTTCCCGGCTCCCGGACAAATGACCAAAAGACATTTCACTGATAGACATTTCACCGAACTTAGCTGACTGGCATTTCAACGAACAAAATACAATGTAGTGTAGTCACGGCGCCATAAAAGGCTTATGTAGTATTGTGGTAGACCGGTCAACAAATAGGTCATGAGCCACATTCAACATAGGTAGAGGGTTCCACAAAAACAATATACAAATAAATAGTGGGTTGCAGATAGGCCCAAGGAGTTGTTTATTTCTCGCTTTTTTGGGGGGTTTTTCAGTGAAAGAGAGAAATAATAGGTTAATCTTTTCTTTTTATTATTCCATTCATTATCACTATCTCGCAACTTACAGTCACACGAAAGTTCGACATCCGTCTTTTTGTAAGACACCCAGCGAAAGAGGATGAGTCCTCTTACATCCACTTGTGGTCCCGGAATGGGTAAAGGAACATACCCGTTTTCGCTCTTTTTTTTCGGCTCCCTCCCAGACAAATGGCCAAAAGATATTTCACCGATAGACATTTCACTAAACGAACATGTAGCTGACTGGAATTTCAACAAAAAATAAACAAAAATTAATGGTTTTTTTTTATTTTATGCAAAAACATATTTTTTTATATTTATGAAGAATATTCAAATTTTTAAAAATAGATATATAACAATTTAAAAATTTTGAATAATTTTGATAAAATAATGTTTAAAATGATTTCAAATCAACATTTCGGTAAAATGTCTGTCATCTACCCATCCGTTCGATAAAAGGACCGTTCGATGAAATGCCCGTTCAGTGAGATATCCGTTTGGTAAAATGTTATTTTGTTACGTTATGAGGGGTTCAACGGGATGTTCACTGCACATCTCGTCTTACTGACTGGCTGTGTCGTATACTCTGAATTGGACTCCCATTCGAACTGCACCTGGGATTGGGTGGCTTTGTCACAAGAGAACACTTAAACAACAAACAAGAGAGAGGTGTAAGACTCACGCATTCATTTTCATTTAGTCATTCGACTCTATCGCTGCTATGAATCTGTCAAGTCAAGGAGGTGAGTCCCCCTTTCTCTGGTCAAAATCAGGACCTGCTACTATTTCTCAACACATCTGGTCGGCTCCTACAATCTAACTCACTTCTACTCGTCTTAAAATCCAACTATCTCACTCATTCTCATCTCCCCAGACCCCGTTCTCGTGAGATCTTGACATCAGCCTGCAGGATTTGATAATCTGGAATCCTTTCTTTGCTTCTAGATGACCACCCACAGGATTGATCCCTGGTGTTTGTTCTTTTTTAATTATTTTACTTCGGAATTTTTTCTACTCATTATCTTTCTTCTTCTCTGTAGAATTTTTTCACTACTTTTATGAACTTCCTTTGACCGACACAGGCCAAACTCATCTATTGCATACTTATACCACACACACACCACACACACACACACACACACACAAATATATATATATATATATATATATATAAGTACACATACATACACACATATGATCACTATCTCTAATGTCAAGGCCACACACACACACACATATGTACGGACCTATATGGGGTTTGTCTTAATCCTATATCTACATATTCATACATACACACACATTTGCTGATATGCGTGCACTGGGGCAGCCAATTGCCAGCCTTGTGCACCACTTGTGTCATACTTTCTGTAAAATGTCCTTTCTGTGAAATGTCCGTTCGATAAAATGCCCTTTCAGTGAAATGTCCGTTCGATGAAATGCCCTTTCTGTGAAATGTCCGTTTGATGATATGCCCTTTCAGTGAAATGTCAGTTCAGTGAAATCTCCGTTCAGTTCATGGAACTTCGAATCGACACTTTATTTAATCCACTGGGGTCGACTCTTCTTATTCCATTAATCATGACCGGGTTCAAGTGTTAAACTGTGCTGATTATTATATGTTAACCTGCAGCGCAGAAATGACTGCCATTTAGAACAGTATTGCATTAACCCAACGTCTATATCTGTTCATAAATATATATTATTCAGAGAAATATATTTTTAAAGATTTTTAATATTTAAAATCATTACTTTGAACTTTGAATCGTTATAGATGACCTAGAGTGTTATTAGTTATTTCCCTTTTTATTGTAAAATACCGGATTGTCACTCTGGGGACAGCAACAACTGTTAAGTAGGCGTGTCCTTGTGTTTTTAATTTTCTTACATTTTTTTTTTTTTTTGGCTACGCAGTGTAACTTTTCTGAATGAAATATTGCACATGTAGGCCTTTGTAGATTTCATCCTAACGTAAGATTTTTTCCCAAATGAAAAACATGAAAAAAAGAGTTCTCTCTCTCTCTCTCTCTCTCTCTCTCTCTCTCTCTCTCTCTCTCTCTCTCTCTCTCTCTCTCTCTCTCTGATCATTTGGACATATCTACTTTTTACATATTGAAATGTGTCATCAATGTAACGGAAAAAATTAGAGTTATTAGGTAAAATATATTTAAAGGGACCGGATTCTAAGAATTCAAGGAATAAGTACACCAATACACCACTCTATAGTGCACAGTCTACAAATTTGGACTATCTTGTTTATAGGTAATGGAAATGAAGTATTAATTTTGTTGAGATGGTTTTCTAAACGAGTAATGCATTTGTCAACCGGGATACTTGTGTAAAGTGATTTAATATCTAAGCTTGCAAGACATTTGTTGCTAAATGCTACCAGAGAACAGGGCAATTCTTAGAAAACCAAAAATGAAAATAAGTTATTCTAGGAAACCAAGATTGAAGTAAAACTAACATTTAACTAAATTTAAAATGAAAGTTATTTGGAGAAATATTAAATGCTTTCTGAGAACGAAATAATTCAAGTTAGTTATTCTTGGCAAACAGGATTGAAGCAATGTTACATAGTGCCTTTTCTTTCACGGCACTAAATAGATATATGTTATGTACTGGTCTTTTCACTGTACCAAATCAGCATATAATGTTATATACCTATCTTACTTCTTACTCTGGTCGTATTTCTTCTGGCCGGCTTTGGTTCTTCTTCTATCATCTTAGTCTGGTATATCTTCTAAGGTCTGGTCTTCTAGGGACTCCAGTCTGGTTTCTGTTAGGGATCACTCCTTATCAGAAGCCCTGTGTCATTGTTAGTTTTTAGGTAATAAACACAAGACTTCGATTTACGTTGATGTTACTTTATTCCAAATCCCCAACCCAGACAATCTGCGCAGATGAGGCTTACATGTTGCTAGCTCAGCTTCTAAGTTCTAACTGACTGAGTTACTTACTATATCCTTAATTCTCCGGTTTTCCATCCAGGAAAGAGTGAGGTCAAACGCTGTCACTCTCAAGGCCATCAGCTGTACTAATCGCCATAATGATTTCTACAATAAAAGCATTAGGGATCCAATAATTATGTAACAGCAAAACCACGGTCATAAAGGAGGATACAATTTATGCCTAAATTGTAAAATGCTTTAAAACTAACCTTTAAAAAACTTCACAAAAAAAAACTTTTAGAATAACAAATAAAAAAATAAATAAAATAAATAAAAATATAAAATATTGGTATATCCTCTGTCAACGTATCATGGCATATCCCTCTGTCAATGTACCATGGTATATCCCTCTGTCAACGTATTATGGCATATCCGTCTGTATCATGGCATATCCCTTTGTCAATGTACCATAGCATATCCATCTGTCAATGTCTCATGGCATATCCCTCTGTCAATGTTTTATGGTATATCCCTCAGTCAATGTATCATGGTATATTCCTCTGTCAATAACATGGCATATCTCACAGTCAATGTATCATGGCATATCCCTCCGTCAAAGTATCATGGTATATCCCTCTGTCAATGTATCATGGTATATCCTCTGTCAATGTCTCATGGCATATCACTCTGTCAACGTATTATGGCATATCCCTCTGTCACAATATCATTGCATATCCCTATGTACCATGGTATATCCCTCTGTCAACGTATTATGGCATATCCGTCTGTTAATGTATCATGGTATATCCTCTGTCAATGTCTCATGGCATATCGCTCTGTCAATGTATCATGACATAGCCCTCTCTATATATATCATGGTATATCCCTCTGTCAATGTACCATAGCATATCGCTCTGTTAATGTATCATGGCATATCCCTCTGTCAACGTATCATGGCATATCCCTCCATCAATGTATCATGGCATATCCCTCTGTTAATGTATCAGGGCATATCCCTCTGTCAACGTATCATGACATATCCTTCTGTCTATGTATCATGGCATATCCCTCTGTCAATGTATCATAACATATTCCTCTGTCACAGTATCATGGTACATCCCTCTATCAATGTCTCACGGCATATCTATCTCTTAATGTCTCATGGTATATCCCTCTCTTAATGTCCTATGGCATATCCTCTGTCAATGTATCATGGCATATCCCTCTCTTAATGTCCCATGGTATATCCGTCTCTTAATGTCCCATGGCATGGTATATCCCTCTCTTAATGTCCCATGGTCTCATCATGGTATATCCCTCTCTTAATGTCCCATGGCATATCCTCTCTCTCAATATATCATGGTATATCCCTCTCTTAATGTCCCATGGCATATCCCTCTCTCAATATATCATGGTATATCCCTCTCTTAATGTCCCATGGCATATCCCTCTCTCAATATATCATGGTACATCCCTCTCTTAATGTCCCATGGCATATCCCTCTCTCAATATATCATGGTACATCCCTCTCTTAATGTCCCATGGCATATCCCTCTCTCAATATATCATGGTACATCCCTCTCTTAATGTCCATGGCATATCCCTTTCTCAATATATCATGGTATATCCCTCTCCATGGCATATCCTCTCTCAATATATCATGTACATCCCTCTCTTAATGTCCCATGGCATATCCTTTCTCAATATATCATGGTATATCCCTCTCTTAATGTCCCATGGCATATCCCTCTCGCAATATATCATGGTATATCCCTCTCTTAATGTCCTATGCATATCCTCTCTCAATATATCATGGTACATCCCTCTCTTAATGTCCCATGGCATATCCCTCTCTCAATATATCATGGTATATCCCTCTCTTAATGTCCCATGGCATATCCCTCTCTCAATATATCATGGTATATCCCTCTCTTAATGTCCCATGACATATCCCTCTCTCAATATATCATGGTATATCCCTCTCTTAATGTCCCATGGCATATCCCTCTCTCAATATATCATGGTACATCCCTCTCTTAATGTCCCATGGCATATCCCTCTCTCAATATATCATGGCATTATTTAGATTATTCGGACTATAGTGCCCATCTTTATTGTTATGTACACAACGTTTTGGATGATGTACCCTCCGGCCTATTTCAAGTATTTCTTGTTGGACTTGGGAACCATCTCTTCAAACTCAGGAACCTTCATGTCTTAATCGGGAATCTTCGCGGAACTTTGAATCGAACCCTTTATTCAATTCACTTGGGTAGACTGTTCTCATTCCGTTAACCATGACTGGGTACAAGTGTTAAGCTGTGTTAAGTATTCTATGTTACTGTCACCCTTGGCCAGGATTGAACCTGCAGCCCAGAGTTGACTGCCACTTAGAACTGTATTAACTCAATGCCTATATCTGTTCATTATTCAGAAAAATATATTTTCCGAGATTTTTAATATTTAAAAATTATTACTAATGATTCGTTTATAGATTTTATAAGTTATTTTCCTTTTTAGGTAATATTCGCAGAGTTCCATCCCGGCCTCCTGCCTCAAAAACCACTAGCCAGTGGCTGCTGAAAATAAACACCAGCTATGATTGAAGTCCGTAGCCGAAGCGGCGTCTCTTGAAAAAAACAACATCTTAGGGCGTTTTTTCCGAAAACCCAACCCCCACTCCAACCCTAACCCAAACGCTAAACCCCCTAGTTAAAATTAACAGTTTTATTACAAAATTTGTAATACAGGGTGACCCAGAAAAAACAGAGCCCAAATGATTTATTTTCCCATTAAACTAACCCTAAACCCCGACCCAACCCAACCCCAACCCTAGTTTTTTTCACGTGACACCACTTCGGCTACGGACTTCAATCATAGCTAGTGTTTTTTTTTTCAGCAGCCGCCGGCTAGCGGTTTTGGAGGCAGTAGGCTGGGACAGAACTCTGTGAATATATCCCCTTTTTATTTTAAAATATCTGGATTTTCCCTCTGGGGACAGCAACAAGTGTTGAAAGCGCAGTGTAACTTTCCTGGGTGAAATTTTACACATGTAGGCCTTTGTAGATTTTATCCTAGCATAAGCATTTTTTTTAATTGAAAAATATGAACAAAATGAGTTATCTCTCTCTGATTCTTTGGACATATCTACTTTTTACATATTGAAATATACATATCAAACGTTGTAATAGTTAAATTATCATACTGTGGTATATCCACAGGTCCTGCTAGTTAGTAGTTTTTAAAAAATTATTTTTCTGTATTTATGCTGGCCACACTCTGATCCTAAGCAAAGCGCACAGATACTACACTCAGAAAAAATAAAGAAAGAAACAAACAAAAAATCACATTATTCAGATAGATATTCAATTTGAAATACAAAGTAAAATTTAAAATGAAAATTATTTTGGGAAATATTAAATGAGTTTCTGAGAACAGAGTAGTTCTTTAATTGCACCACCACCATCATCATCATCATCATCATCATCATCATCAAGCACACAGATACTACACCCTGATCCTAGCAGAAGAAATAAATAAAGAAACAAAACAAAAAGTCAAAACTATTCAAATAGATATTCAATTTGAAGTATAAAGTAGAATTTAAAATGAAAGATATTTGGGGAAATATTAAATGCTACCCGGTGTAATGTTATAAGGGTTAGCGGGTTATTTCCTATAAGTCTAACATAAACAAAGGGGAACCACTCTTGACTGATAAATTATTTATTTATTTTCCCATTAAATTAACCCAGAAGCCTAACCCTAACCCGTCTTCTTTTTTCCTAGTATATCAATAACTAAATAAATAATTTATCAGTCAAGAGTGGTTCCCCTTTGTTTATGTTAGACTTATAGCAAATAACCGGCTGACGATATTGACGATATGGAATAGATACAATGGTACATAAATGAATAAATGATTAAGTGTTTTTCTATGGACCGGGCGTAGTCCTTCTAATTCTAAAAGACTTTTATTATTCTGTAGTCTAAGGGAGATAACTTCAAGTTACACTACACCCGGGAACAAGATAATTCTTAGTAAAGCGGAAGTCAGTTATTCTAGGAAAATGAAAGTTATTTGGGGGAAATACTAAATGCTACCAGAGAACAGGGTAATTCTTGATTGAAGCAAAACTAACAATAAATAAAACCTTTCTTTATTTGTGAAGTGACAGATTCGAAATACCCGAAATACCCGATTGACACTAGAAAAAAAAGAGTATGGAGACAGGGAAAAAAGGGACCAAGAAACTTGACTAAAGATCCAATCGACAATTAATACAACAGTTTTGTGAGCAGAGAGATTTTTTTTTTAAATTACATTTCCGTAACGATTTTAAAAAAATCATAACCAAAGAAAAAGATTACAAAACTGACACAGAAACACTTCTGGTTTTCACTTGAATCTACAAGTCTTTTAAAATTAAAAAAAAAAAAAAAAAAAGATAAAATACCACAGAGAACAAATTAATACGTTGCGCTGTTTTACACTGTACAAACAATTTTTCAAATACAAAAATCTCCAATTGGACACAATTTTAATATCGGAATTCCTCTCAAACTATTTTTCTGACGAACGATACAAAAGTTTAATATAGTAAATGAAATATGTGGGATTTTCACAAGATCTGTTACATGTGAAATGAACATTATAAAGATACCTTTATATCTAAAACTGTGACCAGCAAAGGAATTACACAACTATAAGTCTGAACTTAACAATATACCTGGACTCAAGAATTACATCAAATCGTCTACAGAGAGAAAAAATCAACGGTCTGTTCAATTCCGTATTATTCTAATCATCCCAACTAAAGAAAACTTTTTTTTAAAAAGTAACACAATGGCTTCTGCCGCAAGTTTGAGTTTGAGTCCTTCAGAAATCCGCTATTCACATAATTCAATAAGTGATACATTTCATAGTGGTAAGAAGATACATAAAACACTTAATGAGCTCTTGAAAGGGCGTATTACAGTAGACCATATACCCAAAATAAGGGTTGCAGAAAAGGATGGAAAATATTATTCTATGGACAATAGAAGGCTATGGGTTTTCAAGGAATATGAAAGGATAAATAAAACCCAAGTCAAAATTAAATGCATTAAAACAAATATGGATAGCAGAAAGTTTACTACAAAAATGATGGAACGGATATCATTGTAAAAATGAAATCTCATGTTCGTGTTTTTTATGATTTTTTTTATGGTTTATCCTTAGAACATATTCAGGATGATTTAGAGTATGAACGTAATTTAGGTTCAGATTTTGATGAACCATTGTTTGAACGTATTCAGGGGGAGTTAGAGTATGAACGTAAAATGGGTTCAGATGTTGCTGAATCATTGTTAGAATGTATTCAGGATTAGTTAGAGTATGAACCTAATTTGGGTTCAGGTTTTAATGATTTTTACTAAATTTATATAAAAATCTAATTTTTTTTCTTTTTTATATGATTTGTCATATTTTTGGGAGGGTTTTTTGATATAATTTTTTTGCGTATTTCTTCATTTTTTAAAACCTTTTTTTAAATTCTATATGATTTGTCATGTGTTTTTTAATATAATTTTTCTGTGAATTTCTTCATTTAAAAAAAAACATTTTCCTGGCAGACTAGCCAGATAAAGTTTTTACGAAAGGATTTTAAACACAATAATAATAATCTGTTTTTCAATAATGGAAAATAAAAGTTGAATTTCTGTTCCAAATATTCTACTACAACAGGAATAATTTCTTGTTAGGCTGTTTTTGCATATAGCTTTTTAATGGTTCACATCGGTATATCTTACAGGGCACCAGGTTGGCAAGCACTGACCTCCAGGTTGGGAACCATTGAAGTAGTTATGATCAAAAATCCTAAAGGGAGATTAAGAAAATATATTTTTAGTTTTCAAACAATTACAAAAAATCAGGGAAATGTCCTATTTTAAGGAAATTTTCACCGTTTTATTCATTAATGACTTAATTTTATCATGAATAGCTTATCTTATGAATAAAATAAAATTTAAAAAACTTGAAAAAATTCAGAATGTAAGGCGGGGCTGACCTTTATATGGAGAAAAACATTTTTCCAGTCCCTAATTTTTGCATATTTAGAAAGATCAAATCCTGAAGACCACATGACAAAATTATAAATGAAAAAAAAAAATTATCACTTGAAAAAAGTTGTTTGAAAATTTAAAAGTCATTTTCTTAAAACTTAGAAAATTATTTTTGTAGCATTTTTGTGTGTGTGTGTGTGTGTGTGTGTGTGTGTGTGTGTGTGTGTGTGTGTGTGTGTGTGTGTGCGGTGTTCATATTTTTGAAAAACATATTTTTCCTTGAGATGATACGAAAACGTATTTTTCTCTGATCCAATGGCCTAATTTCATTCTGGCCTAAATACATTTAAAAGTTTAATATTGTTTTGTTTTGTTTGTTTGTTTGTTTTTGTTTTTTTCGTGTACGCATCCTCAAACGAATGGAAAAAGTTATCGCCCTTGAAACGGGGTTTCCCCGATTACACTTGTTAATCACAAATCTGTTGAAAATACGAAAAAGTAAAACATTGAGTTTCCACGTTTACGTCAAAATAACCGCATGTGGAAATACATACTAAAAAGTATAATTTTACCGCATGGGCTACCATATATTTTTAAATATTTACATGTAAAAATCTAGGCCATTAGTTTGATTTTTACGCATTTATCTCCCTTACACCTGACTTTTGAACATACCCGCTTTTAAAGTTTAATACTACCTAATTCCTGATGACGAAATCTTAAAATGTCACAGTTTTCTAAAATGCCCCAATGGGTCCAGATAGTTTAGAATTTTTCTAGAATAACTGATCAAAATGACTTATATAAGATTTTAGATAATATATTAAACAATAATAATAGCTAAATATGAAAAGTTCATTAATTAAAATCTGCCCTAGAAAATTCTTAAGGTGACCCACCAAAAATAACTTCATTGCTTCACATGATTAAAATAAATAACAGGACTTGGAGTTTGTTTGCCATAAGATCAATCTGTTAATTTACGGTTGTTTTTTGTTTTTGTTTTTTTAAACAATTTTTATACAATTTGTCATGTTTTTTTGTTTTTTGATATATATTTCTGTAAATTTCTTCATATTAATTTCTAACAAATCAAGTTTATGATTGAAAAATGAAAAGTAATTTTGTTAATTGATTAAATACTAATCACTTAAGAAAATAAAATATGGTGTTTCCTCATAGCACTGGTCTTTCTTTTTTCTTTTTTTTTCTTTATCACAAGGCTATATCAAGTGAAGGTCTGGAAGCCATGCAAATAAAGTCAAGTGGTCATGTGATGACTTAAATTATAACTAGATTGAAATTATTTTATTTTATTTTTTTCGGTAATGAAGGACTATTTGCTCGTAAATTCCTACCATAAAATAAACTGAACCCCCATTTTATGCCCGTGTTTTTGCAATAAATGTTTTATTTTTCTTGCACCGGTTATGTTACAATACTAAATATATTTCCTTTATTTATTTTAATATTCACTTCAATGTGTATATTCTAAAAGTTTTTATTTTGTGAGAATGGTTAGTTTTAAAGTGGGGGTTCGTTTTTACACTTCAACCTTTTACTCGTAAATTCCTACCATAAAATGCCCAAGCCTAATTTTATGGCAGGAATTTACGAGTAAAAAGTTGAATATTACTTTTTGTTGTTGTTATTTCTTTTTTTTTGGCTTTGCTACTCTAAAATAAAAACGTCAGATTTTAATCATCGTCGACTAAAAAAACAAAATTACGGTCATAAAAAGGATGCAATTTATGCCTAAATTGTAAAACGAGCCCCCACTTTAAAACTAAACATTCTCACAAATAAAAACTTTTAGAATATGCACATTGAAATGAATATTAAAATAAATAAAAAATATATTTTGTATTGTAAAATAACGGGTGCAAGAAAATAAAACATTTAATACAAAAACACGAACATAAAATGGGGGTTCAGTTTATTTTATAGTAGGAATTTAGGAGCAAATAGTCCTTCATTACCTTTTTTCTACATGGGACTTCCTTTTACAACATTATGAACTCAGCAGGATCAAGTGTAGTCTAGTGGGAACTTGTGGATTTTCTCGACAATTTCACTTTCTTTTTTTTTTGGTGGGGGGGGGAGCATGGTTAAGAAAATAAAACATTGTATTCTCTCATTGCACCAATCTTTCTATTTTTTCACACACACACGCACACGCACACACACACACACACTATGCGTGGCCAAAAGTTACTAAGACTAACTAATATTATAGCAGAAAATTTACATATGAATAAATTCTATCTTTACATTTTTCAAATATCCCGTTTACTGATTTCTATGAAAAAATTTTTTTTTGTTTGTTCTTTTAATAACTTCTATACGATTGTCCATGTTTTTTGTTGTTTTTTTAATATATTTTTCTGTAAATTTCTTCATATTAATTTTTTAACAAATCAAGTTTATGATTGAAAAATGAATTATGATTAATAAATGTTAATTAATTAAATACTAATCACTTAAGAAAATAAAACATGCAGTTCCCTCATAGTATTGGTCTTTCTTTTTATTTTTATTTCTTTACCCCGCCCCACACATACACTAGGTGTGGTCAAAAGTTACTAAGACTGACTATTATTATAGCAGAAAATTTACATGTAAATAAATTCTATTTTTACTTTTTTCAAATATCCTGTTTACTAATTTCTATGAAAATTTGTTTTTTATTTGTTTTTAAATAATTTTTATACAATTTCTAACAAATCAAATTTATAATTAAAAGATGAAAAGTCATTTTTAGTTGATTAATTAAATACTAATCAGTGAAAAATTCTTATATGATTTGTCATGTTTTTTGTTGTCCCGGCCTCCTGCCTAAAAATTATTTAAAAACAAATAAAAAACAAATTTTCATAGAATTAGTAAACAGGATTTTGAAAAAAGTAAAAAAGAATTTATTTACATGTAAATTTTCTGCTATAATAATTGTCAGTCTTAGTACTTTTCTATATTTTGCCCTTTAAAAAAAAAAGAAAGACCAATACTATGAGGGAACTGCATTTTTATTTTCTTAAGTGATTAGTATTTAATTAATTAACATTTATTAATCATAATTCATTTTTCAATCATAAACTTGATTTGTTAAAAAATTAATATGAAGAAATTTACAGAAAAAATATATTAAAAAACAAAAAAACATGGACAATCGTATAGAAGTTATTAAAAGAACAAACAAAAAAAAATTTTTTTCATAGAAATCAGTAAACGGGATATTTGAAAAATGTAAAGATAGAATTTATTCATATGTAAATTTTCTGCTATAATATTAGTTAGTCTTAGTAACTTTTGGCACGCATAGTGTGTGTGTGTGTGTGTGTGTGTGCGTGTGTGTGTGTGAAAAAATAGAAAGATTGGTGCAATGAGAGAATACAATGTTTATTTTCTTAACCACATGCTCCCCCCCCACCAAAAAAAAAAGAAAGTGAAATTGTCGAGAAAATCCACAAGTTCCCACTAGACTACACTTGATCCTGCTGAGTTCATAATGTTGTAAAAGGAAGTCCCATGTAAAAAGGTAATGAAGGACTATTTGCTCCTAAATTCCTACTATAAAATAAACTGAACCCCCATTTTATGTTCGTGTTTTTGTATTAAATGTTTTATTTTTCTTGCACCCGTTATTTTACAATACAAAATATATTTTATTTATTTATTTTAATATTCATTTCAATGTGCATATTCTAAAAGTTTTTATTTTGTGAGAATGTTTAGTTTTAAAGTGGGGGCTCGTTTTACAATTTAGGCATAAATTGCATCCTCCTTTTATGACCGTAATTTTGTTTTTTTAGTCGACGATGATTAAAATCTGACGTTTTTATTTTAGAGTAGCAAAGCCAAAAAGAAAAGAAATAACAACAACAAAAAGTAATATTCAACTTTTTACTCGTAAATTCCTGCCATAAAATTAGGCTTGGGCATTTTATGGTAGGAATTTACGAGTAAAAGGTTGAAGTGTAAAAACGAACCCCCACTTTAAAACTAACCATTCTCACAAAATAAAAACTTTTAGAATATACACATTGAAGTGAATATTAAAATAAATAAAGGAAATATATTTAGTATTGTAACATAACCGGTGCAAGAAAAATAAAACATTTATTGCAAAAACACGGGCATAAAATGGGGGTTCAGTTTATTTTATGGTAGGAATTTACGAGCAAATAGTCCTTCATTACCGAAAAAAATAAAATAAAATAATTTCAATCTAGTTATAATTTAAGTCATCACATGACCACTTGACTTTATTTGCATGGCTTCCAGACCTTCACTTGATATAGCCTTGAAAGAAAAAAAAAGAAAAAAGAAAGACCAGTGCTATGAGGAAACACCATATTTTATTTTCTTAAGTGATTAGTATTTAATCAATTAACAAAATTACTTTTCATTTTTCAATCATAAACTTGATTTGTTAGAAATTAATATGAAGAAATTTACAGAAATATATATCAAAAAACAAAAAAACATGACAAATTGTATAAAAATTGTTTAAAAAAACAAAAACAAAAAACAACCGTAAATTAACAGATTGATCTTATGGCAAACAAACTCCAAGTCCTGTTATTTATTTTAATCATGTGAAGCAATGAAGTTATTTTTTGGTGGTCACCTTAAGAATTTTCTAGGGCAGATTTTAATTAATGAACTTTTCATATTTAGCTATTATTATTGTTTAATATATTATCTAAAATCTTTATATAAGTCATTTTGATCAGTTATTCTAGAAAAATTCTAAACTATCTGGACCCATTGGGGCATTTTAGAAAACTGTGACATTTTAAGATTTCGTCATCAGGAATTAGGTAGTATTAAACTTTAAAAGCGGGTATGTTCAAAAGTCAGGTGTAAGGGAGATAAATGCGTAAAAATCAAACTAATGGCCTAGATTTTTACATGTAAATATTTTAAAAATATATGGTAGCCCATGCGGTAAAATTATACTTTTTAGTATGTATTTCCACATGCGGTTATTTTGACGTAAACGTGGAAACTCAATGTTTTACTTTTTCGTATTTTCAACAGATTTGTGATTAACAAGTGTAATCGGGGAAACCCCGTTTCAAGGGCGATAACTTTTTCCATTCGTTTGAGGATGCGTACACGAAAAAAACAAAAACAAACAAACAAACAAACAAAACAATATTAAACTTTTAAATGTATTTAGGCCAGAATGAAATTAGGCCATTGGATCAGAGAAAAATACGTTTTCGTATCATCTCAAGGAAAAATATGTTTTTCAAAAATATGAACACCGCACACACACACACACACACACACACACACACACACACACACACACACACACACACACACAAATGCTACAAAAATAATTTTCTAAGTTTTAAGAAAATGACTTTTAAATTTTCAAACAACTTTTTTCAAGTGATAATTTTTTTTTTTTTCATTTATAATTTTGTCATGTGGTCTTCAGGATTTGATCTTTCTAAATATGCAAAAATTAGGGACTGGAAAAATGTTTTTCTCCATATAAAGGTCAGCCCGCCTTACATTCTGAATTTTTTCAAGTTTTTTAAATTTTATTTTATTCATAAGATAAGCTATTCATGATAAAATTAAGTCATTAATGAATAAAACGGTGAAAATTTCCTTAAAATAGGACATTTCCCTGATTTTTTGTAATTGTTTGAAAACTAAAAATATATTTTCTTAATCTCCCTTTAGGATTTTTGATCATAACTACTTCAATGGTTCCCAACCTGGAGGTCAGTGCTTGCCAACCTGGTGCCCTGTAAGATATACCGATGTGAACCATTAAAAAGCTATATGCAAAAACAGCCTAACAAGAAATTATTCCTGTTGTAGTAGAATATTTGGAACAGAAATTCAACTTTTATTTTCCATTATTGAAAAACAGATTATTATTATTGTGTTTAAAATCCTTTCGTAAAAACTTTATCTGGCTAGTCTGCCAGGAAAATGTTTTTTAAAAATGAAGAAATTCACAGAAAAATTATATTAAAAAACACATGACAAATCATATAGAATTTAAAAAAAGGTTTTAAAAAATGAAGAAATACGCAAAAAAATTATATCAAAAAACCCTCCCAAAAATATGACAAATCATATAAAAAAGAAAAAAAATTAGATTTTTATATAAATTTAGTAAAAATCATTAAAACCTGAACCCAAATTAGGTTCATACTCTAACTAATCCTGAATACATTCTAACAATGATTCAGCAACATCTGAACCCATTTTACGTTCATACTCTAACCCCCTGAATACGTTCAAACAATGGTTCATCAAAATCTGAACCTAAATTACGTTCATACTCTAAATCATCCTGAATATGTTCTAAGGATAAACCATAAAAAAAATCATAAAAAACACGAACATGAGATTTCATTTTTACAATGATATCCGTTCCATCATTTGTTGTAGTAAACTTTCTGCTATCCATATTTGTTTTAATGCATTTAATTTTGACTTGGGTTTTATTTATCCTTTCATATTCCTTGAAAACCCATAGCCTTCTATTGTCCATAGAATAATATTTTCCATCCTTTTCTGCAACCCTTATTTTGGGTATATGGTCTACTGTAATACGCCCTTTCAAGAGCTCATTAAGTGTTTTATGTATCTTCTTACCACTATGAAATGTATCACTTATTGAATTATGTGAATAGCGGATTTCTGAAGGACTCAAACTCAAACTTGCGGCAGAAGCCATTGTGTTACTTTTTAAAAAAAAGTTTTCTTTAGTTGGGATGATTAGAATAATACGGAATTGAACAGACCGTTGATTTTTTCTCTCTGTAGACGATTTGATGTAATTCTTGAGTCCAGGTATATTGTTAAGTTCAGACTTATAGTTGTGTAATTCCTTTGCTGGTCACAGTTTTAGATATAAAGGTATCTTTATAATGTTCATTTCACATGTAACAGATCTTGTGAAAATCCCACATATTTCATTTACTATATTAAACTTTTGTATCGTTCGTCAGAAAAATAGTTTGAGAGGAATTCCGATATTAAAATTGTGTCCAATTGGAGATTTTTGTATTTGAAAAATTGTTTGTACAGTGTAAAACAGCGCAACGTATTAATTTGTTCTCTGTGGTATTTTATCTTTTTTTTTTTTTTTTTTTTAATTTTAAAAGACTTGTAGATTCAAGTGAAAACCAGAAGTGTTTCTGTGTCAGTTTTGTAATCTTTTTCTTTGGTTATGATTTTTTTAAAATCGTTACGGAAATGTAATTTAAAAAAAAAATCTCTCTGCTCACAAAACTGTTGTATTAATTGTCGATTGGATCTTTAGTCAAGTTTCTTGGTCCCTTTTTTCCCTGTCTCCATACTCTTTTTTTCTAGTGTCAATCGGGTATTTCGGGTATTTCGAATCTGTCACTTCACAAATAAAGAAAGGTTTTATTTATTGTTAGTTTTGCTTCAATCAAGAATTACCCTGTTCTCTGGTAGCATTTAGTATTTCCCCCAAATAACTTTCATTTTCCTAGAATAACTGACTTCCGCTTTACTAAGAATTATCTTGTTCCCGGGTGTAGTGTAACTTGAAGTTATCTCCCTTAGACTACAGAATAATAAAAGTCTTTTAGAATTAGAAGGACTACGCCCGGTCCATAGAAAAACACTTAATCATTTATTCATTTATGTACCATTGTATCTATTCCATATCGTCAATATCGTCAGCCGGTTATTTGCTATAAGTCTAACATAAACAAAGGGGAACCACTCTTGACTGATAAATTATTTATTTAGTTATTGATATACTAGGAAAAAAGAAGACGGGTTAGGGTTAGGCTTCTGGGTTAATTTAATGGGAAAATAAATAAATAATTTATCAGTCAAGAGTGGTTCCCCTTTGTTTATGTTAGACTTATAGGAAATAACCCGCTAACCCTTATAACATTACACCGGGTAGCATTTAATATTTCCCCAAATATCTTTCATTTTAAATTCTACTTTATACTTCAAATTGAATATCTATTTGAATAGTTTTGACTTTTTGTTTTGTTTCTTTATTTATTTCTTCTGCTAGGATCAGGGTGTAGTATCTGTGTGCTTGATGATGATGATGATGATGATGATGATGATGGTGGTGGTGGTGCAATTAAAGAACTACTCTGTTCTCAGAAACTCATTTAATATTTCCCAAAATAATTTTCATTTTAAATTTTACTTTGTATTTCAAATTGAATATCTATCTGAATAATGTGATTTTTTGTTTGTTTCTTTCTTTATTTTTTCTGAGTGTAGTATCTGTGCGCTTTGCTTAGGATCAGAGTGTGGCCAGCATAAATACAGAAAAATAATTTTTTTAAAAACTACTAACTAGCAGGACCTGTGGATATACCACAGTATGATAATTTAACTATTACAACGTTTGATATGTATATTTCAATATGTAAAAAGTAGATATGTCCAAAGAATCAGAGAGAGATAACTCATTTTGTTCATATTTTTCAATTAAAAAAAATGCTTATGCTAGGATAAAATCTACAAAGGCCTACATGTGTAAAATTTCACCCAGGAAAGTTACACTGCGCTTTCAACACTTGTTGCTGTCCCCAGAGGGAAAATCCAGATATTTTAAAATAAAAAGGGGATATATTCACAGAGTTCTGTCCCAGCCTACTGCCTCCAAAACCGCTAGCCGGCGGCTGCTGAAAAAAAAAACACTAGCTATGATTGAAGTCCGTAGCCGAAGTGGTGTCACGTGAAAAAAACTAGGGTTGGGGTTGGGGTTGGGGTCGGGGTTTAGGGTTAGTTTAATGGGAAAATAAATCATTTGGGCTCTGTTTTTTCTGGGTCACCCTGTATTACAAATTTTGTAATAAAACTGTTAATTTTAACTAGGGGGTTTAGCGTTTGGGTTAGGGTTGGAGTGGGGGTTGGGTTTTCGGAAAAAACGCCCTAAGATGTTGTTTTTTTCAAGAGACGCCGCTTCGGCTACGGACTTCAATCATAGCTGGTGTTTATTTTCAGCAGCCACTGGCTAGTGGTTTTTGAGGCAGGAGGCCGGGATGGAACTCTGCGAATATTACCTAAAAAGGAAAATAACTTATAAAATCTATAAACGAATCATTAGTAATAATTTTTAAATATTAAAAATCTCGGAAAATATATTTTTCTGAATAATGAACAGATATAGGCATTGAGTTAATACAGTTCTAAGTGGCAGTCAACTCTGGGCTGCAGGTTCAATCCTGGCCAAGGGTGACAGTAACATAGAATACTTAACACAGCTTAACACTTGTACCCAGTCATGGTTAACGGAATGAGAACAGTCTACCCAAGTGAATTGAATAAAGGGTTCGATTCAAAGTTCCGCGAAGATTCCCGATTAAGACATGAAGGTTCCTGAGTTTGAAGAGATGGTTCCCAAGTCCAACAAGAAATACTTGAAATAGGCCGGAGGGTACATCATCCAAAACGTTGTGTACATAACAATAAAGATGGGCACTATAGTCCGAATAATCTAAATAATGCCATGATATATTGAGAGAGGGATATGCCATGGGACATTAAGAGAGGGATGTACCATGATATATTGAGAGAGGGATATGCCATGGGACATTAAGAGAGGGATATACCATGATATATTGAGAGAGGGATATGTCATGGGACATTAAGAGAGGGATATACCATGATATATTGAGAGAGGGATATGCCATGGGACATTAAGAGAGGGATATACCATGATATATTGAGAGAGGATATGCCATGGGACATTAAGAGAGGGATGTACCATGATATATTGAGAGAGGGATATGCCATAGGACATTAAGAGAGGATATACCATGATATAGAGAGGGATATGCCATGGGACATTAGAGAGGGATATACCATGATATATTGAGAAAGGGATATGCCATGGGACATTAAGAGAGGGATGTACCATGATATATTGAGAGAGGGATATGCCATGGGACATTAAGAGAGGGATATACCATGATATATTGAGAAGGGATATGCCATGGGACATTAAGAGAGGGATGTACCATGATATATTGAGAGAGGGATATGCCATGGACATTAAGAGAGGGATGTACCATGATATATTGAGAGAGGGATATGCATGGGACATTAAGAGAGGATGTACCATGATATATTGAGAGAGGATATGCCATGGACATTAAGAGAGGGATATACCATGATATATTGAGAGAGGGATATGCCATGGGACATTAAGAGAGGGATGTACCATGATATATTGAGAGAGGGATATGCCATGGGACATTAAGAGAGGGATATACCATGATATATTGAGAGAGATATGCCATGGGACATTAAGAGAGGGATATACCATGATATATCGAGAGAGGATATACCATGGGACATTAAGAGAGGGATATACCATGATATATTGAGAGGGATATGCCATGGGACATTAAGAGACGGATATACCATGGGACATTAAGAGAGGGATATGCCATGATACATTGACAGAGGGATATGCCATAGGACATTAAGAGAGGGATATACCATGAGACATTAAGAGATAGATATGCCGTGAGACATTGATAGAGGGATGTACCATGATACTGTGACAGAGGAATATGTTATGATACATTGACAGAGGGATATGCCATGATACATAGACAGAAGGATATGTCATGATACGTTGACAGAGGGATATGCCCTGATACATTAACAGAGGGATATGCCATGATATATGCATGATACGTTGACAGAGGGATATGCCATGATACATTAACAGAGCGATATGCTATGGTACATTGACAGAGGGATATACCATGATATATATAGAGAGGGCTATGTCATGATACATTGACAGAGCGATATGCCATGAGACATTGACAGAGGGATATACCATGATACATTAACAGACGGATATGCCATAATACGTTGACAGAGGGATATACCATGGTACATAGGGATATGCAATGATATTGTGACAGAGGGATATGCCATAATACGTTGACAGAGTGATATGCCATGAGACATTGACAGAGGGATATACCATGATACATTGACAGAGGGATATACCATGATACTTTGACGGAGGGATATGCCATGATACATTGACTGTGAGATATGCCATGTTATTGACAGAGGAATATACCATGATACATTGACTGAGGGATATACCATAAAACATTGACAGAGGGATATGCCATGAGACATTGACAGATGGATATGCTATGGTACATTGACAAAGGGATATGCCATGATACATTAACAGACGGATATGCCATAATACGTTGACAGAGGGATATACCATGGTACATTGACAGGGATATGCCATGATACGTTGACAGAGGGATATACCATGATACATTGACAGAGGGATATGCACCCGTTATTTTACAATACTAAATATATTTTGTTTATTTATTTTAATATTCACTTCAATGTGTATATTCTAAAAGTTTTTATTTTGTGAGAATGGTTAGTTTTAAAGGTTAGTTTTAAAGATTCATTTTACAATTTAGGCATAAATTGTATCCTCCTTTTATGACCGTGGTTTTGCTGTTACATAATTATTGGATCCCTAATGCTTTTATAAGGTATTGTAGAAATCATTATGGCGATTAGTACAGCTGATGGCCTTGAGAGTGAGTGACAGCGTTTGACCTCACTCTGACCTTGCTTTCCGGGGATGGATCGTGAGAACCGGAAGCAATAGAAGGCCCCCTTCCGGTTTAAGGATATAGTAAGTAACTCAGTCAGTTAGAACTTAGAAGCTGAGCTAGCAACATGTAAGCCTCATCTGCGCAGATTGTCTGGGTTGGGGATTTGGAATAAAGTAACATCAACGTAAATCGAAGTCTTGTGTTTATTACCTAAAAACTAACAATGACACAGGGCTTCTGATAAGGAGTGATCCCTAACAGAAACCAGACTGGAGTCCCCTAGAAGACCAGACCTTAGAAGATATACCAGACTAAGATGATAGAAGAAGAACCAAAGCCGGCCAGAAGAAATACGACCAGAGTAAGAAGTAAGATAGGTATATAACATTATATGCTGATTTGGTACAGTGAAAAGACCAGTACATAACATATATCTATTTAGTGCCGTGAAAGAAAAGGCACTATGTAACATTGCTTCAATCCTGTTTGCCAAGAATAACTAACTTGAATTATTTCGTTCTCAGAAAGCATTTAATATTTCTCCAAATAACTTTCATTTTAAATTTAGTTAAATGTTAGTTTTACTTCAATCTTGGTTTCCTAGAATAACTTATTTTCATTTTTGGTTTTCTAAGAATTGCCCTGTTCTCTGGTAGCATTTAGCAACAAATGTCTTGCAAGCTTAGATATTAAATCACTTTACACAAGTATCCCGGTTGACAAATGCATTACTCGTTTAGAAAACCATCTCAACAAAATTAATACTTCATTTCCATTACCTATAAACAAGATAGTCCAAATTTGTAGACTGTGCACTATAGAGTGGTGTATTGGTGTACTTATTCCTTGAATTCTTAGAATCCGGTCCCTTTAAATATATTTTACCTAATAACTCTAATTTTTTTCCGTTACATTGATGACACATTTCAATATGTAAAAAGTAGATATGTCCAAATGATCAGAGAGAGAGAGAGAGAGAGAGAGAGAGAGAGAGAGAGAGAGAGAGAGAGAGAGAGAGAGAACTCTTTTTTTCATGTTTTCATTTGGGAAAAAATCTTACGTTAGGATGAAATCTACAAAGGCCTACATGTGCAATATTTCATTCAGAAAAGTTACACTGCGTAGCCAAAAAAAAAAAAAATGTAAGAAAAATTAAAAACACAAGGACACGCCTACTTAACAGTTGTTGCTGTCCCCAGAGTGACAATCCGGTATTTTACAATAAAAAGGGAAATAACTAATAACACTCTAGGTCATCTATAACGATTCAAAGTTCAAAGTAATGATTTTAAATATTAAAAATCTTTAAAATATATTTCTCTGAATAATATATATTATGAACAGATATAGACGTTGGGTTAATGCAATACTGTTCTAAATGGCAGTCATTTCTGCGCTGCAGGTTAACATATAATAATCAGCACAGTTTAACACTTGAACCCGGTCATGATTAATGGAATAAGAAGAGTCGACCCCAGTGGATTAAATAAAGTGTCGATTCGAAGTTCCATGAACTGAACGGAGATTTCACTGAACTGACATTTCACTGAAAGGGCATATCATCAAACGGACATTTCACAGAAAGGGCATTTCATCGAACGGACATTTCACTGAAAGGCATTTTATCGAACGGACATTTCACAGAAAGGACATTTTACAGAAAGTATGACACAAGTGGTGCACAAGGCTGGCAATTGGCTGCCCCAGTGCACGCATATCAGCAAATGTGTGTGTGTATGTATGAATATGTAGATATAGGATTAAGACAAACCCCATATAGGTCCGTACATATGTGTGTGTGTGTGTGGCCTTGACATTAGAGATAGTGGATCATATGTGTGTATGTATGTGTACTTATATATATATATATATATATATATTGTGTGTGTGTGTGTGTGTGTGTGTGTGTGTGTGTGTGTGTATAAGTATGCAATAGATGAGTTTTGGCCTGTGTCGGTCAAAGGAAGTTCATAAAAGTAGTGAAAAAAATTCTACAGAGAAGAAGAAAGATAATGAGTAGAAAAATTCCGAAGTAAAATAATTAAAAAAGACAAACACCAGGGATCAATCCTGTGGGTGGTCATCTAGAAGCAAAGAAAGGATTCCAGATTATCAAATCCTGCAGGCTGATGTCAAGATCTCACGAGAACGGGTCTGGGAGATGAGAATGAGTGAGATAGTTGGATTTTAAGACGAGTAGAAGTGAGTTAGATTGTAGGAGCCGACCAGATGTGTTGAGAAATAGTAGCAGGTCCTGATTTTGACCAGAGAAAGGGGGACTCACCTCCTTGACTTGACAGATTCATAGCAGCGATAGAGTCGAATGACTAAATGAAAATGAATGCGTGAGTCTTACACCTCTCTCTTTGTTTGTTGTTTAAGTGTTCTCTTGTGACAAAGCCACCCAATCCCAGGTGCAGTTCGAATGGGAGTCCAATTCAGAGTATACGACACAGCCAGTCAGTAAGACGAGATGTGCAGTGAACATCCCGTTGAACCCTCATAACGTAACAAAATAACATTTTACCAAACGGATATCTCACTGAACGGGCATTTCATCGAACGGTCCTTTTATCGAACGGATGGGTAGATGACAGACATTTTACCGAAATGTTGATTTGAAATCATTTTAAACATATTTTATCAAAAT
>CM042168.1:18143383-18173391 GCA_023376005.1 Doryteuthis pealeii | reverse complement strand
GGTTTTTTGATATAATTTTTTTGCGTATTTCTTCATTTTTTAAAACCTTTTTTAAATTCTATATGATTTGTCATGTGTTTTTTAATATAATTTTTCTGTGAATTTCTTCATTTAAAAAAAAACATTTTCCTGGCAGACTAGCCAGATAAAGTTTTTACGAAAGGATTTTAAACACAATAATAATAATCTGTTTTTCAATAATGGAAAATAAAAGTTGAATTTCTGTTCCAAATATTCTACTACAACAGGAATAATTTCTTGTTAGGCTGTTTTTGCATATAGCTTTTTAATGGTTCACATCGGTATATCTTACAGGGCACCAGGTTGGCAAGCACTGACCTCCAGGTTGGGAACCATTGAAGTAGTTATGATCAAAAATCCTAAAGGGAGATTAAGAAAATATATTTTTAGTTTTCAAACAATTACAAAAAATCAGGGAAATGTCCTATTTTAAGGAAATTTTCACCGTTTTATTCATTAATGACTTAATTTTATCATGAATAGCTTATCTTATGAATAAAATAAAATTTAAAAAACTTGAAAAAATTCAGAATGTAAGGCGGGGCTGACCTTTATATGGAGAAAAACATTTTTCCAGTCCCTAATTTTTGCATATTTAGAAAGATCAAATCCTGAAGACCACATGACAAAATTATAAATGAAAAAAAAAAAAAATTATCACTTGAAAAAAGTTGTTTGAAAATTTAAAAGTCATTTTCTTAAAACTTAGAAAATTATTTTTGTAGCATTTGTGTGTGTGTGTGTGTGTGTGTGTGTGTGTGTGTGTGTGTGTGTGCGGTGTTCATATTTTTGAAAAACATATTTTTCCTTGAGATGATACGAAAACGTATTTTTCTCTGATCCAATGGCCTAATTTCATTCTGGCCTAAATACATTTAAAAGTTTAATATTGTTTTGTTTGTTTGTTTGTTTGTTTGTTTTTGTTTTTTTCGTGTACGCATCCTCAAACGAATGGAAAAAGTTATCGCCCTTGAAACGGGGTTTCCCCGATTACACTTGTTAATCACAAATCTGTTGAAAATACGAAAAAGTAAAACATTGAGTTTCCACGTTTACGTCAAAATAACCGCATGTGGAAATACATACTAAAAAGTATAATTTTACCGCATGGGCTACCATATATTTTTAAATATTTACATGTAAAAATCTAGGCCATTAGTTTGATTTTTACGCATTTATCTCCCTTACACCTGACTTTTGAACATACCCGCTTTTAAAGTTTAATACTACCTAATTCCTGATGACGAAATCTTAAAATGTCACAGTTTTCTAAAATGCCCCAATGGGTCCAGATAGTTTAGAATTTTTCTAGAATAACTGATCAAAATGACTTATATCAAGATTTTAGATAATATATTAAACAATAATAATAGCTAAATATGAAAAGTTCATTAATTAAAATCTGCCCTAGAAAATTCTTAAGGTGACCACCAAAAAATAACTTCATTGCTTCACATGATTAAAATAAATAACAGGACTTGGAGTTTGTTTGCCATAAGATCAATCTGTTAATTTACGGTTGTTTTTTGTTTTTGTTTTTTAAACAATTTTTATACAATTTGTCATGTTTTTTTGTTTTTTGATATATATTTCTGTAAATTTCTTCATATTAATTTCTAACAAATCAAGTTTATGATTGAAAAATGAAAAGTAATTTTGTTAATTGATTAAATACTAATCACTTAAGAAAATAAAATATGGTGTTTCCTCATAGCACTGGTCTTTCTTTTTTCTTTTTTTTTCTTTCTTTATACACACAAGGCTATATCAAGTGAAGGTCTGGAAGCCATGCAAATAAAGTCAAGTGGTCATGTGATGACTTAAATTATAACTAGATTGAAATTATTTTATTTTATTTTTTTCGGTAATGAAGGACTATTTGCTCGTAAATTCCTACCATAAAATAAACTGAACCCCCATTTTATGCCCGTGTTTTTGCAATAAATGTTTTATTTTTCTTGCACCGGTTATGTTACAATACTAAATATATTTCCTTTATTTATTTTAATATTCACTTCAATGTGTATATTCTAAAAGTTTTTATTTTGTGAGAATGGTTAGTTTTAAAGTGGGGGTTCGTTTTTACACTTCAACCTTTTACTCGTAAATTCCTACCATAAAATGCCCAAGCCTAATTTTATGGCAGGAATTTACGAGTAAAAAGTTGAATATTACTTTTTGTTGTTGTTATTTCTTTTCTTTTTGGCTTTGCTACTCTAAAATAAAAACGTCAGATTTTAATCATCGTCGACTAAAAAAACAAAATTACGGTCATAAAAGGAGGATGCAATTTATGCCTAAATTGTAAAACGAGCCCCCACTTTAAAACTAAACATTCTCACAAAATAAAAACTTTTAGAATATGCACATTGAAATGAATATTAAAATAAATAAATAAAATATATTTTGTATTGTAAAATAACGGGTGCAAGAAAAATAAAACATTTAATACAAAAACACGAACATAAAATGGGGGTTCAGTTTATTTTATAGTAGGAATTTAGGAGCAAATAGTCCTTCATTACCTTTTTTCTACATGGGACTTCCTTTTACAACATTATGAACTCAGCAGGATCAAGTGTAGTCTAGTGGGAACTTGTGGATTTTCTCGACAATTTCACTTTCTTTTTTTTTTGGTGGGGGGGGAGCATGTGGTTAAGAAAATAAAACATTGTATTCTCTCATTGCACCAATCTTTCTATTTTTTCACACACACACGCACACACACGCACACGCACACACACACACACACACACACACACTATGCGTGGCCAAAAGTTACTAAGACTAACTAAATATATAGCAGAAAATTTACATATGAATAAATTCTATCTTTACATTTTTCAAATATCCCGTTTACTGATTTCTATGAAAAAATTTTTTTTTTGTTTGTTCTTTTAATAACTTCTATACGATTGTCCATGTTTTTTGTTGTTTTTTTAATATATTTTTTCTGTAAATTTCTTCATATTAATTTTTTTAACAAATCAAGTTTATGATTGAAAAATGAATTATGATTAATAAATGTTAATTAATTAAATACTAATCACTTAAGAAAATAAAACATGCAGTTCCCTCATAGTATTGGTCTTTCTTTTTATTTTATTTCTTTACCCCGCCCCACACATACACTAGGTGTGGTCAAAAGTTACTAAGACTGACTATTATTATAGCAGAAAATTTACATGTAAATAAATTCTATTTTTACTTTTTTCAAATATCCTGTTTACTAATTTCTATGAAAATTTGTTTTTTTATTTGTTTTTAAATAATTTTTATACAATTTCTAACAAATCAAATTTATAATTAAAAGATGAAAAGTCATTTTTAGTTGATTAATTAAATACTAATCAGTGAAAAATTCTTATATGATTTGTCATGTTTTTGTTGTCCCGGCCTCCTGCCTAAAAAAAATGCTAGGTGGTGATAGTTGAAAAAACAACCCTCTCTAAGACGTATTTTGGTCCCACCTATTGTACAATTGTGATACCATAAAATAAAAGATATTTTTTTAATTAAAAATGACCTGACTTTTAAAATATAAAAGAATATCTAAATATTCAAATTGTTTAAATTCATGTTTGTTTAATGTCTTGTTTTTAGTTAAAATAAAAGACAATTTTATTTTTTTTAGTTGTTTGAAGGCGTTAAAATTAAGCCATATTTTTATCGACAAGAACATGTAAATATTTAGCCCCCCTTAAAATATTTTAAAGAGGGGCAGAGTTGAAATATTTACATTTACTCGACTGGAGGGGTTAAAATATCATATGAACTTTTCGGGAAAAACGCCTTGAGCGCTGGTTGTTGTTTTTTCAGCAGGCACCTCTTCAGCTAGGGACTTCATTCGTAGGGAGGGTTGTTTTTTCAGTTATCACCGCCTAGCGTTTTTTAAAGGCAGGAGGCCGGGACGCAGTTCTGCGAATAGCACCAGATTTTTTTTCTGTAAATTTCTTCAAATCAAATTTATGATTAAAAGATAAAAAGTAATTTTTATTTAATTAATCCATATGTCAATACTGTTGTTCCTTAATCTTCCGTCCGTTATCATCTTGCAACAAACACCCTCTGGTTAAAAATGAGACCGTCCGAGTCGGCCAAGATGAAATGCACAAATGTAAATACTGATTATCTGGTGTCGTTTATCCGCCGATTTCTTATTTCTTATAATTCCCTGATTTTTGATAATTATTTTTTCAATTGAGAGTGTTAAATTTATTTTTGTAAACACGGATTTTACGGCAACTCACGGCAGCCATCTTAAGATATATTTGATCAAAATTCACCCCAAAAAATAGTTTAAAAAATAAATTACATGTGTAATATTATTTGTGTTTTTTTTACTGTTTCTTATTATGTTACTACTTTTCGACTTAGTATCAGAGCGTAACTAAAATGTATACAAATAAATAAATACCAACAATTGTGTGTCAAATTTAAGTGATAAATATTCAAAATAATTATTTAATTAATAATTAATAGATGTAGTCAACATTCTATTTGAGGGGAACAGAACTAAGTTTCCATTTCAAATTGTTTTATTTTCTTTATTCCTTTGATGAATTTGATGATTTTGCTCATTTATGTTATAAAACCTCTGACATTGAATGTTTAACTCCCACCTCCTTCAGATTATATCTTTCAAAAATTAAATTTTACATTGCCCGAAGGGCGTCTTTTTTTTGCTAGTTATTTTAATTATTGTAAATAATAGAATTACTCAAATATTACTAAATAATACAATTATTTATTACAATAATAAATATTATTGTAAATAAAGGAAAACTCTAAATTCAAACTTGTTGAAAAATTGTTAAAAAATTGACCTTGTGTCACATCCTACTGAACTGGAAGGATTGGTATAAATATACGCTACTAAAATATTGCAAGACTTTTGACTCACCCATGTTTTTTGATTGTCTGTCTTCTTTATCAGTTATTACATCCTATTGAGATCTACTAACCTAGTTGTGAAGAAATAAAATTAAAATAATAAAGAAATAAAAAAGCAAGCAAATGAGAAGAGAGAGGATGAGAGTGAGTGAGCGTGTGAGCGTGTGTGTGTGAGAGAGTGAGAGAAAGAGAGAGAGAGAGAGAGAGAGAGGGGGGGGAGAATATGTATTTGGAAAAAAGGAAAAGAAATAGAATAAGAAAATGAAACGAGAAAAATAAAGGCCAATTGAAAGGATCATAAAAAGAAAACTTAACAGTCAAATATTAATACTGATGTATCTATATACCAACCTAGTTATGTAAGGTGTGCGTATTTTTTCCTAATATCATTGTATCTTTTCGTAGTTTTTTATTTTGTTCCTCCAGTCTCCTTTCCCGGCTCCCGGACAAATGACCAAAAGACATTTCACTGATAGACATTTCACCGAACTTAGCTGACTGGCATTTCAACGAACAAAATACAATGTAGTGTAGTCACGGCGCCATAAAAGGCTTATGTAGTATTGTGGTAGACCGGTCAACAAATAGGTCATGAGCCACATTCAACATAGGTAGAGGGTTCCACAAAAACAATATACAAATAAATAGTGGGTTGCAGATAGGCCCAAGGAGTTGTTTATTTCTCGCTTGCTCCGTGGGGTTTTTCAGTGAAAGAGAGAAATAATAGGTTAATCTTTTCTTTTTATTATTCCATTCATTATCACTATCTCGCAACTTACAGTCACACGAAAGTTCGACATCCGTCTTTTTGTAAGACACCCAGCGAAAGAGGATGAGTCCTCTTACATCCACTTGTGGTCCCGGAATGGGTAAAGGAACATACCCGTTTTCGCTCTTTTTTTTCGGCTCCCTCCCAGACAAATGGCCAAAAGATATTTCACCGATAGACATTTCACTAAACGAACATGTAGCTGACTGGAATTTCAACAAAAAATAAACAAAAATTAATGGTATTTTTTTATTTTATGCAAAAACATATTTTTTTATATTTATGAAGAATATTCAAATTTTAAAAATAGATATATAACAATTTAAAAATTTTGAATAATTTTGATAAAATATGTTTAAAATGATTTCAAATCAACATTTCGGTAAAATGTCTGTCATCTACCCATCCGTTCGATAAAAGGACCGTTCGATGAAATGCCCGTTCAGTGAGATATCCGTTTGGTAAAATGTTATTTTGTTACGTTATGAGGGGTTCAACGGGGTGTTCACTGCACATCTCGTCTTACTGACTGGCTGTGTCGTATACTCTGCATTGGACTCCCATTCGAACTGCACCTGGGATTGGGTGGCTTTGTCACAAGAGAACACTTAAACAACAAACAAAGAGAGAGGTGTAAGACTCACGCATTCATTTTCATTTAGTCATTCAACTCTATCGCTGCTATGAATCTGTCAAGTCAAGGAGGTGAGTCCCCCTTTCTCTGGTCAAAATCAGGACCTGCTACTATTTCTCAACACATCTGGTCGGCTCCTACAATCTAACTCACTTCTACTCGTCTTAAAATCCAACTATCTCACTCATTCTCATCTCCCCAGACCCCGTTCTCGTGAGATCTTGACATCAGCCTGCAGGATTTGATAATCTGGAATCCTTTCTTTGCTTCTAGATGACCACCCACAGGATTGATCCCTGGTGTTTGTCTTTTTTAATTATTTTACTTCGGAATTTTTTCTACTCATTATCTTTCTTCTTCTCTGTAGAATTTTTTCACTACTTTTATGAACTTCCTTTGACCGACACAGGCCAAAACTCATCTATTGCATACTTATACACACACACACACACACACACACACACACACACACACACACACAAATATATATATATATATATATATAAGTACACATACATACACACATATGATCCACTATCTCTAATGTCAAGGCCACACACACACACACATATGTACGGACCTATATGGGGTTTGTCTTAATCCTATATCTACATATTCATACATACACACACACATTTGCTGATATGCGTGCACTGGGGCAGCCAATTGCCAGCCTTGTGCACCACTTGTGTCATACTTTCTGTAAAATGTCCTTTCTGTGAAATGTCCGTTCGATAAAATGCCCTTTCAGTGAAATGTCCGTTCGATGAAATGCCCTTTCTGTGAAATGTCCGTTTGATGATATGCCCTTTCAGTGAAATGTCAGTTCAGTGAAATCTCCGTTCAGTTCATGGAACTTCGAATCGACACTTTATTTAATCCACTGGGGTCGACTCTTCTTATTCCATTAATCATGACCGGGTTCAAGTGTTAAACTGTGCTGATTATTATATGTTAACCTGCAGCGCAGAAATGACTGCCATTTAGAACAGTATTGCATTAACCCAACGTCTATATCTGTTCATAATATATATTATTCAGAGAAATATATTTTTAAAGATTTTTAATATTTAAAATCATTACTTTGAACTTTGAATCGTTATAGATGACCTAGAGTGTTATTAGTTATTTCCCTTTTTATTGTAAAATACCGGATTGTCACTCTGGGGACAGCAACAACTGTTAAGTAAGCGTGTCCTTGTGTTTTTAATTTTCTTACATTTTTTTTTTTTTTGGCTACGCAGTGTAACTTTTCTGAATGAAATATTGCACATGTAGGCCTTTGTAGATTTCATCCTAACGTAAGATTTTTTCCCAAATGAAAAACATGAAAAAAAGAGTTCTCTCTCTCTCTCTCTCTCTCTCTCTCTCTCTCTCTCTCTCTCTCTCTCTCTCTCTCTCTCTCTCTCTGATCATTTGGACATATCTACTTTTTACATATTGAAATGTGTCATCAATGTAACGGAAAAAAATTAGAGTTATTAGGTAAATATATTTAAAGGGACCGGATTCTAAGAATTCAAGGAATAAGTACACCAATACACCACTCTATAGTGCACAGTCTACAAATTTGGACTATCTTGTTTATAGGTAATGGAAATGAAGTATTAATTTTGTTGAGATGGTTTTCTAAACGAGTAATGCATTTGTCAACCGGGATACTTGTGTAAAGTGATTTAATATCTAAGCTTGCAAGACATTTGTTGCTAAATGCTACCAGAGAACAGGGCAATTCTTAGAAAACCAAAAATGAAAATAAGTTATTCTAGGAAACCAAGATTGAAGTAAAACTAACATTTAACTAAATTTAAAATGAAAGTTATTTGGAGAAATATTAAATGCTTTCTGAGAACGAATAATTCAAGTTAGTTATTCTTGGCAAACAGGATTGAAGCAATGTTACATAGTGCCTTTTCTTTCACGGCACTAAATAGATATATGTTATGTACTGGTCTTTTCACTGTACCAAATCAGCATATAATGTTATATACCTATCTTACTTCTTACTCTGGTCGTATTTCTTCTGGCCGGCTTTGGTTCTTCTTCTATCATCTTAGTCTGGTATATCTTCTAAGGTCTGGTCTTCTAGGGGACTCCGGTCTGGTTTCTGTTAGGGATCACTCCTTATCAGAAGCCCTGTGTCATTGTTAGTTTTTAGGTAATAAACACAAGACTTCGATTTACGTTGATGTTACTTTATTCCAAATCCCCAACCCAGACAATCTGCGCAGATGAGGCTTACATATTAATATTGCTTTCTGGGAACGAAATAATTCTTGGAAAATAATAAGTTAGTTTATTCTAGGAAAACAAGATTGAAGCAAAACTAGCTATAAATAAAACCTTTCTTTATTTGTGAAGTGACAGTCAACGTTAAAGTTACCAGCCAACAACTGACCATTCATTTATTTTCCGAGATACCCAATACCCGAATACCGATTGACACTAGAAAAGAAGAGTATCGAGACGAGCGGAAAAAAGGACGTAGAAGCTTGACTAAAAAGTCCATCCTGACCAAATCGACAATTAATACAACAGTTTTGTGAGCAGAGAGAGATTTTTTAAATTACATCTACGACTTATGTAAAGACTTTAAAAAAATCATAACCAAAGAAAAAGATTACAAAACTGACACAGCAACACTTCTGGTTTTCACTTGAATCTACAAGTCTTTAAAAAAAAATCAAATATCCCGGAAAAAATATATTACGTCGCGCTGTTTTACACTGTACAAACAAGTTTTCAAAGACAAAAATCTCCAATTGGACACAATTTTAATATGGAATTTTCCAACTATTTTTCTGACGAACAATACAACGTTTAATATAGTAAATGAAATATGTGACTAATTTCAGCGGATTTTCACAAGATCTGTTACATATGAAATGAACATTTGTAAAGATATCTTTATATCTAAAACTGTGATCAGCATAGGAACCACACAATTATAAGTTTGAACTTAACTATATACCCCTACCCAAGATTTACATCAAACCGTCTATAAGAAGAAGAAGAAAATCAACGGTCTGTCCAATTCTGTATCATTCTAACCATCCCACTTAAAGAAAACTTTTTATTTAAAAGAAAAGCAAATACATTTTCACGTGTTCATTCTGTAAACACAATGTCTTCTAACCCAAAACCTATTTCTTTGAGACCTTCAGAAATCCGCTATTCACAACAGACGATAAGTGATGAGTTTTCTTATGGTAAGATGAAGGGTCGCAAGATAGAAGAAACACTTCAACAACTTAAGGATGGACAAGTTAAAATAAAAGATATACCCAACATAAACGTTGCATCTTATTATGGACACTATCATTCTATGGATAATAGACGGCTATGGGTTTTCAAGGAGTATGAAGAGTATCTGAAAAATACTACGAAATCCGGATTAGTAATTCAATGCATTGTAACAAAACCTAGGGACGATCGACGTTATTCAGGAAGAAATATTAAAATAAATAAAAAAGAAAAGTAAGGTTCCTGGTTTGATACCGGTCTCCGCCAACTCAGCGTATGAGTAGCACAGATTGGGTAATCTGATTTCTGTGGTAAAGTGGGGAGCTGACGGTAACACCTACCGCAAAAAAAGAGAAAAAAAACTCCCTGGTCTAGCGCTAGAAATGACAAAGGATTGGACACACGAATGGGGCTAGCCCATTTCAACTACTAAAAATACTGTTGCTTTGGAATATCTTATTTCTATATTGAAGCAGAAAATTTACATTTGTATAAAGTTGATTCTCTTTATATTTTTCTGTATGCTATATGACACTACCATCGTCACAATTCCCTTAGTTATTTACGTTATATTCTCAATAGTTATCTTATTGCTATATCACTAATATTGCTGTAGAAAATTTCCATGTGCAGAAAATTCTACTATCTTTACATTTTTTCAAACATCCTGTTTGGTAATTTCTATGAAAATTTACGTTTGGTTTTGGTTTTTTTTAATGTAATTTTTATACAATTTGGCATGTTTTTTGTTGTTCTTTAGAATTTTTCTGTACATTTCTTCATATCAAACAAATTACAAGTTGAAAAGTAATTTTTAATTAATTAATCAAACTAGCAAATATATGCACCCTCCACCGGGTGCAAGTATTTAAGTTTTAATGTAATAAAATATATTATATTATGAAACTAAATAAGAATGCACATAAAAAGATTTTAAACAGATACGGGGTATAATCGAAAAATAGAACAACTGAAATTCCCATCTAAATTTTTTCATTTAATTATTTAATTAAAATATGAAGTAAAGAATAAAATTACAGTTATTTCTTCTTGTTAATCGATTTCTTTTAAGATTTATCTCTGAGATTTTTGCTTATATTCATTAAGATAAAACCAAACAATTAGAAATCAATAATACTAAGCACATATTTATCAAAATCAAATTTTTAATATCAATATGCAAATTAGCCTTTACATTCACACTGTAAACTGCAATTTTGTTGTATATATAAATACAATTGCCTATTAATAGTATGCAGGTATGGCAAACAGTATTAATAATATAAAACATTTTTTTATTAATAATTGAGGTTTAAATAAGAATAAGAATTATGGGCAATGTGACGTAAATAATAAAGGGAATTGTGACTTGAGTAAGTGATATAGTTTCAGTTACAGACAGACAAACACAGAATCTCCATTATAATAAGATACTAATCACTTAAGAAAATAAAACATGGTGTACCTCATAGCTCTGGTCTTTATTTTTTCTTTATTTACACCCCCCCACACACACACATACACTAGGTGTGGTCAAAAGTTAGTAAGACTGACTAATATTATAGCAGAAAATTTTTACATTTTTCAAATATCCTGTTTATTAATTTCTATGAAAATTTGTTGTTTTTGTTTGTTTGTTCCTTTAATAACTTCTATACGATTGTTCATGTTTTTTGTTGTTTTTTAATAGATATTTTTTTCTGTAAATTTCTTCAAATCAAGTTTATGATTAAAAAATAAAAAGTAATAATATTTTTAAAATTAAATACTAATCACTTTAAAAAAAAAAAAAAAAAAACATGTTTTCTCATAGCACTGTCTTTTTTTTTCTGTTTTTCTTTCTTTTACACTAGGTACCACAAATTTTACCCTGTAAAATTTAACCCCCCCTTATATTTAACAGAATGAAACTTGCAGAAAAATTAATATTTTTTTGAAAATTTTTTTTTCCATTCGAAAGAAAAAATATTAAACAAACTCCTGATGATTTGAAAAAAAATTTTTCAGCTTACGGAAATAATGAAAATTATGATTTTTTTTCTTTTTTTTTATTTACCCCCCCCCCCCCCCCCACACACACACACTGGTGTCGTCAAAAGTTAGTAAGACTGACTAATATTATAGCAGAAAATTTACATATGAATGAATAAATTTAGCTAACGGCAAAAACTGGGGTGTAAGGGAGATAAATTCCTATTTTAAGACATTGGAGCTCTTCATTTTTGAATACGATAGAAAATATTAAATATGGAGGCCTTTATTTATTTATAGTGATAGTTATACTATTTCGTATGTTTGAAATATCCGGATGTCAAATCTGCTTTTTTAAAGTAAAAGATTGTTGAATAGTTAATTTAAAAGTATTGCCTCAATTATGATAAAAAATAATTTAAAAAAACAAAGTTTAAGAAAGATTTATTTTTATTTTAAGAAAGAAGCGCTATGAATTTTTAAGTCTTAAGAAAAAAAAAACACGTAAATCTTTTTTTTTTTTTTTACTTTTTTTTTCTTTTACCTTTACTTTTAATCATTAATTAACAACTAATAATTCGAATTTAATAAAATAATAATCCGAATTTAATAAAATGTTCTGTTTATCAAAGTAGTAAAGATCTTATATTTTAAATAAATCTTTACTTTAAAATTAAAAAGTACCCCCACTGTAATAAGTAACTTATTAAAAAAAAAAAAAAAAAAAAAAAAAAACGCGAAGAAACTTAGTTTCTTCGTATTTTGTTTTTTTGTTTTTTTGTTTTTTTTTTTTTTTTTTTTTTTTTTTGTAGAGGAAAATTAATTTTTCATTTCTTGAAAGAGAATTTAATAACGAAACATGTAAAAAAATCGCTGTTTAGATAAACATTTTGGTAATAAAATTTGCTCGTAAATTCCTAACATTAAATAAACTGAACCCCCATTTTTATGTCCATGTTTTTGCAATAAATGTTTTATTTTTTCTTAAACCCCCTTAGTTAAAATTAACAGTTTTATTACAAAATTGTGTGTTCTGTTTTTTCTGTGTCACCTTAATTTTGACACCTTCGTGCAAATTCAGCCCAACTGTTAAGTAGAGCGGTTCCGATATGGGGGATCAATTTACTATAAAACTTATACGGGGAAATGAGCACCCCAGAAAAACTCGAAAAATAAAGAACTTTTTTTAGAATTTTTTTTACCATCTGATAGATTAGTTGTGTGTAAACGATAATAATCCATTGAAGAAAAAGAAAAGAAATTACAAAGAAAAATTTTTTTTCAGGGGGTCCGATATGGGGGATCGGTTTACGATAAACTTTTACCGGGAAAATGAGCACCCCTGAAAACTCGAAAATAAAGAGCGTTTTAGAATTTTTTTTTACAATCTGATAGATTGTGTTGTAATCGATAATAAATCCATCGAAAGAACGGATGTCAGGTCCGCCGAAATTTTTTTTAGCACTTTTTACCACTTGACAATTTTCACAAGTTCTTTTAATTTTAATTTTTCATAAAAAATAATAAATTTTAACCAACAATAAATGTCTTCATTTGCAAGGGAGAAACCTCTTAAAAATATTCAGCCACGCGAAGGGAACATAAAAAAACTTAAACACACGACTTGTAAACAATTTACATTCCATCATCGTGTGTAAATTTTACTATAAGCTTATTTTAATTAAAAAAATTTCAATAGCGAATAATTTCATAAACAAAAAGAGAATTCATTTGCCAATAATTCCTGTTAATGCAAATTAAAATTTACATGAAAACTGCCAAAATTTCACGTGTCTAAACAAAACTGTTATTGTTTGTGGTTGCTTTTTTTTTTTATTAACTTCAAAAATGTTTACTACTTAGTGTTAGTATAACAATATCTACAATAAAAATACTGTGTAAAAATATATTTTAAGAACATTCAGTTTAATTTCAGTGTTCAATATTTTTTTTTTTTTTTTTTTTTTAATTAGATTAGGTATTAATTTCAAGTTTACTATTTTTGAAAGGAATGTAAAAAAAAAAAAAAAAAATAAATAAATAAAAGAACAACGTACTTTTGGAAATAAAGTGATCCTTTAATGAATGAATCATAACTTGGGAAATGAGTTGAATTCGTTCACAAATCACACTGTAAAGACCGTGGTCAGAAGGGGAGATAATTTTGATCTTTTAGGCTTCCATATTTTAAATTGACGATTTTTTAAAAAATCGTTTAATTCTTTTAAAATATCCTCCCAGGGTTTCCGCTTTTTTTAACTTAGATTTTTTTCAAAAGATAAAATTCTGGGCTATCTTTGGTTAAAATTGCTAATTAGTCCGTACTGCGTTTTGACATATTAAATTGACCTTGAAATTTTTAAGGTAGTCCAAAACTCAGTTTAATTTAAGATAGAATTTTTTTTTTACATCAATTTAAAGACAACTATATTTTATAATACTACGAAAAAAAAAACTTGCTACATTATTATTTTTTGAGTTTTAAGAAAATGAATTTTAAATTTTAAAATCACTTTTTTAGGTTATTGAATTATATTTTTTATTTTTTTATTTTTCTATATATTCTTCAATATGATCTTTCAAGAAATGTAAAAATTAGGGACCGGGATTTTTTCTTCAAATGGTCAAAGGTCCCCCCCCCCCCACATTCTGAATTTATAAAAAAAAGTATTTTTTCAAGTTTCTTCCATAAAATAAACTAATCCTTATAAAATTAAGTCGTGGGAAAATAATTTGGTGAAAATTTCATTAAAATTGGACAATTCCCTGATTTTTGGTAATTGTTTTAAAATTAAGAAATTAAAAAATAAACCTCCCTTGGCAATTTTTGCCTCTAGCTAAATAAATTCTACTATCTTTACATTTTTCAAATATCCTGTTTATTAATTTCTATGAAAAATTTGTTTTGTTTTTGTTTGTTCTTTTAATAACTTCTATACGATTGTTCATGTTTTTTGTTGTTTTTTAATAGATTTTTATACAATTTCTAACAAATCAAATTTATGATTAAAAGATTAAAAAGACATTTTTTATTAATTAATCCATATGTCAATACTGTTGTTCCTTAATCTTCCGTCCGTTATCATTTGGCAACAAACACCCTCTGGTTAAAAATGAGACCGTCTGAATCGGCCAAGATGAAATGCACAAATGTAAATACTGATTATCTGGTGTCGTTTATCCACCGATTTCTTATTTCTTATGAGTGTTGTTACCTCAGCTAAATAATGGACCATTCCGTTTTTATTATAAAGAAATAAAAAACATGCTAGACAGAAAAAATATAATACGAAACAAAGGAAGAGAGTTGTAGAAAGATAGAGAGAGAGGAGTGCGAACACGAAAACAATAATGCTAATCTGTAACAATCGAACATAATAAAAAGATGAAGAAAGAAAGAAAGGAAGAAGAGAGAGAGAGAGAAAGAGAGAGAGAGAGAGAGAGAGAGAGAGAGAGAGAGAGAGAGAGAGAGAGAGAGGGAGAGAACACGTAAACAATAATACTAATCTGTAACAATCGAACATAATAAAAAGATGAAAAGAAAGAAAGAAAGAAGAAAGAAGAAGAGAAAGAGAAAGAGAGAGAGAGAGAGGGGAGTGAGAACACGTAAAAACAATACTAATCTGTACAATCGAACATAATAAAAAGATGAAAAGAAAGAAAAGAGAGAGAGAGAGAGAGAAGAGAGAGAGAGAGAGAAGAGAGAGAGAGAGAGAGAGAGAGAGAGAGGAAACAATAATACTAATCTGTTAAAATCGAACATAATAAAAAGATGAAAAGAAAGAGAGAGAGAGAGAGAGAGAGAGAGAGAGAGAGAGAGAGAGAGAGAGAGAGAGAGAGAGAGAGAGAGAGAGGAGGAGAACACGTAAACAATAATACTAATCTGTTAAAATCGAACATAATAAAAAGATGAAAAGAAAGAAAGAAGAGAGAGAGAGAGAGAGAGAGAGAGAGAGAGAGAGAGAGAGGGGGGAGGAGAACACGTAAACAATAATACTAATCTGTTACAATCGAACATAATAAAAAGATGAAAAGAAAGAAAGAAAGAAAGAAAGGAAGAAAGAGAGAGAAGAGAGAGAGAGAGAGAGAGAGAGAGAGAGAGAGAGGAGAGAGAGAGAGAGAGAACACGAAAACAATAATGCTAATCTGTTACAATCTAACATAATAAAAAGATGAAAAGAAAGAAAGAAAGGAAGGAAGAAAGAGAGAGAGGGGGGTGAGAACACGTAAACAATAATACTAATCTGTTAAAATCGAACATAATAAAAAGATGAAAGAAAGAGAGAGAGAGAGAGAGAGAGAGAGAGAGAGAGAGAGAGGAGGAGAACACGTAAACAATAATACTAATCTGTTAAATCGAACATAATAAAAGATGAAAAGAAGAGAGAGAGAGAGAGAGAGAGAGAGAGAGAGAGAGAGAGAGAGAGAGAGAGGGGGGGGGGGAGAAAGTGAGATGGGAGAGAGAGAAGGTTAGATTACGATTACCATACTTTTTACATATTGAACTATATTACAATATTGCTAGTAGGTGGGCCCATTAAGAGGGCATTCTACCCCTCTGCTTAGGTGCAGTCGGTATATTCTAAAGCCCCAGGGCTTGTGTGTGTGTGTTTGTGCGTGCGCACACGCGCGAAAAGAAAGAAAGAAAGAAAGAAAGAAAGAACGACCAGTGTTATGATGGAAGAACTTATTTTCTTTTCTTAATTGATTAATGCTAGTTCCTACTAGTTAAGCATTAATCAATTAAGAAAAGAAAATAAGTTGTTCCATCAAAACACTGGTCGTTCTTTCTTTCTGTCTTTCTTTCTTTCTTTTTTCGCGCGCATGCACACGCACACACACACATTCCCTGTCGACTGGGGCTTTAGAATATACCGACTGCACCTAAGCAGAGGGGTAGAATGCCCCCTTAATGAGCCCTCTTACTGGCCGTGCGTGGTGACCTGTGATGCTTAAGGAATTATGGTAATTACGTAGACAAGATAATGATAAAGTCAACAAGTAATGAAACACAACTCAAGGCTTTATACAAACGGTGTATTCAACAAACATGAACATGAAATATACCATATGTAGCGTGTGACATACAAAATGTGTGTGTGGTTTACAAATGTGTTATAAATTGTACAATTGTATAGTGTAGATGTAGGGGGTATGCAAAATAATGCTCTTGCGAAAACTTATCTGTCTCTGGTAAGAAGTGTCTCTTGCTAGCTTGAGTAGTTTAACTTGTACGATGTCATTGGCCCCTGTCGTAAACTGGGTTCATTAAGCACGTCCGTTTATGGCGGCTAGTCACAGCGAAAGAGACAGGTTGATGGTATCAACCCTCGAAATGTGGCGGCTAAACTAAGCCTAGTAATGTGTGTTTTGATTGGTCGCCGTCAAAGGCAATTAGCCAATCGCACAAGGTCTCTTATCAGGCGATGGATAAAGGGCACAGTCTCTTTATCAGGCAATGGTCAAAGGGAGGTAATTGTGTAAGGTAATATTTCCTTTACTACAGAACCCTGGTGGCTTAGCAGACCATGAAATGCAACACTTTCTTCTTTCTTTCTTTGGCCCTTACTAAGGGTCTGAATGTCCTGGGTATGACGTTAAACTCTGTCTGATGGTGAGGTTCTAATTTGGAGCACTGGGGAATGTGGGGTACCCTTTCATCACCATTACTCCTACGTCCTCTCTGACTCGGGGTGATAGTAGCTGTTAGGGTTCCATTTATGGGTTAAATAGAAAAATAACTTTTTAAAATGTTCAAAAAATTGAGTTTAATAAAAACTGTGTAGCCATCAAGAATGAATACAACAAAACGTCTTCAGCATAAAATAACCCAACAAGTGTTGACATAACGTAAAAAACAACCAACCAATTCTCTCCCAATAATGACAACTGAACGGTTTCAAGAGTAGTATGAAAAATATAGTTTATCCTCTCTCTCTCTCTCTCTCTCTCTCTCTCTCTCTCTCTCTCTCTCTCTCTTACACGTGCTGTTCTCTCAAAATAAAAGGCTAATGCACGAATAACACACAATAAAAAAAAAGTTTTACATGGCAAGGGAAGTAATCAGTACAAATATATACAGAATTGTCTCCCTTGTTATTTATTTTCTTACAAACGTGATGGCAAAATTTGAAAATATATATATATATATATATATATATATATATATATATATATATATATATATATATATCGTTTGCTACGTTTTTAAAATCGAATTAAAATTAATTAATCTATTATTTAATGTCAAACTTTTGTCTAAATCGATTAGTAGTAACATAATGACCATCATTAAAAAAAGAAAAATATCATTACACATGCAGTTTATTTTTTATACATTTGAAAGGATTTGTTTTGTTCAATTTCGACACGATCCGCCATTCTGTCTCTGTTTCAATGGTTTTAGGCGTTTGTTTACACTTTTAATGTAACATTCGCGATTGCAAAAAAAAAAAAAAAAAACATTACCAAAAAAAAAAATCAGGTAATTATCAGATTTTAATGAAATTTTCAGTATTGATTTATCAATTAATGACTTTTATAATGCATTAGTTATTTTATTTCAAAACTTTAATTTAGTATTTTTGCTATGAAAAATCAATATTCAAAATTCATTTAAAATATGAAAAGCCTGATGTTAAGATTAACATGTTATATTTTTAGATTCTAGAAATAAATATCTAATGCAAACCTTAGTAATAAGTAATAAGTTTTGAAGAAAAACTCTATTGAAAATGTACCCCCCCCCTTTTAAGCAGAAAAAATATCGATGTATAATTTTTCTTTTATAAGATAATAGCCAATTAAATAATTATCGAAATGAGTAAAAAAAAGAAATCTCCAAAAAATTAATTATTTATTATTTTTTTACATTTTATTTTTCGATTTTCGGTACTAATTTTCTCATAGAATAGCCACCGTAATTTTTTTTGTTTCTATTCATAACTTCGGTATTTTGTCTCTTTATTTATACTGTAATTAGTACAATATAAAACCAACTAAAAAAAAATGCTACGCCCCCAACATAAGGGGGGTCAAAATTAAGCGACCTGAAAAAAATGAGAGTTTTGAAATAAAATAAATAATTATAAAGATCATTAATTGATAAATAAACACTGAAAATTTCATTAAAATCCGATAATTTCCTGATTTTTGGTAAATTATTTTCTGTAGGGGGGGGGGGGGTCTAAAGTCATTTTGTCAAAAACGCATTTTAGGTTCATTTTGACAGTCCCTAGATAATTCCCTGATTGTTGGTATTTTTTTTTCAATCGGCACGGGGTGGGGGTAAATTCATTTTGCTAAATATGGATTTTACGTCAACTTTGCCAGTGTCTGATATTTTCCTTATTATACTTAACCATTGAAATTAATTATTGAATCTATTATTGAGACAGTTGTTTGTGTTAGTATTGCAATGTATAATTTCAATAAAACTTAGTTTAAAAAATATTTTTCAACTTTAAATGTATAGTAATTTTGGTTTTTGTTGTTTATTTTTTTAAGCAGTACGTAATTAAAAACAACCTTAATCCCCTAAAACCATAACCCAATTCGCAAAATGTTAATTCATAGGCTGTAGTTAAACTGTCATTGGGTACCACTAAAACCTTTCCGTTTTAATTTTCCGACCTAAATCAGAAGTCAGCATATACATGAATATAAATAAACTTTTGTTAAATTTGTGTTGTTATTTTAACATTAATTGCATTCACATGAAGAATATTTACGCGGTTGGTAAAATAAGCATAAAATTAGGTTTGTGTTAACAATACTCTTCCTACATTTTCACTCACAATTATTGACCCTATAAGTTTTAAAAATTAATAATTAAAGTATTTTTTAAAATCTATTTTAAAACATCATATTAATTTTATTTATTTTATTTTTACAGCAAGAAAACAATTTTATTTCTTATGCTTTCGTTCGCTCGGTAAATTTAGAATTTACCGAGCGAACGAAAACATAAGAAATAAAATTGTTTTCTTGCTGTAAAAAAAAAAAAAAAAAAAATAGTATTAGCTATTACAAAGCTAAGAGAGAGAGAAAGATAGATAGATAGATAGAGAGGGTGCAAAGTCATCAGTCAGCAGGCAAAGAAATCCCACCCCGTCCTATAACCTATTTTAGCTCCTCATACTAAGGCTTTCTACATGTTTTGAGAGAGGGGTAGAGAAATGTTATACTTACAGACAGAGATTGGTCGGTCTTAGACTTAATTGTAAATTACGACTAATTAGAATCAAATAAATAGGAATTTTTTTCAAACAATAGTTAGATTTATCATTAGGCAATATTTGGGGATATTTTCTATACTATTACTGTATCTAGAAAAAAATCCTTTAGCTGGCGAAGGTTGATAAACTCAGCTTTAGTATAATAATAAAATAATAATAATAATAATAATAATAATAATAATATATATATATATATATATATATATATATATATAATATGGGAGAATATGTGCTTAATTGAAGTCGGACCTAATTTTTTTATGAAAGTTAATTAATTAATAATTAATTAATTAGGCGGGATTACCTATTAAATTTAAGGCTAAACAAATCGAGAAAAATCAATAGCCTTAAATTTAATAGGTAATCCCGCCTAATTAATTAATTATTAATTAATTAACTTTCATAAAAAAATTAGGTCCGACTTCAATTAAGCACATATTCTCCCAAATATTGTCGGCTGAAAATAGCCATATCACAAACATCGTCTGTTTGTTTACTTCTCATATATATATATATTATATATATATATATATATATATATATATATATGAGGAAAAATGAGTAAAGAAAAGAAATGTAAATGGATAAAATTAATTTAATCGATATCACATTAATCGATATCACTTACACATGTGTTTCGGTCAGTTTATGTGCGTGAAAATATTTCGCACACATAGAAGAATCGACCTTCATCAGAGTGAACAAAATAAATGTTCACTCTGATGAAGGTCCATCCTTGTATGTGTGCGAAATATTTTCACACACATAAACTGACCGAAACACATGTGTAAGTGATATCGATTAATGTGATATCGATTAAATTCATTTTATCCATTTACATTTCTTTTCTTTACTCATTTTTCCTCATATTGTCGGATTCAATTCCTTTTCCATTATATATATATATATATATATTATATATATATATATATATTGAAGGTTTTTTCATTTTGAAATATATTGTTGCGTATTAGCTAATAGTAATACTGCTCCTTCATTATTTTTCTTTATTGACAATTATACTACTACTACTACTACTACTACTACTACTACTACTACTGTTTCACTGATGCTACTGCTGATAATATAATATAAAAGTTAAATATAAAATTCTGTCTAAGATTAGCTTAGATTTTTAGATTCTTCTTTTTTTTCACATTTAATATTTTAAATAAGAGACATTAATTTTTCACAGACGTTTCATGGCTTTGCACTTTTTTTAATTAAAAATTAAAATATACATTGTTATGTAGTATGTATTGTACATACTTTTTTTATTATTTTTCATGTTAACCATTCGCGTTAATGTATTTATTTTAATATTAGAAAAGAAATACAAATAAAATCATGATACTAATGCAGAATAGTGCGCAAGAGATAATACCATTAGATTACCTATTATATTTCATTTAGTTTTCTTTTCTTAGTTTTCGTAATGTTTTCAAATCAGTGCACTTTTCGATTTAAAAAAAATGATATACTATACTTAGTAGGTACCACCAATTTTCCCTGTGAAATTTAACCCCCCTATATCTAACACAATGAAACCTGCAAAAAAATTAATATTATCTTGAAAACATTTTTCTGTTCGAAAGAAGAAACATTAAACAAACTCCTGAAACTAAATTTTAAGCTTACGGAAATAATGAAAACAATGTTTTCATTTTTGCACCGTTAAATCAACTGAAATTTAACGTAGCCAAAAACAACTTACAACAAGAGGATTTTTTTAAAATTCTATAAAAAATCAATTAATGGTCCGATTTTCACAAAAATTTCCATAACTATTTACCTTTGGATGTAAATATATCTGAAATAGTTTTTTCCTAAAATAAATTAAGGGAAATATTTTTTACGAGGTCCATTGTATTTTATGAGATATTAAAAAAATGAATCGTCAAAAAATGATTTTTACTTTTTTTCTATAAAGATAAGAGTCCGAATAACTATATTAAAAATTTTGTATAATACTTTAGGCAGTAGATTTTGTAGGAAAAAAATCATGAATTCTGAAATAAAAAGTGCAAAAAAATGTCATAATATTATTATTTAAAACCTTTTTTTTTTTTTGCTTTTTTAATTGATATGTACTATATTCTATCAAATTGTCAAATTTTAAATCTTTTGTGTGCTTAAATAATTTTGTTTTTTTAATGTTTAAAAATCTTTTTTGTGTGTAAATATATATACGCATTAAATATCACCAGGGCTTGGCTTTTGAGAAAAAATGATATATTTGATTTATATTCATGAAGATGATTAAAAAATAAAATTTAAATGATAACAGCATGGATTTTTTTTTCATTTAATATTCTAGATTGTAGACATTAACATTTCTTTTCAGAGTAGCTGGATCAATGCAAGGTCTATTTTTTTTTTTACATAGGTACTTAAATGGGACATCCCACGAGGATTCAACACCCGATTCAGTAATAATGGATCTGCGGGACTAACTTTAAAAAATCCCCCTCTACCCAGGCGACGCTGGGTAGCCACTGCTAGTCTAATATATAGTAGGTTTACCCAATGTGTCGAAAATTCCGTGTTTTTACAAAACAAATTTTATAAAAGAAAAAATTATACATCAATATTTGTTCTGTTTAAAGTGGGGTGCTAAGTTTTCGACAAAAATTATAAGAAAACGATAATAAAGTGAAGTAGTTATTAAATAAATACGTTTTTAGAATCTAAAAATACGACATTTTAAACTTAACATCATAATACTCATACTTTAAATAAATTTTATATATTAATTTACTATAGCAGAAATACCTAATTAAATCAGAAGGTTTATAAATAAAATAACTGATGCATTATAAAGTTCATTCATTGATAAATTCAACACTGAAAATTTCATTAAAATTTGATAATTCTCTGAGTTTTGGTAATTTTTTTTTCAATCGGGGGGGGGGGGGGTATTTTGTAAAATAGGGATTTTACGTAATCTTAGACAGCGTTTACGGCCATATTTGAGCAAAATTGACCGAAAAAATAGTTTTAAATGTATTAGAAATAAATTACATGTGTATTATTATTATTATTATTATTATTATTATTATTATTATTATTATTATTATTATTATTATTATTATTTTACTGATGCTCATTATGTTACTACTTGTTGACTTTATTTTTTATACATTAGAAGCTTTTTATGGCCTTATTAAAAGAGGGAGCACATTGTAATGTACACTAGGTACCACCAAAATACGTCAGGTGATCAGTTTAGGCTATATTGAAGGAAGAAACGTAAATATTTTTGAACTTCTTTTTTAAATCTCGCAAAAAAGAAGAAATAACGAACATAAAGAGTTGTTACAAAGAAAAACACTTAATTCAAAGATAAAAATTATCCGATTGGGGAAAGTACTCACTGTTATCTTGAAAAATGAATAAAATAGTCCGTTTTTTTACAACAGGGTCAGTTTCTTTATTGATATTTTTTAACAGAATTCTGTAGTCATGGTTCTTTTATTAAAAAAAACAAACCGTATAGAAACTTATCAAAATCTTCTTATATAATTATATATAATTATCATTATAGAAAAAAAGTAAAAATCGTTTTTGTCGGTTCATTTTTTTCATATTTCATAAAATAAAATATTTTCCCTAATATATTTTAGGAAAAAAACTATTTCAAATATATTTTTATCCAAAAGTAAGTAATTATGGAAATTTTCGTGGAAATCGGACCATTGATTGATTTTTCATAGAATTTTAAAAAAGGCCTCTAGTCGTAACTTGTTTTTGGCTTCGTTAGATTTCAATTGATTTAATGGTGCGAAAATGTAAACATTGTTTTCGTTCATAATTTTCATTATTTTCGTAAGCAGAATTTTTTAAAAAAATTATCAGGAGCTTTTCTTTTTCTTTTTTTTTGTGTGTGTGTGTGTTTTTTTTTTCTTTTGAATGGACAAAAAAGTCTCAAGATAATATCAACTTTTATGCAAGTTTCATCGTGTTAAATATGAGGGTGGGTGTACATTTCACGGGTCAAATTAAAGGTTCCTAATGTATACAAAAGGTTAGAGGAACGAAATTTCAACCCAAATGATTATACATATCTAACATATCTAGATAAATTACACAATTATTTAGTCAACTGAAAATTGATTTCAAGTTAGTAGTAATTTAAATCACCACGTGTCCACTTTCAGTCGGGCTGCACTTGCACGGCTGCTAGGCCTCTGCTTGATATAGCCTTGCAACAGTCCCGATACTTTTTGACCACATCTAGTCTGTGTATCGGTGTGTGTAAAGAAAGAAAGAAAGAAAGAAAAAAAGAAAAAAAAACAAAAAAAAAAAAACAGTGCTATGAGAAAACACCATGTTTTATTTTATTAAGTGATTAGTAGGGATCATCAATTCAGTCACGTGATCAGTTTAGGCCATCTTGAATAAAACGGAAATAAATATTTCCGAACTTTGTTTATCAAAAATCTCGTAAAAAAAAAAAAAAAAAAAAAAAAAAACAATTAAAGATCGTACAGGGTTGTTACAAAGAAAAACAGTTAATTCAAAGATCAAATTATCTGATTGGGAAAAATTACATCGTTATCTTAAAAAATAAACAAACCTATCCGTATTACATGCGAAAGGGTAATTTTCAGGCAGCAATTTAGACGGGAAAAATACATATTATTACCCTCTTACGATTATACAAATACATATGGTTGAATGTAATGGACATACTTTTAGCCAAAATTTACTATTAAAATGAATAAAATCTTTAAAAACTTTAATATTAAAATTTACTATTAAAATGAATAAAAACTTGAAAAAATTTAATATTAAAATTTCACAGTTAAATTGACGTTAAAAAAATGTCTTCGGTTTTAGTATTAATTTTTTAAATCGAAAATGAAATGAAAATTTGATAAAATAATCAATATATACTTACTTTTTATTCTAATTGGTCTAAAAAGTTAAATAAAATAATTTTTTACGCTAAGAAAATCAAACTTTGGTTACTAAGAAGCGTCTCGTCTCTTTGTATAAAAACAAAACAGATAAGTCAGTTTTGCTCTTCCGTATATTCTAAGAATCACATATTACTATTCAACAATAAAAATTACAAATTCTTTTAAAAATATTAATCTAGCTCGGATAGGACCAATTTTTAGTTCACCTGAATTCTAAAATTCATATATTTAAATATCCGTAAAAAATTTATTTTCGATTTTTTCACACAGAAAAAATAATATATTTAATTTATTTCACTCCGAAAATAAAAATATTTAAGCACACAAAAGATTGAAAATCTCTTAAAAATTAATTTCTTAAAATTTTTTTTTTTTACAATTTAATAGAATATAGTACATACCAATTACAAAAGCAAAAAAAAGTTTTCAAATATTAATATTATGACATTTTTTGCACTTTTTATTTCCGATTTCATTAATTTTTCCTAAAAAAAACTACAGCGTTGTGTATTATACAATTTCATTGATATAGTTATTATAGTCTTCTTGTCGGACTCGGGAACCTTCTCTTCGAATTCGGAAACCTTCTCTTCGAACTCGGGAGCCTTCATGCTGTAATCGGGAGCATTAACGGGACTTTGAATCGAACCCTTTATTCAATCCCCGGGGTAGATCGTTCTCATTCCCTTAACCAGTCTCTTATCTTTATAGAAAAAAAAGTAAAAAAGTTTTCTGACGCGTCATTTTTTTTATCTCATAAAATAAAATAGGGGGGGGGGAATAGACCTCGTAAAAAATATTTCCCTTAATATATTTTTAGAAAAAAACTATTTCAGATATATTTACATCCAAAGGTAAACATTTGTGGAAATTTTCGTGAAATTCAGACAATTGATTGATTTTTCATAGAATTTAAAAAAAAAACTCTTATCGTAACTTGTTTTTAGCAACGTTAAGTTTCAGTTGATTTAACAGTGCAAAAATGAAAACATTGTTTTTCAATCATAATTTTCATTATTTCCGTAAGCTGAATTTTTTAAAAAAATCATCAGGAGTTTGTTTAATATTTTTTCTTTCGAATGGAAAAATTTTTTTTAAAGAAAATATTAATTTTTCTGCAAGTTTCATTGTGTTAAATATAAGGGGGGGGGGTAAATTTTACAGGGTAAAATTGGTGGTACCTAGTGTAAAGAAAGAAAAACAGGAAAAAAAACAAAAAACAGTGCTATGAGAAAACATGTTTTTTTTTTTTGTTTTTTTTAAGTGATTAGTATTTAATTTTAAAAATATTATTACTTTTTATTTTTTAATCATAAACTTGATTTGAAGAAATTTACAGAAAAACATATCTATTAAAAAACAACAAAAACATGAACAATCGTATAGAAGTTATTAAAGGAACAAACAAACAAAAACAACAAATTTTCATAGAAATTAGTAAACAGGATATTTGAAAAATGTAAAGATAGAATTTATTCATATGTAAATTTTCTGCTATAATATTAGACAGTCTTACTAACTTTTGACCACGCATAGTATATATTATATATGTGTGTGTGTTGTGTGTGTGTGTGTGTGTGTGTGTGTGTGTAAAAATAGAAAAATAGAAAGACCCGTGCCAAATCATATAAAGATTATTTAAAAACAGATTTGTCCATAGAATAATATTTTCCATCCTTTACTGCAACCCTTATTCTGAGTAATAGTTTACAGTAATACGGCCTTTTCAAAATCTCATCAAGTGGTTCCTGTATCCCCTTACCACTATAAAACGTATCCTTCATAGAATTCTGTAAATAGCGGATCTGAATGACTCAAAATCAAACTTTAGACAAAAGACATTGTGTTAACAGAACGAACACGTCAAATTGATATTTTTTTTCTTTTTCTTTTCTTTTTCTTTTTTTTTTTTAAAGAAAGGCCAGTGCTATGAGGGAACACAATGTTTTGTTTTTTAATTGATTAGTATTTAACTAATTAACTAAAAATGACTTTTCATCTTTTAATCATAAATTTGATTAGTTAGAAATTGCATAAAAATTATTTAGAAACAAATAAAAAAACAAATTTTCATAGAAATTAGTAAACAGGATATTTGAAAAAAGTAAAGATAGAATTTATTTACATGTAAATTTTCTGCTATAATATTAGTCAGTCTTACTAACTTTTGAACACACCTAGTGTGTGTGTGGGGCGGAGTAAAGAAAGAAAGAAAAAAAAAAGAAAGACCAATACTATGAGGGAACTGCATGTTTTATTTTCTTAAGTGATTAGTATTTAATTAATTAACAAAATTACTTTTCATTTTTCAATCATAAACTTGATTTGTTAAAAAATTAATATGAAGAAATTTACAGAAAAAATATATTAAAAAACCAACAAAACATGCCAAATTGTATAAAATTGTTTAAAACCCCCAAAACAAACGCAAATTAACAGATTGCTCTTATGGCAAACAAACTCCAAGTCCTGTTATTTATTTTAATCGTGTGAAGCAATCAAGTTAATTTTTTGATTGGTCCTTTTAAGAAATTTCTAGGGCAGCTTTTAATTATCGAACGTTTAATAATCAGCAATTATAATTATTTAATTATTTGATATATTATCCAAAATCTTGATATAAGTCATTTTGATCAGTTATTCTAGAAAAATTTTAAACTATCTGGACCCATTGGCGCATTTTAGAAATTTCTGACATTTTAAGGTTTTGTCATCTGGGATCAGGTGGTATTAAATTTTAAAAGTAGGTATCTTTAAAAGTCAGGTGTAAGGGAGATAAATGCGGGGAAATCAAGTTAATGGACTAGATTTTTACGTGTAAATATTTAAATTCTATGGTAGCCTATACGGTAAAATTATACTTTTTAGTATGTATTTCCACATGCGGTTATTTTTAAGTAAACGTGGAAACCCAATGTTTACTTTTTCGTATTTTCAACAGATTGTGATTAACAAGTGAAATCGGGTGCCTTGTAAGATGTACCAATCTTTTAATTAGGAATTTAATTTTTCTAGAAAATAATATGAAGAATTTCATAGAAAAAATTATGTTTAAAAAAATCAAGAAATATGCCAAATCTGATAAAAATTGTAAAAAAAAAAAAAAAAAAGACTTAAATTCACAGAAATGTGTTAGCTCAAAACCCTTTCATAAAAATTTCATCTGGCCAGTCTCTCAGGAAAAGGTTAAAAACAAAAAGAAAAACTCACATTTTTATATTAAAAAACAAAAACAAAACATGACAAATCATATAAAAAACTACTTTAAAAAATTAAATTTTTATATAAATTTTGTGTTAACTGAAAATCCTTTCATGAAAATTTCATCTGGCCAGTCTATCAGGTAAAGGTTGTTTAAAAAAATGAATCAGTAGAACTTGTGGAATTTCCCAGCTGAATTGTTCTAAATTAAAAATAAAATGAAGTAATTAGTAAAAATTAACTTCCTAATCATCATCATCATCATCATCAATAATAACAGAAGATCTGTCTTTTACAATGACATCCGTTCCATCATTTTTTGTGGTAAACTTTCTGTAATCCATATTTGTTTCAACGCATTTTAATTTTTATTTGGGTTCCCGTTATCTTTTCATATTCCTTGAAAACCCACAGCCTTCTATTGTCCATAGAATAATATTTTCCATCCCTTTTAGCAACTCTTATTCTGGGTAAACTGTCTACAGTAATATGTCCGTTCAAGAGTTCACCAAGTGTTTCCTGTATCTTCTTACCATTACGAAATGTAATACTTATAGAATTTTGTGCATAGCGGATTTCTGAAAGACTCAAATCTAAAATTTTTTAGAAGACATTGTGTTAACAGAATGAACACGTCAAAATTTATTTGCTTTTTAAAAAAAAGAAAAAGTTTTCTTTTAAGTGGGATGGTTAGAATGATACAGAATTGGACAGACCGTTGATTTTTTTTCTTCTTATAGACGGTTTGATGTAAATTCTTGGTAGAGGTATATGTTAAGTTCAAACTTATAATTGTGTGGTTCCTTTGCTGGTCACAGTTTTAGATATAAAGATATCTTTACAAATGTCCATTTCATATGTAACAGATCTTGTGAAAATCCCCTGAATTAGTCACTCATTTCGTTTATTATATTAAACTTTTGTATCGTTCGTCAGAAAATAGTTGGAGAAAATTCCGATATTAAAAATTGTGTCAAATTGGAGATTTTTGTATTTGAAAAAATTGTTTTTTACAGTGTAAAACAGCGCGATGTAATATTTTTCTCTCTGGTATTTTATCTTTTTTTTTTTTAATTTAAAATTTTAAAAGACTTGTGGATTCAAGTGAAAACCAGAAGTGTTCCTATGTCAGTTTTGTAATCTTTTTCTTTGGTTATGATTTTTTTTTTAAGTATTTACGTAAGTCGTAGATGTAATTAAAAAATCTCTCTCTGCTCACACAACTGTTGTATTAATTGTCGATTTCGTCAGGATGGACTTTTTAGTCAATTTTCTCTGTCTCTATAACTCTTCTTTTTCTAGTGTCAATCGGGTATTTTCGGGTATTTCGAATCTCAGAAATAAATGAATGGTCAGTTGTTGGCTGTAACTTTAACGTTGACTGTCACTTCACAAATAAAGAAAGGTTTTATTTATTGTTAGTTTTGCTTCAATCCTGTTTGCCAAAAAAACCCACTTATGATTTTCCAAGAATTATTCCATTCTCAGGAAGCATTTAATTTCATTTTAAATTTTATTTTGTACTTCAAATTGAATATCTATCTGAATAATGTGACTTTTGATTGTTTATTTATAGAAATCTCGGGAAATATATTTCTCTGAATAATATATATTATGAAAGGATATAGGCGTTGAGTTAATACAGTTGGTGGTCATCTCTGTGCTGAAGGTTCAATCCTGCCAAGACGACAGCAACATAGAATACTTAACCAGCTTAACACTTGTTACCCAGTCATGGTTAAGGGAATGAGAAAAATCTATCCCGGGGATTGAATAAAGGGTTCGATTCAAGTTCCGTGAATGCTCCCGATTACAGCATGAAGGCTCCCGAGTTCGAAGAGAAGGTTTCCGAATTCGAAGAGAAGGTTCCCGAGTCCGACAAGAAATACTGGATGGCACATCGGCCGAAACGTTGAATAGATAACAATAAAAATGGGGACAATAGTCCCGAATTAAACAAAAAAAAATACTCGGAAGTTACGTTGCGAAAAATTGCGCATTTTTAATAATAAATTTTTAGATTTTAATTTTAAAAAGCCTTTTTGTTTGTCAATCGAAGGTATACTTGCGGTTACGTGACAGAGGGATATTGCCATGAGACATGGGACTGAGATCTC
>CM042168.1:18105517-18143283 GCA_023376005.1 Doryteuthis pealeii | reverse complement strand
GAGAGAGATGACCATTCCTAAAATGGACAAGAGAGGAGCTCCGGTAGATGAACCAAAGGACAAGGAAATTTATGACCATGTACAAGGCATTACACCCGAGAGACGACAGACATACTTTATGTTTCAAGAAAAGAAGTGAGAAGGGGTCTCGCCAGCATTGAAGGTAGTGTAGATACGTCAATCTGAGCACTTGACGAATACACTAATGGAAATACTAATTGACAAGCAGAAATAAATCAAAAACTAAAAAAAAAAAAAAAAAAAAAAAAAACAGAAATGGGAAGAAAAACAACCATATGGGTACGTCAAGCAACAAAACTGAAGATATATCACATCAGAATGTTACATAATCTATGCATTATATCACGGGTGGGACTTTCCATGGAATATTACAGAAAGCCCGCGAAAAACGTGAAGTCACGTGGGACCTGGTTTGGGTCTTCAGTTTCGGCTTGGACGTCAGGCAGATAAGATGTTACTGCTTTAGCTGAAGACTCACTGCACACGTGCGCTGTGATTAGTTAGAGAAAATATGTTTAGTTGAGAAATAAAAGTTTAATATGGTTTTGTGGTTGATAAATCAAGACTGACCTAGAAGACCAGACACGAAGTCCCCGAGACTAGGTCCAGACGCTGGAAGAAGAAGAAGGTAAGATACCAAAGATGAGCAGAAAAATAATAGAAGTAAGAAAGGAAAAAGTGTATGCAGCAAGAAGACATGGACATGGCTAAGAAGAGGAAACCTCAAAAGAGAAACTGAATCTCTTATAATCGCAGCACAAGACAATGCCATAAAAACAAACTAGATAAAGACAAAAATAGACAAGACGCAACAGAATAGCAAGTGCAGAATGTGTGGAGACAGAGACGAAACAGTTTATCATATAATAAGCGAATGCAGCAAACTAGCAAAGGGAGTACAAGGCTAGGCATAACTATGTGGGAAAGGCAATCCACTGGGAATTATGCAAGAAATTCAAATTTCACCATACAACTAAATGGTACAAACACAAGTCTGAAACTGTCTTGGAGAATGAGACGCATAAAATTCTCTGGGACTTCGAGGTACAAACGGGTCACCTAATCCCGGCCAGGAGACCGGACCTAGTATTGATCAACAAGAAGAAGATAACATGTGATTTCGAGGATTTTGCCGTCCTGGCCGACCACCAAGTGAAAATGAAAGAAAGCGAAAAGATAGACAAATACTTAGACCTTGCCAGAGAACTGAGAAACTGTGGAATATGAACGTGAAGGTCGTACCAATTGTAATTGGTGCACTTGGAATGGTCCGAAAAGGTCTGGAAAAGAATTTAGGTTAACTGGAAATCAGAGGAAGAATCGAGGCCATCCAGACTACAGCACTGTTAAGATCGTCTAGAATACCCAGGAGAGTCCTGGGGACCCGAGGAGACTTGCTGTCGTTCAGCCTCCAGTGAACCACCGGCTACGGCAGGTGTGAAAAATTAATAATAATAATAATAATAATAATAATAATAATAATAATTTATTATTATTATGTTTATCCCTGTGAGTTTTTCACATCAGCTTTAGCTGGTGGTCTTTCACTGGAGTCTTAGTCCCAAGTTTCCTCAGGTCCCGGACTCTTCTGAGTATTCTAGCCGATTTCAGCAATGCAGTTGTATGGATGGTCTCAATTCTTCCGCTGATATCTAGCTCCTCCAGTCTTTTTTCCGAGCTTTTTAAGACCGCCCCTAGGGCCTAACTAATAAAATATTAAATATTGAATAAAACATTAAAACATTAAAACTAAAACATTAAAATTAAAATTTTAAATAAAACCAAGATATTAGAGATCAATAACACCAAGTAATTATTCATTAAACCCGGTTTTGTTAAAACCAGTATGCAAATTAACCAAACCATATATTATCTAAACCTTTATTTCTTAGTGATATATATATATTTACCAACTCCTCCGCACGAGCAGGATACGACACAAGGTCAATTTCTTAAGCGGAGTTCAACAGGTTTGAATTCAGAGTTTTCCTTCTCCTAGACTGGTTACCAAGCCATGGTTAAAGAACCCAGTCTGTCCTGCTATTTACCCATAGCTGGAGGGAGAGTAGGATTCATACCTTTCCCAAGGGTATTAGCGCTAAGTGAAATGCAATTACCACGTCCAGGATTTGAACTCGGGGCGACGAGTCCATTTCCCATGACTTTAACCATTACATCACGCGCTTCCTACTAAATGATTCTTAGTGATATATAAGACACATTGCAGGATTTTAAGTACACTAATAACATGGGCTGTTTTGAGGCAAATCTAACTCGGATTTTCATACAGATATTGTTAATAAATAAGATTTATTCTAAGTATTAAGGATTTTAACTATGAATTAAATACTCATTGATAAAATTTACACAATTCCCGAGAGTATTGTGATGTAAGCAGTGGTGTAGTTTTGGTTACAGACAGGCACCAATTTTTTCCGAAAAATAAAAGAATAAACCAATAATATTAGAGATCAATAATACCAAGTAATTATTTATAAAATTCATTTTTATTAAAATACATTGGAGAATAAAACAATATGTGATCAATACGACCAAGTAATTATTTATTAAACCCAGTTTGTTAAAACCAGTATGCAAATTAATCAACCCATATATTATGTAAACCTTTATTTCTTAGTGATATACAAGACACATTTGAGGCAAATCTAACTCAGATTTTCATAGTGACATTGTTATAAATAAGATTTAACACATCACTCAATAAGTTCCTGGCCTAACTAATAAAACAACTTTAAGGCAAAATTCGACTTTATTTATCAACATAGTCTCCTTCTAGGGTGATACACTGATTCCAACGCTTCTCTAACAATTCAATGCCTTTTTTGTGGAACGATTTGTCTTTGACCTCAAAATACGCTTCAGTTTCCGATATCACTTCTTTATTGGAGCCAAATCTCTTTCCCTGGAGTATTCTCTTGAGATCTGCAAACAGCCAGTAGTCGCTGGGAGCCAGATCTGGAGAATAGGGTGGGTACGGAAGAAATTAAAAGTACAATTCATGTAATCTTTTTCGCTCTTTTTTTGTATATTCTTCGAGTCCTTGGATTGTGGCCTCTACACAGTCCTCTAGGTTGGCAAGACATCTTCCACATTCATTGATTGATAGGCTATCTATATCGTCTCTAGTGTGTAACGCCTTGTGCATTGTCATTGATTTCCTAATTCTTTGGTCAATCTGTCTGAGTTCTTTCGTCCATTTTAAGAATGGCACAGAGTATCTTATAATGGGGACGGTCCAGGTATTTACTCTTTTGATGAGATTTCGACTGCTTAGCTTGGTTTCAAGGAGTTTTCTTATTCTCCTGGGGTATTCTTTTTCAACTTTTCCTTTTATCTCTGTTTGCTTGATATTGTCTGCTTCTAGAATTCCTAAATATTTGTAACTTTCTTTTTCTTCAAGTGATTTTATAGTGTCCTGATTTGGTTGTTGTATTCCGTCCATTATTATTACTTCCCCCTGTTTTATTACTTGCATAGCAAATTTTTCGATTCCGAATTCCATTCCTATATCTGGGCTATATATTCGAATGGTTTGAACCAATGATCTTAGCGCTTTTTCATCTTTTGCAATTTTTTTTTATGTCATCCATGTATATAAGGTGGTTTATTTTTTCCTGCGAGTTAGTGAATTTGCATTCCCCAGTGCATTTTCTAAGTATATAATTTAGTGGCATTATTATTATTACTAGCAAATGTATGCACCCTCCGGGTGCAAGTATTTAAGTTTTAATGTAATAAAATATTAGATTAATTTAGAAAGGCTAATGAAACTAAATAAAAATGCAGATAAAAAGATTTGAAACTGAGGGTGTATAATCAAAAAATAGAACAACTGAAACTTACTCTTCCCCCACTCTCGTCTTTCATTGCTAAATTTTCCTAATTTAACTATTTAGTTAAAATAGGAAGTAAAGAATAAGATTAAAGTTATTTCCTCTTGTTAACGGATTTCTTTTAAGATTTATCTTCGAGATTTTTGCTAATATTCATTAAGATAAAATCAAACAATTAGAAATCAGTAATACTAAGCACATATTTATTAAAATCAGATTTTTTATATCAATATGCAAATTAGCCTTCCCATTCACACTGTAAACTGCTATTTTGTAGTATATATAAAAACAAGTGCATGTTATTAATATGTAGATATTTTCAACAGTATTAATAATATAAAGCAATTTTATCAATAATTGAGGTTTAAATAAAAATAAAATCCTGTAGAATGTGACGTAAATAACAAAGGAAATTGTGACTTGAATAGTAATATAGTTTCGGTTACAGACAGAAAAACACACAATCTCCATTATAATAAGATTATTATTATTATTATTATTTTTATAATTATTATTATTCTCATCATCATCATCATCATTATTTTCTCCTTTTGAGTTTTCACATCAGCATTAGCTGATGGTCTTTCACTGGAGTCTGAGTGACAGCAAGTCTCCTCAGGTCTCCAGGACTCTTCTGAGTGTTCTGGCAGATTGCAGCAGTGCAGTGTTCTGAATGGTTTCAATCCTTCCTCTGATTTCCAAACATTCCAGACCCTTTTCCAATCCTTTTGGGACTGTTCCAAGTGCACCAACTACAATTGGTATCACCTTTACTTTCATATTCCATAACTTTTTTAGTTCTCTGGCAAGGTCCAGATATTTGTCTATTTTTTCATTTTCCTTTAACTTCACCCTATTATTATTATTATTATTATTATTGAGTTTTTCACATCAGCGATAGCTGATGGCATTTCCCTGGAGTCTGAGTGACAACAAGTCTCCTCAGGTCTCCAGAATTTTTCTGAGTATTCTCGCCGATTGCAGCAATCCAGTAGTCTGGATGGTCTCAATTCTTCCAAGTTTTTGGGGACCGTTCTAAGTGCATCAACTACAATTGGTATCACTTTGACCCCCATATTCCACAGCTTTTTCAATTCTCTGGCAAGCTCTAGGTATTTATCCATCTTTTCATTTTCCTTCAGCTTCACCCTGTGATTTGCTGGAACCGCAAAAATCCACCAGTTGACAAATTCTCTTTTTTTTTTTTTGCTAATCAATGTTAGGTCTGGTTTCCTGGCTGGGATAGGGTGATCCGTCTTTATCTCGAAGTCCCAGAGAATTTTATGCGTTTCATTCTCAAGAACAGGTTCTGGTTTATGCATATACCATTTTGTTGTATGGTAACATTTTTTTGCATAATTCCCAGTGGATCACCTTCCCAACCCAGTCGTGCCTAGCTTTGTATTCTTGTTGTGCTAGTTTGCTACATTCGCTTAATACTTGGTTTACAGTTTATTATTATTATTATTATTATTATTATTATTATTATTATTATTATTGTTGTTGTTGTTGTTGTTTGTAATTTCTCCAAGTAGTACTAGCTGGCAGCTTTCGATAGGGGCCAAGTGACAGCAAGTCTCTTCAGTCTTCCAGATTAGTTTGGTTTGGTTTGGTTTGTTTTACAACATATCAACCTCAGTGGGTCATTTAATGCCGGCAAAGTTTTGAAATAAATTCAATCTTAATGGATACTTAATTTTTATAAACTCATGTTTTCCTATTTAACCCATAGATGGGACCCTAACAGGTACTACCACTCCGGGTCAGAGTGGACCAGGGAGCTATAATGATGAAGGGGTGCTCCACATTCCCCAAACCTTCAAAACTGGAACCTCACCATCAGATAGTTTAATGTCATTCCCAGAACATGAAGACCCTCTGCCACCGCCTTCTAGCACCCATATGATAAAAAGGGTTTGGGCTTGCCATAAGGCAATAGGGTCGGGACAATCATATAGGTACTAGGGCTTGACGTGACCAGCATATTGATCTGAGGGGGCTCTGCGACCGCCTTTCTAGCCCAAGTGAGCGCCAAAGTGGAGTATTGCATTTCATGGACTGCTCAGCCACCAGGATTCCGTCCTTAAGCATCACGGGTCGCCACACACGGCCAACAGGTAGCCTCATTGTGGAAGTCTTACATCTCTGCAGAGGTGCAGTCGGTGTATTCTAACGCCCCAGCCGACAGGGCGGAGTCTTCCAGAACTCTTCTGAACATTTTTGACGATATCATTTCTCTGGTCTTGATAGTTTTAACTCTTCTTCGGATTTCCAGTTACTCTAGTCTCTTTTCAGTTTTGTTTTGTTCCAGGTGCTCTGGTTGTAATTGGTATCACTGTCACCGAAATGTTCCATAGTTTTTTTGTTTTTTTAGAGTTATTCGTTTTACTTTTTTATTTTAATTTTTAAAAATGTAATTCTTTAAAAATTTCTTAGTTCTCCGGCATGGTCCATGTATTCTTTTTTTTTTTCCTTTTACTCATGAATACGTACGGTAACTTTCTGCGTCTCATTTTCCAGGACAGATTCCGGTTTGTGAATGTACTGTTTGTCTGTATGATCAATGTCGAGATGCTTGCACAATTCCCAGTGATCCTCCTTCCCCTCTCACTTGTCCATTGTCTTGGTTTGTTGATGGTTGGTTAGATTTTACGACATGTCAACCCTTTGTAGGTTATTTTTGAAGACATTTTTGTTTTATTTATTTTTGCTGGGTATTTAAGGTTTTTTTTCACACAATTTTTAAACTCATTTTTAACTATTTAACCCATAGAATGGACCTGACAGGTGATACCATCCCGGATCAGAGTGGACCTGGGAGTAATGGCGATGAAAATTGGTTGGTTGGTTGGAATTATACGGCATGTCAACCCTTGTTGGGTTATTTTGTACAGAAGGCATTTTGATTTCTTCATTCTTGTTGGGTATTCAATTTTTTTAACTCAATTTTTAAACATTCTAATTCACATTTTATCTATTTAACACTATCTATTTTCACTATATATATATATATATATATATATGTGTGTGTGTGTGTGTGTGTGTGTGTATGAAGAAACCATAGAGACTATAAAAAATCCGACAAAATATAAGAATATTAAAAGAAAGGTAGATAAACCAACACAGACAATTAATTCGTTTATTTCGTTTGTATTTGTTAAATAGATCCTGATGAAGTCTTTTAATAAATAAAGGTGAAATATTGAATCAATCCATTGTTTGTGTTGATCTATTTAACTTTCCTTATATATATATATATGTATATATGTGAAGAAAAGTAGACAAACACGAGATCCCGTGTTTGTCTACTTTTCTCCACATATTGTCTGATTAACCTCCTCATATTTCTCCCATATATATATATATATATATAAGAGAGAGAGAGAGGGGGGAAGTGCTAGTACCTGAATGGGACCCATACAGGTACTAGCACTCCGGGTCAGAGTGGAACTGGGAGTAATGACCATGAAGGAGTACTACACATTCCCTCAGAGTTCCAGAATTGGAACATCATCACCAGATGCTGTTTAACGTCATACACAGGACACTATGACCTCATCCACTGCCTTCTAACACATATTTTATAAAGGGTTGGGGCTTGCCATTAGGGCAATAGGGTTGGGACAATCATATAAGAGCCATGGAGGAACGTGGTCTAATGGTTAGATTCGTAGGAAATCGACTCATCAACGCGAGTTCAATTCCTAAAGCTGTTGGCATTTCACATGGCGCTAATACCCTTGGGAAAGGTATGAATCCAATTCTCCTCCAGCTATGGGTAAATAAGGCAGACTGGGATCTTTAACCATGGCTTGGTAACCAGTCTAGGAGAAGGAAAACTCTGAATTTAAACCTGTTAAACTCCGCTTAAGAAATGGACCTTGTGTCGCATCCTGCTCGTGCGGAGGGGTTGGTAAATACATATAAGAGCCAGGTCTTGACAGTACCAGCCGATTAATCGGAGCGGGCCTCTTCGACCGCCCGTCTAGCCCAAGTAAGGTCCAAAGTGACGTGGTGCATGCCATGGACTGATTAGCCACAAGGGTTCCACCTTTAAGCATCACGGGTCATACCCAGGAATCTAAGACCCCCAGCCTTCTAGCACACATACGATAAAAAGGGCTGGGGTTATGCAAAAAGTGCAATAAGGTCGGGACAATCATATAAGTGCTGGGGCTCGATTGATCCGACGGAGCCTCCCCGACCACCAGAGTCTACAACCCCAGCTGACATGGTCATGTATTTTTTCTGTTTTAGTCTGACGCGTTTGTTTACCCCCCTCTCCCTCTCTCTCTCTCTCTCTCTCCATACCCTAAACTTGATATTCTCACAAAATAAAAGGCTAATTCGTAAACAGCAGAATAAAGGAGTTTTAGCTTGAAAGGGGGGGAGGGGTAACCAGGACCAAATATATACAGAATTGTCCCCCTTATTTTCTTACAAACTTGATTGGAAATTTTGAAATCTAATATATAAATAGATTGAAGTGTTTCTTATCGAACTCAGGAACAGTCTTTTCGATGAAATGTCACTTCGGCCAAATTTCCATTCGTTAATATGACCGTTCAGTGAAATTTCCGTTCGATGAACGGTCTATTCGATTAAAAGTCTATTCGGGGAAATGTCTGTCGGCCACATGTCCGTTCGGTAAAATGACCGTTCGGCTAAATGCCCGTCGGTGAATATATATATATATATATATATATATATATATATATATATATATATATATCATACGAGGAAATGATATTGAACCAACTATTCTTCTACTTTTTTTTAAAAAACTTTTTCTATCACGGATGTTCAAATCGGCTAAAATATAACCCTTGTGTTTTTTTTTATTTATCATTTTAATTAACCTAAAATCTTCAGACGATTAACCATGAATTCAAACGCAGTTTCGGAGCTTAATCGTTACTGCTCACTCATTGGCACTACAAACAGCATAAATGCCACCAGACTTATTGATCTGTCGGTCGACCTTTTGTCTGGCCACCCAGTTCCCATCTAGCTTTTGCTTTTGGTGTTTAGCTTTTTTCTAATCTCAACAAAAAACAAAATGAAACCTCTTAAGAAACAAACATACAGCTTTTTTTATTTTGTCTTGTCTCATGTCATATCCCTCTATCAATGTATCATGTCATATCCCTCTGTCAACGTATCATGGCATATCCCTATGTCAACATATCATGGCATATCCCTCTGTCAATATATCATGGCATATCCCTCTGTCAATATATCATGGAATATCCCTCTGTCAATATATCATGGAATATCCCTCTGTCAATATATCATGGCATATACCTCTGTCAATATATCATGGAATATCCCTCTGTCAATATATCATAGCATATCCCTCTATCAATATATCATGACATATACCTCTGTCAATATATCATGGCATGTCCTCATGGAAATATCCCTCGTCAATATATCATGGAATATCCCTCAGTCAATATATCATGGAATATCCCTCTGTCAATATATCATATCATATCCCTCTATCAATATATCATGACATATACCTCTGTCAATATATCATGGCATGTCCCTCAGTCAATATATCATGGAATATCCCTCTGTCAATATATCATGGAATATCCCTCTGTCAATATATCATGGCATGTCCCTCAGTCAATATATCATGGAATATCCCTCTGTCAACATATCATGGCATATCCCTCTGTCAATATATCATGGATATCCCTCTGTCAATATATCATGGAATATCCCTCTGTCAATATATCATGGAATATCCCTCTGTCAATATATCATATGACATATCCCTCTGTCAATATATCATGGAATATCCCTCTGTCAATATATCATGGAATATCCCTCTGTCAATATATCATGGCATATCCCTATGTCAACGTATCATGGCATATCCCTCTGTCAATATATCATGGACATATCCCTCTGTCAATATATCATGGCATGTCCCTCTCTTCAATATATCATGACATATCCCTCTGTCAATATATCATGGCATATACCTCTGTCAATATATCATGGAATATCCCTCTGTCAATATATTATGGAATATTCCTCTGTCAATATATCATGACATATCCCTCTGTCAATATATCATGGCATGTCCCTCTCTTCAATATATCATGACATGTCCCTCTGTCAATATATCATGGCAATACCTCTGTCAATATATCATGGAATATCCCTCTGTCAATATATCATGGAATATATCCCTCTGTCAATATATCATGACATATCCCTCTGTCAATATATCATGGCATATCCCTCCGTCAATATATCATGGAATATCCCTCTGTCAATATATCATGGCATGTCCCTCTCTTCAATATATCCATATCCCTCTGTCAATATATCATGACATATCCCTCTGTCAATATATCATCATGTCAATATATCATGACATATCCCTCTGTCAATATATCCCTCTGTCAATATATCATGGAATATCCCTCTGTCAATATATCATGGCATGTCCCTCAGTCAATATATCATGTTATATCCCTCTGTCAATATATCATGGAATATCCCCCTGTCAATATATCATGGCATATCCCTCAGTCAATGTCTCATGGCATATCCCTCTGTCAACGTACCGCAAGTATACCTTCGATTGACAAACAAAAAGGCTTTTTAAAATTAAAATCTAAAAATTTATTATTAAAATGCGCAATTTTTCGCAACGTAACTTCCGAGTATTTTTTTTTGTTTAATTCGGACTATTGTCCCCATTTTTATTGTTATCTATTCAACGTTTCGGCCGATGTGCCATCCAGTATTTCTTGTCGGACTCGGGAACCTTCTCTTCGAATTCGGAAACCTTCTCTTCGAACTCGGGAGCCTTCATGCTGTAATCGGGAGCATTCACGGAACTTTGAATCGAACCCTTTATTCAATCCCCGGGATAGATTTTTCTCATTCCCTTAACCATGACTGGGTACAAGTGTTAAGCTGTGTTAAGTATTCTATGTTGCTGTCGTCCTTGGCCAGGATTGAACCTTCAGCACAGAGATGACCACCAACTGTATTAACTCAACGCCTATATCCTTTCATAATATATATTATTCAGAGAAATATATTTTCCGAGATTTCTATAAATAAACAATCAAAAGTCACATTATTCAGATAGATATTCAATTTGAAGTACAAAATAAAATTTAAAATGAAATTAAATGCTTCCTGAGAATGGAATAATTCTTGGAAAATCATAAGTGGGTTATTTTTGGCAAACAGGATTGAAGCAAAACTAACAATAAATAAAACCTTTTCTTATTTTGTGAAGTGACAGTCAACGTTAAAGTTACCAGCCAACAACTGACCATTCATTTATTTTCTGAGATTCGAAATACCCGAAATACCCGATTGACACTAGAAAAGAAGAGTATAGAGACAGAGAAAATTGACTAAAAAGTCCATCCTGACCAAATCGACAATTAATACAACAGTTGTGTGAGCAGAGAGAGATTTTTTTAATTACATCTACGACTTACGTAAATACTTAAAAAAAAATCATAACCAAAGAAAAAGATTACAAAACTGACATAGGAACACTTCTGGTTTTCACTTGAATCCACAAGTCTTTTAAAATTTTAAATTAAAAAAAAAAAAGATAAAATACCAGAGAGAAAAATATTACATCGCGCTGTTTTACACTGTAAAAACAATTTTTCAAAATACAAAAATCTCCAATTTGACACAATTTTAATATCGGAATTTCTCCCAACTATTTTTCTGACGAACGATACAAAAGTTTAATATAATAAACGAAATGAGTGACTAATTTCAGGGGATTTTCACAAGATCTGTTACATATGAAATGGACATTTGTAAAGATATCTTTATATCTAAAACTGTGACCAGCAAAGGAACCACACAATTATAAGTTTGAACTTAACAATATACCTCTACCCAAGATTTACATCAAACCGTCTATAAGAAGAAAAAAAATCAACGGTCTGTCCAATTCTGTATCATTCTAACCATCCCACTTAAAGAAAACTTTTTCTTTTTTTTAAAAAAGCAAATAAATTTTGACGTGTTCATTCTGTTAACACAATGTCTTCTAAAAAAATTTTAGATTTGAGTCTTTCAGAAATCCGCTATGCACAAAATTCTATAAGTATTACATTTCGTAATGGTAAGAAGATACAGGAAACACTTGGTGAACTCTTGAACGGACATATTACTGTAGACAGTTTACCCAGAATAAGAGTTGCTAAAAGGGATGGAAAATATTATTCTATGGACAATAGAAGGCTGTGGGTTTTCAAGGAATATGAAAAGATAACGGGAACCCAAATAAAAATTAAATGCGTTGAAACAAATATGGATTACAGAAAGTTTACCACAAAAAATGATGGAACGGATGTCATTGTAAAAGACAGATCTTCTGTTATTATTGATGATGATGATGATGATGATTAGGAAGTTAATTTTTACTAATTACTTCATTTATTTTTTTTAATTTAGAACAATTCAGCTGGGAAATTCCACAAGTTCTACTGATTCATTTTTTTTAAACAACCTTTACCTGATAGACTGGCCAGATGAAATTTTCATGAAAGGATTTTCAGTTAACACAAAATTTATATAAAAATTTAATTTTTTTTAAAGTAGTTTTTTATATGATTTGTCATGTTTTGTTTTGTTTTTTAATATAAAAATGTGAGTTTTTCTTTTTGTTTTAACCTTTTCCTGAGAGACTGGCCAGATGAAATTTTTTATGAAAGGGTTTTGAGCTAACACAAAAATTTCTGTGAATTTAAGTCTTTTTTTTTTTTTTTTACAATTTTTATCAGATTTGGCATATTTCTTGATTTTTTAAACATAATTTTTCTATGAAATTCTTCATATTATTTTCTAGAAAATTAAATTCCTAATTAAAAGATTGGTACATCTTACAAGGCACCCGATTTCACTTGTTAATCACAAATCTGTTGAAAATACGAAAAAGTAAACATTGGGTTTCCACGTTTACTTAAAAAATAACCGCATGTGGAAATACATACTAAAAAGTATAATTTTACCGTATAGGCTACCATAGAATTTTAAATATTTACACGTAAAAATCTAGTCCATTAACTTGATTTTCCCGCATTTATCTCCCTTACACCTGACTTTTAAAGATACCTACTTTTTAAAATTTAATACCACCTGATCCCAGATGACAAAACCTTAAAATGTCAGAAATTTCTAAAATGCGCCAATGGGTCCAGATAGTTTAAATTTTTCTAGAATAACTGATCAAAATGACTTATATCAAGATTTTGGATAATATATCAAATAATTAAATAATTATAATTGCTGATTATTAAACGTTCGATAATTAAAAGCTGCCCTAGAAAATTCTTAAAAGGACCAATCAAAAATTAACTTGATTGCTTCACACGATTAAAATAAATAACAGGACTTGGAGTTTGTTTGCCATAAGAGCAATCTGTTAATTTGCGTTTGTTTTGGGGGTTTTAAACAATTTTTTATACAATTTGGCATGTTTTGTTGGTTTTTTAATATATTTTTTCTGTAAATTTTCATATTAATTTTTTAACAAATCAAGTTTATGATTGAAAAATGAAAAGTAATTTTGTTAATTAATTAAATACTAATCACTTAAGAAAATAAAACATGCAGTTCCCTCATAGTATTGGTCTTTTTTTTTTTTTTTCTTTCTTTCTTTACTCCGCCCCCACACACACACTAGGTGTGTTCAAAAGTTAGTAAGACTGACTAATATTATAGCAGAAATTTACATGTAAATAAATTCTATCTTTACTTTTTTCAAATATCCTGTTTACTAATTTCTATGAAAATTTGTTTTTTTATTTGTTTCTAAATAATTTTTATGCAATTTCTAACTAATCAAATTTATGATTAAAAGATGAAAAGTCATTTTTAGTTAATTAGTTAAATACTAATCAATTAAAAAACAAAACATTGTGTTCCTCATAGCACTGGCCTTTCTTTAAAAAAAAAAAGAAAAAGAAAAGAAAAAGAAAAAAATATCAATTTGACGTGTTCGTTCTGTTAACACAATGTCTTTTGTCTAAAGTTTGATTTTGAGTCATTCAGATCGCTATTTACAGAATTCTATGAAGGATACGTTTTTATAGTGGTAAGGGGATACAGGAACCACTTGATGAGATTTTGAAAAGGCCGTATTACTGTAAACTATTACTCAGAATAAGGGTTGCAGTAAAGGATGGAAAATATTATTCTATGGACAAATCTGTTTTTAAATAATCTTTATATGATTTGGCACGGGTCTTTCTATTTTTCTATTTTTACACACACACACACACACACACACACACACACACACACCACACACATATATATATACTATGCGTGGTCAAAAAGTTAGTAAGACTGTCTAATATTATAGCAGAAAATTTACATATGAATAAATTCTATCTTTACATTTTTCAAATATCCTGTTTACTAATTTCTATGAAAATTTGTTGTTTTTGTTTTGTTTGTTCCTTTAATAACTTCTATACGATTGTTCATGTTTTTGTTGTTTTTTAATAGATATGTTTTCTGTAAATTTCTTCAAATCAAGTTTATGATTAAAAAAATAAAAAGTAATAATATTTTAAAATTAAATACTAATCACTTAAAAAAAACAAAAAAAAAAAACATGTTTTCTCAATAGCACTGTTTTTTGTTTTTTTTCCTGTTTTTCTTTCTTTTACACTAGGTACCACCAATTTTACCCTGTAAAATTTACCCCCCCCCTTATATTTAACACAATGAAACTTGCAGAAAAATTAATATTTTCTTTAAAAAAAATTTTTCCATTCGAAAGAAAAAATTTTAAACAAACTCCTGATGATTTTTTTAAAAAATTCAGCTTACGGAAATAATGAAAATTATGATTGAAAACAATGTTTTCATTTTTGCACTGTTAAATCAACTGAAACTTAACGTTGCTAAAACAAGTTACGATAGAGTTTTTTTTTAAATTCTATGAAAAAATCATCAGGAGTTTGTTTAATATTTTTTCTTTCGAATGGAAAAATTTTTTTTAAAGAAATATTAATTTTTCTGCAAGTTTCATTGTGTTAAATATAAGGGGGGGGTAAATTTTACAGGGTAAAATTGGTGGTACCTAGTGTAAAGAAAGAAAAACAGGAAAAAAAAAAAAAACAGTGCTATGAGAAAACATGTTTTTTTTTTTGTTTTTTTTAAGTGATTAGTATTTAATTTTAAAAATATTATTACTTTTTATTTTTTAATCATAAACTTGATTTGAAGAAATTTACAGAAAACATATCTATTAAAAAACACAAAAACATGAACAATCGTATAGAAGTTATTAAAGGAACAAACAAAAAAACAACAAATTTTCATAGAAATTAGTAAACAGGATATTTGAAAAATGTAAAGATAGAATTTATTCATATGTAAATTTTCTGCTATAATATTAGACAGTCTTACTAACTTTTGACCACGCATAGTATATATATTATGTGTGTGTGTGTGTGTGTGTGTGTGTGTGTGTGTGTGTGTGTGTAAAATAGAAAAATAGAAAGACCCGTGCCAAATCATATAAAGATTATTTAAAAACAGATTTGTCCATAGAATAATATTTTCCATCCTTTACTGCAACCCTTATTCTGAGTAATAGTTTACAGTAATACGGCCTTTTCAAAATCTCATCAAGTGGTTCCTGTATCCCTTACCACTATAACGTATCCTTCATAGAATTCTGTAAATAGCGGATCTGAATGACTCAAAATCAAACTTTAGACAAAAGACATTGTGTTAACAGAACGAACACGTCAAATTGATATTTTTTTTCTTTTTCTTTTCTTTTTCTTTTTTTTTTTTAAAGAAAGGCCAGTGCTATGAGGGAACACAATGTTTTGTTTTTTAATTGATTAGTATTTAACTAATTAACTAAAAATGACTTTTCATCTTTTAATCATAAATTTGATTAGTTAGAAATTGCATAAAAATTATTTAGAAACAAATAAAAAAACAAATTTTCATAGAAATTAGTAAACAGGATATTTGAAAAAAGTAAAGATAGAATTTATTTACATGTAAATTTTCTGCTATAATATTAGTCAGTCTTACTAACTTTTGAACACACCTAGTGTGTGTGTGGGGGCGGAGTAAAGAAAGAAAGAAAAAAAAAAGAAAGACCAATACTATGAGGGAACTGCATGTTTTATTTTCTTAAGTGATTAGTATTTAATTAATTAACAAAATTACTTTTCATTTTTCAATCATAAACTTGATTTGTTAAAAAATTAATATGAAGAAATTTACAGAAAAAATATATTAAAAAACCAACAAAACATGCCAAATTGTATAAAAATTGTTTAAAACCCCCAAAACAAACGCAAATTAACAGATTGCTCTTATGGCAAACAAACTCCAAGTCCTGTTATTTATTTTAATCGTGTGAAGCAATCAAGTTAATTTTTTGATTGGTCCTTTTAAGAATTTTCTAGGGCAGCTTTTAATTATCGAACGTTTAATAATCAGCAATTATAATTATTTAATTATTTGATATATTATCCAAAATCTTGATATAAGTCATTTTGATCAGTTATTCTAGAAAAATTTTAAACTATCTGGACCCATTGGCGCATTTTAGAAATTTCTGACATTTTAAGGTTTTGTCATCTGGGATCAGGTGGTATTAAATTTTAAAAGTAGGTATCTTTAAAAGTCAGGTGTAAGGGAGATAAATGCGGGAAAATCAAGTTAATGGACTAGATTTTTACGTGTAAATATTTAAAATTCTATGGTAGCCTATACGGTAAAATTATACTTTTTAGTATGTATTTCCACATGCGGTTATTTTTTAAGTAAACGTGGAAACCCAATGTTTACTTTTTCGTATTTTCAACAGATTTGTGATTAACAAGTGAAATCGGGTGCCTTGTAAGATGTACCAATCTTTTAATTAGGAATTTAATTTTCTAGAAAATAATATGAAGAATTTCATTAGAAAATTATGTTAAAAAATCAAGAAATATGCCAAATCTGATAAAAATTGTAAAAAAAAAAAAAAAGACTTAAATTCACAGAAATTTTGTGTTAGCTCAAAACCCTTTCATAAAAATTTCATCTGGCCAGTCTCTCAGGAAAAGGTTAAAACAAAAAAGAAAAACTCACATTTTTATATTAAAAAACAAAACAAAACATGACAAATCATATAAAAACTACTTTAAAAAAATTAAATTTTTATATAAATTTTGTGTTAACTGAAAATCCTTTCATGAAAATTTCATCTGGCCAGTCTATCAGGTAAAGGTTGTTTAAAAAAAATGAATCAGTAGAACTTGTGGAATTTCCCAGCTGAATTGTTCTAAATTAAAAATAAAATGAAGTAATTAGTAAAAATTAACTTCCTAATCATCATCATCATCATCATCAATAATAACAGAAGATCTGTCTTTTACAATGACATCCGTTCCATCATTTTTTGTGGTAAACTTTCTGTAATCCATATTTGTTTCAACGCATTTAATTTTTATTTGGGTTCCCGTTATCTTTTCATATTCCTTGAAAACCCACAGCCTTCTATTGTCCATAGAATAATATTTTCCATCCCTTTTAGCAACTCTTATTCTGGGTAAACTGTCTACAGTAATATGTCCGTTCAAGAGTTCACCAAGTGTTTCCTGTATCTTCTTACCATTACGAAATGTAATACTTATAGAATTTTGTGCATAGCGGATTTCTGAAAGACTCAAATCTAAAATTTTTTAGAAGACATTGTGTTAACAGAATGAACACGTCAAAATTTATTTGCTTTTTTAAAAAAAAGAAAAGTTTTCTTTAAGTGGGATGGTTAGAATGATACAGAATTGGACAGACCGTTGATTTTTTTTCTTCTTATAGACGGTTTGATGTAAATCTTGGGTAGAGGTATATTGTTAAGTTCAAACTTATAATTGTGTGGTTCCTTTGCTGGTCACAGTTTTAGATATAAAGATATCTTTACAAATGTCCATTTCATATGTAACAGATCTTGTGAAAATCCCCTGAAATTAGTCACTCATTTCGTTTATTATATTAAACTTTTGTATCGTTCGTCAGAAAAATAGTTGGGAGAAATTCCGATATTAAAATTGTGTCAAATTGGAGATTTTTGTATTTGAAAAATTGTTTTTACAGTGTAAAACAGCGCGATGTAATATTTTTCTCTCTGGTATTTTATCTTTTTTTTTTTTAATTTAAAATTTTAAAAGACTTGTGGATTCAAGTGAAAACCAGAAGTGTTCCTATGTCAGTTTTGTAATCTTTTTCTTTGGTTATGATTTTTTTTTTAAGTATTTACGTAAGTCGTAGATGTAATTAAAAAAATCTCTCTCTGCTCACACAACTGTTGTATTAATTGTCGATTTGGTCAGGATGGACTTTTTAGTCAATTTTCTCTGTCTCTATACTCTTCTTTTCTAGTGTCAATCGGGTATTTCGGGTATTTCGAATCTCAGAAAATAAATGAATGGTCAGTTGTTGGCTGGTAACTTTAACGTTGACTGTCACTTCACAAATAAAGAAAGGTTTTATTTATTGTTAGTTTTGCTTCAATCCTGTTTGCCAAAAATAACCCACTTATGATTTTCCAAGAATTATTCCATTCTCAGGAAGCATTTAATTTCATTTTAAATTTTATTTTGTACTTCAAATTGAATATCTATCTGAATAATGTGACTTTTGATTGTTTATTTATAGAAATCTCGGAAAATATATTTCTCTGAATAATATATATTATGAAAGGATATAGGCGTTGAGTTAATACAGTTGGTGGTCATCTCTGTGCTGAAGGTTCAATCCTGGCCAAGGACGACAGCAACATAGAATACTTAACACAGCTTAACACTTGTACCCAGTCATGGTTAAGGGAATGAGAAAAATCTATCCCGGGGATTGAATAAAGGGTTCGATTCAAAGTTCCGTGAATGCTCCCGATTACAGCATGAAGGCTCCCGAGTTCGAAGAGAAGGTTTCCGAATTCGAAGAGAAGGTTCCCGAGTCCGACAAGAAATACTGGATGGCACATCGGCCGAAACGTTGAATAGATAACAATAAAAATGGGGACAATAGTCCGAATTAAACAAAAAAAAATACTCGGAAGTTACGTTGCGAAAAAATTGCGCATTTTAATAATAAATTTTTAGATTTTTAATTTTAAAAAGCCTTTTTGTTTGTCAATCGAAGGTATACTTGCGGTACGTTGACAGAGGGATATGCCATGAGACATTGACTGAGGGATATGCCATGATATATTGACAGGGGGATATTCCATGATATATTGACAGAGGGATATAACATGATATATTGACTGAGGGACATGCCATGATATATTGACAGAGGGATATTTCCATGATATATTGACAGAGGGATATTCATGATATATTGACAGAGGGATATGTCATGATATATTGAAGAGAGGACATGCATGATATATTGACAGAGGGATATGTCATGATATATTGACAGAGGGATATTCCATGATATTGACAGAGGGATATGTCATGAATATTGAAGAGGGACATCCATGATATATTGACAGAGGGATATTCATGATATATTGACGGAGGGATTGCCATGATATATTGATATTCATGATATATTGACAGAGGGATATATTCCATGATATATTGACAGAGGGATATTCCATGATATATTGACAGAGTATATGCCATGATATATTGACAGAGGGACATTCATGATATATTGAAGAGAGGGACATGCCATGATATATTGACAGAGGGATATGTCATGATATATTGACAGAGGAATATTCCATATATATGACAGGGATATTCCATGATATATTGACAGAGGATATGCCATGATATATTGACAGAGGGATCATGGATATATTGACAGAGGGATATTGATGATATATTGACAGAGGGATATTCCATGATATGATTGACATAGGGATATGCCATGATATATTGACAGAGGGATATTCCATGATATATTGACAGAGGGATATTCCTGATATATTGATATTATGATATATGACCATGGAGGGATATTCCATGATATATTGACAGAGGGATACATGATATATTGACAGAGGGATATTCCATGATATATTGACAGAGGGATATGCATGATATTGACAGAGGGATATTCATGATATTGCATGATATATTGACAGAGGGATATTCCATGATATATTGACTGAGGGACATGCCATGATATATTGACAGAGGTATATGTCATGATATATTGATAGAGGGATATGCTATTGATATTCCATGATATATTGACAGAGGATATTCCATGAATATTGACTGAGGGATATTCCATGATATATTGACAGAGGGATATTCCATGATATATTGACTGAGGACATGCCATGATATATTGACAGAGGTATATGTCATGATATATTGATAGAGGGATATCTATGATATATTGACAGAGGGATATTCCATGATATATTGACAGAGGATGCCATGATATATTCAGAGGGATATTCCATGATATATTGACAGAGGGATATATGATATATTGACAGCCATGATAATATTGACAGAGGGATATGCCATGATATGTTGACATAGGGATATGCCATGATACGTTGACAGAGGGATATGACATGATACATTGATAGAGGGATATGACATGAGACAAGACAAAATAAAAAAAGCTGTATGTTTGTTTCTTAAGAGGTTTCATTTTGTTTTTTGTTGAGATTAGAAAAAAGCTAAACACCAAAAGCAAAAGCTAGATGGGAACTGGGTGGCCAGACAAAAGGTCGACCGACAGATCAATAAGTCTGGTGGCATTTATGCTGTTTTGTAGTGCCAATGAGTGAGCAGTAACGATTAAGCTCCGAAACTGCGTTTGAATTCATGGTTAATCGTCTGAAGATTTTAGGTTAATTAAAATGATAAATAAAAAAAAACACAAGGGTTATATTTTAGCCGATTTGAACATCCGTGATAGAAAAAGTTTTTAAAAAAAAGTAGAAGAATAGTTGGTTCAATATCATTTCCTCGTATGATATATATATATATATATATATATATATATATATATATAATATATATATATATTCACCGACGGGCATTTAGCCGAACGGTCATTTTACCGAACGGACATGTGGCCGACAGACATTTCCCCGAATAGACTTTTAATCGAATAGACCGTTCATCGAACAGAAATTTCACTGAACGGTCATATTAACGAATGGAAATTTGGCCGAAGTGACATTTCATCGAAAAGACTGTTTCTGAGTTCGATAAGAAACACTTCAATCTATCTGTATATTAGATTTCAAAATTTCCAATCAAGTTTGTAAGAAAATAAATAACAAGGGGGACAAATCTGTATATATTTGGTTATCTCCCTTTCAAGCTAAAACTCCTTTATTCTGCTGTTTACGAATTAGCCTTTTATTTTGTGAGAATAGCAAGTTTTATAGGGAATATGAGAGAGAGAGAGAGAGAGAGAGAGAGAGAGAGAGGAGGGGTAAACAAACGCGTCAGATTAAAACAGAAAAAATACATGACCATGTCAGCTGGGGCTGTAGACTCAGGCGGTCGGGGAGGCTCCGTCGGATCAATCGAGCCCTAGCACTTATATGATTGTCCCGACCTTATTGCACTTTTTGCATAACCCCAGCCCTTTTTATCGTATGTGTGCTAGAAGGCTGGGGGTCTTAGATTCCTGGGTATGACCCGTGATGCTTAAAGGTGGAACCCTTGTGGCTAATCAGTCCATGGCATGCACCACGTCACTTTGGACCTTACTTGGGCTAGACGGGCGGTCGAAGAGGCCCGCTCCGATTAATCGGCTGGTACCGTCAAGACCTGGCTCTTATATGTATTTACCAACCCCTCCGCACGAGCAGGATGCGACACAAGGTCCATTTCTTAAGCGGAGTTTAACAGGTTTAAATTCAGAGTTTTCCTTCTCCTAGACTGGTTACCAAGCCATGGTTAAAGATCCCAGTCTGCCCTGCTATTTACCCATAGCTGGAGGGAGAATTGGATTCATACCTTTCCCAAGGGTATTAGCGCCATGTGAAATGCCAACAGCTTTAGGAATTGAACTCGCGTTGATGAGTCGATTTCCTACGAATCTAACCATTAGACCACGTTCCTCCATGGCTCTTATATGATTGTCCCAACCCTATTGCCCTAATGGCAAGCCCCAACCCTTTATAAAATATGTGTTAGAAGGCAGTGGATGAGGGTCATAGTGTCCTGTGTATGACGTTAAACAGCATCTGGTGATGATGTTCCAATTCTGGAACTCTGAGGGAATGTGTAGTACTCCTTCATGGTCATTACTCCCAGTTCCACTCTGACCCGGAGTGCTAGTACCTGTATGGGTCCCATTCAGGTACTAGCACTTCCCTCTCCTCTCTCTCTCTCTATATATATATATATATATATATGGGAGAAATATGAGGAGGTTAATCAGACAATATGTGGAGAAAAGTAGACAAACACGGGATCTCGTGTTTGTCTACTTTTCTTCATATATATATATATATATATAAGGAAAGTTAAATAGATCAACACAAACAATGGATTGATTCAATATTTCACCTTTATTTATTAAAAGACTTCATCAGGATCTATTTAACAAATACAAACGAAATAAACGAATTAATTGTCTGTGTTGGTTTATCTACCTTTCTTTTAATATTCTTATATTTTGTCGGATTTTTTATAGTCTCTATGGTTTCTTCATACACACACACACACACACACACACACACACATATATATATATATATATATATATAGTGAAAATAGATAGTGTTAAATAGATAAAATGTGAATTAGAATGTTTAAAAATTGAGTTAAAAAAATTAAATACCCAACAAGAATGAAGAAATCAAAATGCCTTCTGTACAAAATAACCCAACAAGGGTTGACATGCCGTATAATTCCAACCAACCAACCAATTTTCATCGCCATTACTCCCAGGTCCACTCTGATCCGGGATGGTATCACCTGTCAGGTCCATTCTATGGGTTAAATAGTTAAAAATGAGTTTAAAAATTGTGTGAAAAAAAACCCTTAAATACCCAGCAAAAATAAATAAAACAAAAATGTCTTCAAAAATAACCTACAAAGGGTTGACATGTCGTAAAATCTAACCAACCATCAACAAACCAAGACAATGGACAAGTGAGAGGGGAAGGAGGATCACTGGGAATTGTGCAAGCATCTCGACATTGATCATACAGACAAACAGTACATTCACAAACCGGAATCTGTCCTGGAAAATGAGACGCAGAAAGTTACCGTACGTATTCATGAGTAAAAGGAAAAAAAAAGAATACATGGACCATGCCGGAGAACTAAGAAATTTTTAAAGAATTACATTTTTAAAAATTAAAATAAAAAAGTAAAACGAATAACTCTAAAAAAACAAAAAAACTATGGAACATTTCGGTGACAGTGATACCAATTACAACCAGAGCACCTGGAACAAAACAAAACTGAAAAGAGACTAGAGTAACTGGAAATCCGAAGAAGAGTTAAAACTATCAAGACCAGAGAAATGATATCGTCAAAAATGTTCAGAAGAGTTCTGGAAGACTCCGCCCTGTCAGCTGGGGCGTTAGAATACACCGACTGCACCTCTGCAGAGATGTAAGACTTCCACAATGAGGCTACCTGTTGGCCGTGTGTGGCGACCCGTGATGCTTAAGGACGGAATCCTGGTGGCTGAGCAGTCCATGAAATGCAATACTCCACTTTGGCGCTCACTTGGGCTAGAAAGGCGGTCGCAGAGCCCCCTCAGATCAATATGCTGGTCACGTCAAGCCCTAGTACCTATATGATTGTCCCGACCCTATTGCCTTATGGCAAGCCCAAACCCTTTTTATCATATGGGTGCTAGAAGGCGGTGGCAGATCTTCTGGGAATGACATTAAACTATCTGATGGTGAGGTTCCAGTTTTGAAGGTTTGGGGAATGTGGAGCACCCCTTCATCATTATAGCTCCCTGGTCCACTCTGACCCGGAGTGGTAGTACCTGTTAGGGTCCCATCTATGGGTTAAATAGGAAAACATGAGTTTATAAAAATTAAGTATCCATTAAGATTGAATTTATTTCAAAACTTTGCCGGCATTAAATGACCCACTGAGGTTGATATGTTGTAAAACAAACCAAACCAAACCAAACTAATCTGGAAGACTGAAGAGACTTGCTGTCACTTGGCCCCTATCGAAAGCTGCCAGCTAGTACTACTTGGAGAAATTACAAACAACAACAACAATAATAATAATAATAATAATAATAATAATAATAATAAACTGTAAACCAAGTATTAAGCGAATGTAGCAAACTAGCACAACAAGAATACAAAGCTAGGCACGACTGGGTTGGGAAGGTGATCCACTGGGAATTATGCAAAAAAATGTTACCATACAACAAAATGGTATATGCATAAACCAGAACCTGTTCTTGAGAATGAAACGCATAAAATTCTCTGGGACTTCGAGATAAAGACGGATCACCCTATCCCAGCCAGGAAACCAGACCTAACATTGATTAGCAAAAAAAAAAAAAAGAGAATTTGTCAACTGGTGGATTTTTGCGGTTCCAGCAAATCACAGGGTGAAGCTGAAGGAAAATGAAAAGATGGATAAATACCTAGAGCTTGCCAGAGAATTGAAAAAGCTGTGGAATATGGGGGTCAAAGTGATACCAATTGTAGTTGATGCACTTAGAACGGTCCCCAAAAACTTGGAAGAATTGAGACCATCCAGACTACTGGATTGCTGCAATCGGCGAGAATACTCAGAAAAATTCTGGAGACCTGAGGAGACTTGTTGTCACTCAGACTCCAGGGAAATGCCATCAGCTATCGCTGATGTGAAAAACTCAATAATAATAATAATAATAATAATAGGGTGAAGTTAAAGGAAAATGAAAAAATAGACAAATATCTGGACCTTGCCAGAGAACTAAAAAAGTTATGGAATATGAAAGTAAAGGTGATACCAATTGTAGTTGGTGCACTTGGAACAGTCCCAAAAGGATTGGAAAAGGGTCTGGAATGTTTGGAAATCAGAGGAAGGATTGAAACCATTCAGAACACTGCACTGCTGCAATCTGCCAGAACACTCAGAAGAGTCCTGGAAACCTGAAGAGACTTGCTGTCACTCAGACTCCAGTGAAAGACCATCAGCTAATGCTGATGTGAAAACTCAAAAGGAGAAAATAATGATGATGATGATGATGAGAATAATAATAATTATAAAAATAATAATAATCTTATTATAATGGAGATTGTGTGTTTTTCTGTCTGTAACCGAAACTATATTACTATTCAAGTCACAATTTCCTTTGTTATTTACGTCACATTCTACAGGATTTTATTTTTATTTAAACCTCAATTATTGATAAAATTGCTTTATATTATTAATACTGTTGAAAATATCTACATATTAATAACATGCACTTGTTTTTATATATACTACAAAATAGCAGTTTACAGTGTGAATGGGAAGGCTAATTTGCATATTGATATAAAAAATCTGATTTTAATAAATATGTGCTTAGTATTACTGATTTCTAATTGTTTGATTTTATCTTAATGAATATTAGCAAAAATCTCGAAGATAAATCTTAAAAGAAATCCGTTAACAAGAGGAAATAACTTTAATCTTATTCTTTACTTCCTATTTTAACTAAATAGTTAAATTAGGAAAATTTAGCAATGAAAGACGAGAGTGGGGGAAGAGTAAGTTTCAGTTGTTCTATTTTTTGATTATACACCCTCAGTTTCAAATCTTTTTATCTGCATTTTTATTTAGTTTCATTAGCCTTTCTAAATTAATCTAATATTTTATTACATTAAAACTTAAATACTTGCACCCGGAGGGTGCATACATTTGCTAGTAATAATAATAATGCCACTAAATTATATACTTAGAAAATGCACTGGGGAATGCAAATTCACTAACTCGCAGGAAAAAATAAACCACCTTATATACATGGATGACATAAAAAAAATTGCAAAAGATGAAAAAGCGCTAAGATCATTGGTTCAAACCATTCGAATATATAGCCCAGATATAGGAATGGAATTCGGAATCGAAAAATTTGCTATGCAAGTAATAAAACAGGGGGAAGTAATAATAATGGACGGAATACAACAACCAAATCAGGACACTATAAAATCACTTGAAGAAAAAGAAAGTTACAAATATTTAGGAATTCTAGAAGCAGACAATATCAAGCAAACAGAGATAAAGGAAAAGTTGAAAAAGAATACCCCAGGAGAATAAGAAAACTCCTTGAAACCAAGCTAAGCAGTCGAAATCTCATCAAAAGAGTAAATACCTGGACCGTCCCCATTATAAGATACTCTGTGCCATTCTTAAAATGGACGAAAGAACTCAGACAGATTGACCAAAGAATTAGGAAATCAATGACAATGCACAAGGCGTTACACACTAGAGACGATATAGATAGCCTATCAATCAATGAATGTGGAAGATGTCTTGCCAACCTAGAGGACTGTGTAGAGGCCACAATCCAAGGACTCGAAGAATATACAAAAAAGAGCGAAAAAAGATTACATGAATTGTACTTTTAATTTCTTCCGTACCCACCCTATTCTCCAGATCTGGCTCCCAGCGACTACTGGCTGTTTGCAGATCTCAAGAGAATACTCCAGGGAAAGAGATTTGGCTCCAATAAAGAAGTGATATCGGAAACTGAAGCGTATTTTGAGGTCAAAGACAAATCGTTCCACAAAAAAGGCATTGAATTGTTAGAGAAGCGTTGGAATCAGTGTATCACCCTAGAAGGAGACTATGTTGATAAATAAAGTCGAATTTTGCCTTAAAGTTGTTTTATTAGTTAGGCCAGGAACTTATTGAGTGATGTGTTAAATCTTATTTATAACAATGTCACTATGAAAATCTGAGTTAGATTTGCCTCAAATGTGTCTTGTATATCACTAAGAAATAAAGGTTTACATAATATATGGGTTGATTAATTTGCATACTGGTTTTAACAAAACTGGGTTTAATAAATAATCACTTGGTCGTATTGATCTCATATTGTTTTATTCTCCAATGTATTTTAATAAAAATGAATTTTATAAATAATTACTTGGTATTATTGATCTCTAATATTATTGGTTTATTCTTTTATTTTTCGGAAAAAATTGGTGCCTGTCTGTAACCAAAACTACACCACTGCTTACATCACAATACTCTCGGGAATTGTGTAAGTTTATCAATGATTATTTAATTTATTGTTAAAATCCTTAATACTTAGAAAAAATCTTATTTATTAGCAATATCTGTATGAAAATCCGAGTTAGATTTGCCTCAAAACAGCCCATGTTATTAGTGTACTTAAAATCCTGCAATGTGTCTTATATATCTTCCTAAGAATCAATTAGTAGGAAGCGCGTGGTGTAATGGTTAAAGTCATGGGAAATGGACTCGTCGCCCCGAGTTCAAATCCTGGACGTGGTAATTGCATTTCACTTAGCGCTAATACCCTTGGGAAAGGTATGAATCCTACTCTCCCTCCAGCTATGGGTAAATAGCAGGACAGACTGGGTTCTTTAACCATGGCTTGGTAACCAGTCTAGGAGAAGGAAAACTCTGAATTCAAACCTGTTGAACTCCGCTTAAGAAATTGACCTTGTGTCGTATCCTGCTCGTGCGGAGGAGTTGGTAAATATATATATATCACTAAGAAATAAAGGTTTACATAATATATGGTTTGGTTAATTTGCATACTGGTTTTAACAAAACCGGGTTTAATGAATAATTACTTGGTGTTATTGATCTCTAATATCATGGTTTTATTTAATATTTTAATTTTAATGTTTTAGTTTTAATGTTTTAATGTTTTATTCAATATTTAATATTTTATTAGTTAGGCCCTAGGGGCGGTCTTAAAAAGCTCGAAAAAAAAGACTGGAGGAGCTAGATATCAGCGGAAGAATTGAGACCATCCAAACAACTGCATTGCTGAAATCGGCTAGAATACTCAAAAGAGTCCGGGAGACCTGAGGAGACTTGTGACTAAGACTCCAGTGAAAGACCACCAGCTAAAGCTGATGTGAAAAACTCACAGGGATAAACATAATAATAATAAATTATTATTATTATTATTATTATTATTAATTTTTCACACCTGCCGTAGCCGGTGGTTCACTGGAAGCTGAACGACAGCAAGTCTCCTCGGGTCCCCAGGACTCTCCTGGGTATTCTAGACGATCTTAACAGTGCTGTAGTCTGGATGGCCTCGATTCTTCCTCTGATTTCCAGTTAACCCAAATTCTTTTCCAGACCTTTTCGGACCATTCCAAGTGCACCAATTACAATTGGTACGACCTTCACGTTCATATTCCACAGTTTCTCAGTTCTCTGGCAAGGTCTAAGTATTTGTCTATCTTTTCGCTTTCTTTCATTTTCACTTGGTGGTCGGCCAGGACGGCAAAATCCTCGAGATCACATGTTATCTTCTTCTTGTCGATCAATACTAGGTCCGGTCTCCTGGTCGGAATTAGGTGATCCGTCTGTACCTCGAAATCCCAGAGAATTTTATGCGTCTCATTCTCCAAGACAGTTTCAGACTTGTGTTTGTACCATTTAGTTGTATGGTGAAATTTGAATTTCTTGCATAATTCCCAGTGGATTGCCTTTCCCACATAGTTATGCCTAGCCTTGTACTCCCTTTGTGTTGGTTTGCTGCATTCGCTTATTATATGATAAACTGTTTCGTCTCTGTCTCCACACATTCTGCACTTGCTATTCTGTTGCGTCTTGTCTATTTTTGTCTTTATCTAGTTTGTTTTTATGGCATTGTCTTGTGCTGCGATTATAAGAGATTCAGTTTCTCTTTTGAGGTTTCCTCTTCTTAGCCATGTCCATGTCTTCTTGCTGCATACCCTTTTTCCTTTCTTACTTCTATTATTCTTCTGCTCATCTTTGGTATCTTACCTTCTTCTTCTTCCAGCGTCTGGACCTAGTCTCGGGGACTTCGTGTCTGGTCTTCTAGGTCAGTCTTGATTTATCAACCACAAAACCATATTATTTATTATACTTTTATTTCTTAACTAAACATATTTCTCTAACCTAATCACAGCGCGCGTGTGCAGTGAGTCTCAGCTAAAGCAGTAACATCTTATCTGCCTGACGTCCAAGCCGAAACTGAAGACCCAAACCAGGTCCCACGTGACTTCACGTATTTCGCGGGTTTTCTGTAATATTCCATGGAAAGTCCCGCCCGTGATATAATGCATAGATTATGTAACATTCTGATGTGATATATCTTCAGTTTTGTTGCTTGACGTACCCATATGGTTGTTTTTCTTCCCATTTCTGTTTTTTTTAGTTTTTTTTTTTTAGTTTTTGATTTATTTCTGCTTGTCAATTAGTATTTCCATTAGTGTATTCGTCAAGTGCTCAGATTGACGTATCTACACTACCTTCAATGCTGGCGAGACCCCTTCTCACTTCTTTTCTTGAAACATAAAGTATGTCTGTCGTCTCTCGGGTGTAATGCCTTGTACATGGTCATAAATTTCCTTGTCCTTTGGTCCATCCACCGGAGCTCCTCTCTAGTCCATTTTAGGAATGGTCCAGAGTATCTTACAAGAGAGACGTCCCATGTGTTTATTCCCTTGATATGGTGCCTGCTACATAATTTGGTTTCTAGAAGCGTTCTTGAATAGTAATACAAATTACCAAGCCTCATCTAAAAAATCAGACAAATGATATCTAATTGGATGCAATGTCCTTCGGACCAGAGAAACACTGCCAAAATGACAGAAAAGAAATTTAGAAAAGTGGATAAGAAAAACAACACCTATCTATCTATCTTTCTATCTATCTATCTTAGTATTTCTATGTCGTCTCTTGGACGCAATGCCTTGTGCATTATGATAAGTTTTCTTGTCCTTTGGTCCATCTGTCAGAGCTCCTCTCTTGTCCATTTTAGGAATGGTACCGAGTATCTTACAAGAGGGACAGCCCTGGTATTTATTCTCTTGATGAGATTTCTGCTTCAGGGCTTGGTTTCTAGAAGCTTTCTTGTTCTTCTCTGGTATTCCTTTTTTACTTTTTCTTTCATTTCTGTTTGCTCTGCTTCCAATATTCCCAGATATTCATAATTCCCCCTTTCTCCAAGTGTCCTAATTTCTTCTCGGTTCGATAGTTCTATTCCCTTCACTGTTTCATTTTTCCTTTCTTCATCACGAACATGGCACACTTGTCGATGCCGAACTCGACGCCTATATCTTTTTATCAAACGAAATGTACTTCCTTTCGTCGTCAGCACAGTCTCTACCGACTGAGCACGTTACTCACTTCCTGACACCTTCCAACACAACAGTCATCGTACGTAATTGCTTTGCTCTCCCAGCAGTTCTAGTCTTCTCACTAGCACTATCCAAATATATCTTCTCTTCCACTCGTTTCGACAGCCGAAATGCTACTGCAGACTTTTTACCCCGATCTGGGAGAGCAGGTCCTTAAATACCCAATTGCTGTATTTCATCCGGGCTTCTTACTCTGAATTGCACGTTCGAAATTTATCAGAACGCGTCAATCCTCACGACGAGTCTTTACATCCGGGTTACTCTGCACTGCTCGTCGGAATTTCACCAGCATTTCAGCAACGAAGAGGTGACGAGTTCAATTTCTGTGGTCACTCGCCACACTCCTCCCTCTCGCACAGGCCAAACATATCCGGACTCGTTTCGTTCGTAGGGGCTGGAAATCTGCTCGTCCACACTCCTCCCTGATCTCTGGATCACATAAACTACAGTGCGGAGCAGGTCTCTTTAGTCTACTACTTCGTCTAAGCGGGACACGCTCGGTGGTATCTTCATCCTCGTTGTATCATCGGATGAGTCTTTCTCGGTGGTATCTTCGTCCTCGGTTGTATCATCGGATGAGTCATTCTCGGTGGTATCTTCGTCCTCGTTGTATCATCGATGAGTCATTCTCATCTCATTCTCGGTGGTATCTTCGTCCTCGGTTGTATCATCGATGAGTCTTTCTCGGTGGTATCTTCGTCCTCGGTTGTATCATCGGATGAGTCTTTCTCGGTGGTATCTTCGTCCTCGGTTGTATCATCGGATGAGTCTTTCTCGTGGTATCTTCGTCCTCGTTGTATCATCGGATGAGTCTTCTCGGTGGTATCTTCGTCCTCGTTGTATCATCGGATGAGTCTTTCTCGGTGGTATCTTCGTCCTCGGTTGTATCATCGGATGAGTCTTTCTCGTGGTATCTCGGATGAGTCTTTCTCGGTGGTATCTTCGTCCTCGGTTGTATCATCGGATGAGTCTTTCTCGGTGGTATCTTCGTCCTCGTTGTATCATCGGATGAGTCTTTCTCGGTGGTATCTTCGTCCTCGTTGTATCATCGTATCTTCGTCCTCGGTTGTATCATCGGATGAGTCTTTCTCGGTGGTATCTTCGTCCTCGGTTGTATCATCGGATGAGCCTTTCTCGGTGGTATCTTCGTCTCGGTTGTATCATCGGATGAGTCTTTCTCGGTGGTATCTTCGTCCTCGGTTGTATCATCGGATGAGTCTTTCTCGGTGGTATCTTCGTCCTCGGTTGTCTCGGTGGTATCTTCGTCTCGGTTGTATCATCGGATGAGTCTTTCTCGGTGGTATCTTCGTCCTCGGTTGTATCATCGGATGAGTCTTTCTCATCTTCGTCTCGGTTGTATCATCGGAGTCTTTCTCGGTGGTATCTTCGTCCTCGGTTGTATCATCGGATGAGTCTTTCTCGGTGGTATCTTCGTCCTCGGTTGTATCATCGGATGAGTCTTTCTCGGTGGTATCTTCGTCCTCGGTTGTATCATCGGATGAGTCTTTCTCGTGGTATCTTCGTCCTCGGTTGTATCATCGGATGAGTCTTTCTCGGTGGTATCTTCGTCCTCGGTTGTATCATCGGATGAGTCATTCTCGGTGGTATCTTCGTCCTCGGTTGTATCATCGGATGAGTCTTTCTCGGTGGTATCTTCGTCCTCGGTTGTATCATCGGATGAGTCTTTCTCGGTGGTATCTTCGTCCTCGGTTGTATCATCGGATGAGTCTTTCTCGGTGGTATCTTCGTCCTCGGTTGTATCATCGGATGAGTCTTTCTCGGTGGTATCTTCGTCCTCGGTTGTATCATCGGATGAGTCTTTCTCGGTGGTATCTTCGTCCTCGGTTGTATCATCGGATGAGTCTTTCTCGGTGGTATCTTCGTCCTCGGTTGTATCATCGGATGAGTCTTTCTCGGTGGTATCTTCGTCCTCGGTTGTATCATCATTGTATCATCGGAGTCTTTCTCGGTGGTATCTTCGTCCTCGGTTGTATCATCGGATGAGTCTTTCTCGGTGGTATCTTCGTCCTCGTTGTATCATCGGATGAGTCTTTCTCGGTGGTATCTTCGTCCTCGGTTGTATCATCGGATGAGTCTTTCTCGTGGTATCTTCGTCCTCGTTGTATCATCGGATGAGTCTTTCTCGGTATCTTCGTCCTCGGTTGTATCATCGGATGTGTCTTTCTCGTGGTATCTTCGTCCTCGGTTGTATCATCGGATTTTTCTCGGTGGTATCTTCGTCCTCGGTTGTATCATCGGATGAGTCTTTCTCGGTGGTATCTTCGTCCTTGTATCATCGGATGAGTCTTTCTCGGTGGATCTTCGTCCTCGGTATCATCGGATGAGTCTTTCTCGTGGTATCTTCGTCCTCGGTTGTATCATGTATCATCGGATGAGTCTTCTCGGTGGTATCTTCGTCCTCGTTGTATCATCGATGAGTCTTTCTCGGTGGTATCTTCGTCCTCGTTGTATCATCGGATGAGTCTTCTCGGTGGTATCTTCGTCCTCGGTTGTATCATCGATGAGTCTTTCTCGGTGGTATCTTCGTCCTCGGTTGTATCATCGGATGAGTCGATCGTCTTTCTCGGTTGTATCTTCGTCCTCTATCGGAGTCTTTCTCGGTGGTATCTTCGTTGTATCATCGGATGAGTCTTTCCGTGGTATCTTCGTCCTCGGTTGTATCATCTTTCTCGGTGGTATCTTCGTCCTCGGTTGTATCATCGGATGAGTCTTTCTCGTATCTTCGTCCTCGTTGATCGGTTGTATCATCGGATGAGAGTCGGTGGTATCTTCGTCCTCGGTTGTATCATCGGATGAGTATCTTCGTTTCATCGGTGGTATCTCATCGTCGTGGTATCTTCGTCCTCGGTTGTATCATCCATCTCTTTCTCGGTGTCATCGTCGGTTGTATCATCGGATGATGGTATCTTCGTCCTCGGTTGTATCATCGGATGAGTCTTTCTCGGTGGTATCTCGTCCTCGTTGTATCATCGTATCATCGGTATCTTCGTCCTCGGTTGAGGTCGTGGTATCTTCGTCCTCGGTTGTATCATGGATGTGTCTCTGGGCCCATTCTGGCCACACTCGTTGTGATCGCTCTCAGATGCTGCTGAATCCTCCCGCCTCAAATCATACAGCTTCGGCGCTTCATCGTAGCGTCTGCTCCACGCTATTCGTGTCGCTCTTGTTCTTCTTATCAGGAAAAGAACATGTCGATCTTTAATCATCATCTCCGTTACTTTCACTTTCACTTTCCATTCAAATGTAAAGAAATGATTGGTCATTAGGGTAGGTCGATTTTGGAACTGTAATGTCTCCCATGGGGCAAAAATTGCAAATTAACATAAAAGATGTATCATACAAAATATTTTTTTAAAACTTTGCCTTCGATTGAGGAAATAGATTTCAGTCTTTTAAAATGTTATCACTGTTACAGCTTAAATAACGAGATACATAGCAACATATCAGAGGTGTTGGTGATGATGGAGTGGACATTTTCAATTTGAATTCTAGTTCGTAATATTCTATTCGTTTCATTTAGAATGACAATCTAAATTTTAAATATTGAAATCGCTAAATTTTCAAGCTAGTTTCTAGGAATATGTTGTGAAAATGGGGATTTTGGTGCATTTTAGTAGATGATTTTTCATGTTATTTCCTCAAACAGTGGTGCAAGTACGAATTCTACTTTTTGGTATTATACTCATTATACCAACACAACTTTCGCTGTTTGAGAGAATTTTATGAGTGGTCCTAATACATCTGCCTTTTTTCTAATGCGTTAGGCGACATAAAATTAGAGGTTAACTTATAATTATGTATAAGGGTTTCTAGTTCTTGTTCATTTTTAGCAAAAATCTTGATGTTAGCCATGGTTTATTTTTTCCTGTGATTTAATAAATTTTTATCCCGCTGTACATTTCTTTAGTATATAGTTGAGCATCATTACTATGACAAATGGTGATGGAGAGTCTTCCTGGAAGATTCCTCTTTGTATTTCACCTCTGCCAAGATCTGTCCCCCGCTGTACATTTCTTTAGTATATAGTTGAGTGGCATCATTACTTGACAAATGGTGATGGAGAGTCTTCCTGGAAGATTCCTCTTTGTATTTCACCTCTGCTAAGATCTGTCACCCCGCTGTACATTTCTTTAGTATATAGTTGAGTGGCATCATTACTATGACAAATGGTGATGGAGAGTCTTCCTGGAAGATTCTCTTTGTATTTCACCTCTGCTAAGATCTGTCACCCCGCTGTACATTTCTTTAGTATATAGTTGAGTGGCATCATTACTATGACAAATGGTGATGGAGAGTCTTCCTGGAAGATTCCTCTTTGTATTTCACCTCTGCTAAGATCTGTCCCCCGCTGTACATTTCTTTAGTATATAGTTGAGTGGCATCATTACTATGACAAATGGTGATGGAGAGTCTTCCTGGAAGATTCCTCTTTGTATTTCACCTCTGCTAAGATCTGTCCCCCACTTTACATTTCTTTAGTATATAGTTGAGTGGCATCATTACTATGACAAATGGTGATGGAGAGTCTTCCTGGAAGATTCCTCTTTGTATTTCACCTCTGCTAAGATCTGTCCTCCCACTTTACATTTCTTTAGTATATAGTTGAGTGGCATCATTACTTTGACAAATGGTGATGAGAGTCTTCCTGGAAGATTCCTCTTTGTATTTCACCTCTGGCAAGATCTGTCCCCCGCAGTACATTTCTTTAGTATATAGTTGAGTGGCATCATTACTTTGACAAATGGTGCTGGAGAGTCTTCCTGGAAGATTCCTCTTTGTATTTCACCTCTGCTAAGATCTGTCCCCCCGCTGTACATTTCTTTAGTATATAGTTGAGTGGCATCATTACTATGACAAATGGTGATGGGGAGTCTCCCTGGAAGATTCATCTTTGTATTTCACCTCTGCCAAGATCTATCCCCCCGCTGTATATTTCTTTAGTATATAGTTGAGTGGCATCATTACTTTGACAAATGGTGATGGAGAGTCTTCCTGGAAGATTCCTCTTTGTATTTCACCTCTGCCAAGATCTGTCACCCCGCTGTACATTTCTTTAGTATATAGTTGAGTGGCATCATTACTTTGACAAATGGTGATGGGGAGTCTTCCTGGAAGATTCCTCTTTGTATTTCACCTCTGCCAAGATCTGTCACCCCGCTGTACATTTCTTTAGTATATAGTTGAGTGGCATCATTACTATGACAAATGGTGATGGAGAGTCTTCCTGGAAGATTCCTCTTTGTATTTCACCTCTGCTAAGATCTGTCACCCGCTGTACATTTCTTTAGTATATAGTTGAGTGGCATCATTACTATGACAAATGGTGATGGAGAGTCTTCTGGAAGATTCCTGTTTGTATTTTCACCTCTGCTAAGATCTGTCCTCCCGCTTACATTTCTTTAGTATATAGTTGAGTGGCATCATTACTATGACAAATGGTGATGGAGAGTCTTCCTGGAAGATTCATCTTTGTATTTCACCTCTGCTAAGATCTGTCCTCCCTTTACATTTCTTTAGTATATAGTTGAGTGGCATCATTACTATGACATATGGTTATGGAGAGTCTTCCTGGAAGATTCCTCTTTGTATTTCATCTCTGCTAAGATCTGTCCTCCCAATTTACATTTCTTTAGTATATAGTTGAGTGGCATCATTACTATATCAAATAGTGATGGAGAGTCTTCCGGGAAGATTCCTCTTTGTATTTCACCTCTGCTAAGATCCGTCCTCCCGCTGTACATTTCTTTAGTATATAGTTGAGTGGCATCATTACTATGACAAATGGTGATGGAGAGTCTTCATGGAAGATGCCTCTTTGTATTTTCACCTCTGGCAAGATCTGTCCCCCCGCAGTACATTTCTTTAGTATATAGTTGAGTGGCATCATTACTTTGACAAATGGTGCTGGAGAGTCTTCCTGGAAGATTCCTCTTTGTATTTCACCTCTGCTAAGATCTGTCCCCCCGCTGTACATTTCTTTAGTATATAGTTGAGTGGCATCATTACTATGACAAATGGTGATGGGGAGTCTTCCTGGAAGATTCATCTTTGTATTTCACCTCTGCCAAGATCTATCCCCCCGCTGTATATTTCTTTAGTATATAGTTGAGTGGCATCATTACTTTGACAAATGGTGATGGAGAGTCTTCCTGGAAGATTCCTCTTTGTATTTCACCTCTGCCAAGATCTGTCACCCCGCTGTACATTTCTTTAGTATATAGTTGAGTGGCATCATTACTTGACAAATGGTGATGGAGAGTCTTCCTGGAAGATTCCTCTTTGTATTTCACCTCTGCCAAGATCTGTCACCCCGCTGTACATTTCTTTAGTATATAGTTGAGTGGCATCATTACTATGACAAATGGTGATGGAGAGTCTTCCTGGAAGATTCCTCTTTGTATTTCACCTCTGCAAGATCTGTCCCCGCTGTACATTTCTTTAGTATATAGTTGAGTGGCATCATTACTATGACAAATGGTGATGGAGAGTCTTCTGGAAGATTCCTGTTTGTATTTCACCTCTGCTAAGATCTGTCCCCCGCTTACATTTCTTTAGTATATAGTTGAGTGGCATCATTACTATGACAAATGGTGATGGAGAGTCTTCCTGGAAGATTCTCTTTGTATTTCACCTCTGCTAAGATCTGTCCCCCGCTTTACATTTCTTTAGTATATAGTTGAGTGGCATCATTACTATGACAAATGGTGATGGAGAGTCTTCCTGGAAGATTCTCTTTGTATTTCACCTCTGCTAAGATCTGTCCTCCCAATGTACATTTCTTTAGTATATAGTTGAGTGGCATCATTACTATGACAATGGTGATGGAGAGTCTTCCTGGAAGATTCCTCTTTGTATTTCACCTCTGCTAAGATCTGTCCCCGCTGTACATTTCTTTAGTATATAGTTGAGTGGCATCATTACTATCAAATGGTGATGGAGAGTCTTCCTGGAAGATTCCTCTTTGTATTTCACCTCTGCAAGATCTGTCCCCCGCTGTACATTTCTTTAGTATATAGTTGAGTGGCATCATTACTATGACAAATGGTGATGGAGAGTCTTCCTGGAAGATTCCTCTTTGTATTTCACCTCTGCCAAGATCTGTCCCCGCTGTACATTTCTTTAGTATATAGTTGAGTGGCATCATTACTATGACAAATGGTGATGGAGAGTCTTCCTGGAAGATTCCTCTTTGTATTTCACCTCTGCAAGATCTGTCCCCCCGCTGTACATTTCTTTAGTATATAGTTGAGTGGCATCATTACTATGACAAATGGTGATGGAGAGTCTTCCTGGAAGATTCTCTTTGTATTTCACCTCTGCAAGATCTGTCCCCCGCTGTACATTTCTTTAGTATATCGTTGAGTGGCATCATTACTTTGACAAATGGTGATGGAGAGTCTTCCTGGAAGATTCCTCTTTGTATTTCACCTCTGCCAAGATCTGTCCCCCCGCTGTACATTTCTTTAGTATATAGTTGAGTGGCATCATTACTATGACAAATGGTGATGGAGAGTCTTCCTGGAAGATTCCTCTTTGTATTTCACCTCTGCCAAGATCTGTTTCCACCCCGCCTGTAC
>CM042168.1:18063766-18105417 GCA_023376005.1 Doryteuthis pealeii | reverse complement strand
CCTAACAGTCAGAGTGACCTGGAGTAATGTGATTAAGTGCTGCTGAAAGGGCTTCAATCCCCGGGCTCAGAACTGAACCTCACAATCAGATAGGTTTAACGTTCATACCCAAGACACTAGCCCCAGACACCAAATTCCAGCACATATATAATAAGAAAAGGGTGAAATTTGCAATAAGGCAATAGGGTTGGACATATCATATAGAATGGCTAGGCTTAAGTGAACCAGGTCGCCGAGGGGCTTTCTCCGGCTGCCTGTCTAGCGACAGTTATGAGCCAAAGGTGTGTGCATAGCCATGACTGCTCATCTACCAGGGTTAAGTATCTTTTGTTGTTTGTTTTTTACAGCATAGATATATATATATATATAATATAATATATAATGTGGTGTTGTGTGTTGTTGGTGTGGTGTGTAAGGTATCCAAAACGCGGTAAGTGATATTCTACTGGACTCTTCAAATCTCACTGATAATTATGCATGTTTTATACATCCCCTAAAGAGACTCCTTCCCTTTCAAGAATATAATATACTATATATTATATATATATATAATTTAATATATATATCTTCATTATAATGGAGATTGTGGGTTTGTCTAACGTACGAAACTAAATCACTATTCAGTCACAATCCCTTAGTTATTTATGTCACATTACCATGAATTTATTTTATTCTTAAACCTCAATTATTGATAAAATTGTATACCCTATTAATACTGTTAACCTATCTACTACTAATTGCATGTAATTGTGATTATATATACAACAAAATAGCGCTTTACATAACCCCCCCCCCTGGTGAACGGTAAGGCTAATTGCAATATTGATATTTAAAATTTGGATTTAATAATATATGCTAGTATTATTGAGATTCTAATGTTGGTGCTACTTACTCAAATGAATAAACTCCTTAAAAGAAATCCATAACAGACGAAGAACTGCTAATTTATATAAATACTTCATAATCTAACTAATAATTAAATTAGGAAAAAGAAACGGGGCGTGAAGAACTCGATGGAAGCTAGTAAATCTCAAAGCTGTTCTACTTTTTCGTCTTATACTCCTCCAGTCATTTCCTAAAATCAGTTTTATATTTTGATACACTATTTTATTACCATCCAAATCCTTACAATACTATGCATCCGAAGGGAACCATAATATTTGCTAGCTATATATAATAATAATAATAATAAACTATATAATTAATTATCTAATCCCCTACTACCAGTCATTTGGATTATATTACATTTATACAGGATGGCCCAAAAAAAGACTTTTGAGGGTGTAATCCGTCTTTTGGGGGTCATCCTGTATTATATATATTGTGTTTGTGTGTGTGGTGTCACTAAAAAAAGAGAGAGAGAGAGAGAGAGAAAGAGAGAGAGAGAGAGAGTGAGAGAGAGGGATACAGTCGACCATCAATCGTCAGATATATATATCTATCAATTCTATATCCTACCTTCTTTCTCTCTCCTCTCTCTCTCTCTCTCTCTCTCTTCTAATCTATATATATCTATATAGTATCTATATTATACATATACTATATATTATCCGTCAATATTTGCTTAAAATAAGCCTAAATTAATATACAAAGAATCTATTAATCTGAATTAAAAACAACCGGGGATTTATTGAAGATTAGGGCCTCATCGATGACTCACTTGATTGATAAAACAAACATAATCTACAGATTTTCTGCCGTAAGGGTAGAGTCGAGACAGACCGCCCTTTCTCGTCGTCTCTACTCTCCACTCAGTTTCGCTCCCTCCTACTCATCATAATTCCGCATGTCAAATCGACTTTACCAACGTCCAGACTTGCCAGCTGCTCTAGGTACATAAATGACTTATAGTTAATATGTACATTTACTTCAAAATTCTGAGAGATCACCCTTGGTCTTCCATCCTCGGGCCCGTCGGTTTGGGTCTTTGGACCTCTACATTGTAGGCCGGACTATTTGCTCTAGTCACTGCGCCCAGCATGGCAACTGGTCATCGTGAATAATTTGTAATCTTTTTTTTTATGTTTAATTTTTTAGCCTTCACTTATAGGCTTATATTACTCGATTTCGAGCGTCCAGGCAATGTTTCTACCACCTCCTTTGATAACTATCCTATACTCAATCGCGTCACTATTATCACCACGTTACTACGATCTCACCCATATCCGCTCCCCTATAGTTTTTGTTCGTGTGGTGTGTGTGTGTGAGTGTGTGTGTGCTGTGTGTGTGACTCCTCATGGCAGCCTACATGTATGATATGTCCGAGTTAATCGCCAACATCGACGGTCGATACAAATATTAACCGAATAAGTTCAGGAGTTACCATCGTTATTATAGCTCATAATATATTATATCATAATATATATTATATATATATTATATATATATCTATATTATCATTCGAAAGCTATTATAGAGTAACCTAACTTATTCGGTTAATTATGTGGATGTGTATGTGTATGTGTGTGTGTGTGTGTATAATTATGTAGTTATATACACACACACACAGACACACAGACACATTGCATTAACAACACACACACACACACATATATATTATATATTAATATATATATCATATAATATATAATATATAATACACTAGAAAAAACGTGAGGTGTGTCAGGTCATCCATTAATTAAATAAAAAAATGAACACAGCCGGAAAAAAAAACATTTAATCATCATGTCAGATTTCTAAGAAAGGGACGTTTGCCTAATTTAGACCTACGGTTGCTGGTTATTGAAATTCAACATTACAAATACATTTCAGACTCTCCCATCTCTCCATCTCTCTCCTTCTCTCCCATCTCTCTCTTTCTCTCTCTCCTTCTCTCTCTCTCTCGCTACCTCACTGAGAAACTAACAATATAAATGAGAGGTAATCAAATATACATATATTCATGTCATTAAACTAAACAGTAAAAAGCTTTTAGGAGACAAACATTGTTCGCTCAGCATTAGTTAATATATACTAGAGATGATATGGGCGCGTCTTGCGTCCCTTGACGCAAAAATCTAAAGGACACAGGAAAATCGTAATCCCATGCGTCCCAGTTGTTTTTCTTCCTCGGTATTTCAAGGCATCTACTGTAAATCACATTTCAAGTTTCTTAAAAACAAATTACACTGTGATAATTACAACGGTGAATGTGTTCCAGACTGGCTTTAAGTTAGGACGTATGAAGTTTCCGAGGACATTTCAAATTCAAGTATTGCGTCCCAGACGCACTAAATAAAAAAAACTATCGCAGCACTGTATATAGTATATATATAAATAAAATATATATAAATTATAATATATAATATATAATATATTGAGAGTAAGTAAACAATGTGTTTATTATTATTTTTTTATATGGCCTTTTAGCCGACAATTTTTGTGAGGCATAGTGCTTAATTGAACATACCAATTTGAAAATTATTAGTTAATAATTAATGAATTTATGCGGCTGTAATGTTCAAATGTAAGGCAGACAATCGAGAAAATGTCATCCCTGTATGTACATTCGACCTATTAGGCTCATCAGCAAGTTTATAGACATGGGAGACTGCTCACGTGTGTGACCCGAAACCTCGACTGCCAAGCTGACAGGCGCGGGATTCTAAATAATATATATATATATATTAATATTAATATATATATTATATATATATATCAACTGTTCTGTCTGAGCCACCTTGCGCAACACCATGAATCCAAAAGGTCCAGAAGAAAGCGGCGCAACATAGGACAGGCACATCAACATCCTTCAGACGCCTTCACATGCGACATCAATGGTTCGATGAGTTTTTAACAGTCACAGGCGCACAAGAGCTATAAGTCTTCCGAGACTGCAATGGCAATGATTAAGAAATGAATATATATAAGATATATATATATTATATATATATAATATTATACGCTGAAACAACCAACGTTTTTAAATATCAAATCTTACATTTTGACAGTCTCATCTGATTGATTGCAGTAAGCATGAAACTAATAGAACGAAATATTAAATCATATCTATATTGTGCTATTAAAGTGCTCTGCTATTTTAGATTAGCACATGTATATGCCTAACTTTCTCAGTCTTCTCTATTCATTCTTATTACTATTTATTATATATCATAATATATATATATATATGAATAAAGATAATCTAATGAGATAATCTTTATATGCTCTACTTAGGTATGAGCACTTTTTACTAAATAGCTTTTCATCCTAGCGTTTATATGATATATTACTATCTATATACAATATATACATATAAATGTTTTTTCTTTGGCCAATACTGTACCAATAGAATTTTTTTTGAGTACAATATTCTTCTCTTATTTTTTTCTTTTTCTACTATCTTCTAAAAATGTTTTTCTCCCGAGTTCTGATGTATTGGTAGTTAATTGTTACAATCAAAGCTATTTGCTGGTTTTTCTTCACTGCTAGGATTACCAACACGCCTGTATAAAATATATACTATAATTCTACTAGCAAATGTATGGCACCCTCGGTGCAAGTATTTATTTAAGGTAATCAAATATTATTATTGATTAAAAGGCTAATAGAACTAAATAAGAATGCAATAAAAGATTTGAAACAGAGTGTGTATAATCGAAAAAACTAGAACAAATGAAACTTTACTCTTCATCACTCTCATTCTTTATTGTCATTTTTTTTAACTTAAGTATTTAGTTAAAAGAGGAAGTATAAGAAAAATGACAGTTATTTCTTATTAATGGATTCATTGAAGATCATATGAAGAGATTTTGCTATATTCATAGAATAAAACCAAACAACTTAGAATCAGTGATACTAAGCACATATTTATTAAAATCAACATTTTTCATATCAATATGCCAAATTAGCCTTCCGTCAACGTGTAACAGTATTTGTATTATAATATAATTGCAGTTGTTAGCATATAGATATGGTTAACAGTATTAATTATGTAAACATTATTAATAATTGAGGTTTTAAATAAAAATAAAATCATTGAGAATGTGATGTCAATAACTAAGGGAATTAGACGTGATCAGTGATATAGTTTCGGTTCAGACATGAAAAACACACAATCTCCATGTATATAAGATATATAGTTATTAGCTATTATATTATAATTATATATCATTAGTTATTAAGAGATTTGTGTCTTTTCAAAACTCCATCATTAATAAGATATAATATATATATAGTTATATATTATATATATACTATATTAATATATTATATGATATATCTTAACCTATTAATAGATTTTGTGTTTCTGTCTGTAACCCGAACATTCACTACTCAAGTCATATTCCCTTAGTATTTGACATTCACATTCTCAATGATTTTATTTTTTATTAAACCAATTATTAATTAAAATGTTTATAATATATATATAATTATACTATATTATATATAAATTTTTAATTTATATTATATATAATATATATATATATAAATATAATACAATAGATATGTTTCGTTTGCCAGTTAGTTTATATATATACCATAAGGGGTTTATAATAGCTTAAAGCATTGGTTTATATTGTTGTCTTGTTGGTGGTTTTTGAGGTTATCACAATGCAAGTAGTAGAAAAAACGAGTAACTCTATGTTAAATGTTGGTTAAGATAATGGAACTTATTCAAGCTTTTAATAACTTTTTTGATTATCATCTGAAAGGTGTTAATGGTTAGCCCTAAAAGTTTATAATTAGCAAACCAACGACTTTTAGCTCTTTTCTGATTATTATCAAGTTCTTTTTTTTTTTCTTTTCTTCTTTTTCGGTTTTTTCTTTTTCTTTTACTTTTCTAAGTAATATACTTTGTTTATGCTTAGGTGGACGCTACTCCCCGCATCCGCAACTTCCATCGTTGAATAATTTGGTAATCTTTTTATGGTATAGGGTATTTAGTTTGCCTTCATCTAGATTGATGACTTATTATTACTTGATTTGATAGGTCAGGATGCTATTATTATAATCTAATAAATATATATGATAAAGTACTATAATAATATATAGACTATATACCGTTTATTATATATATATTATTAATACTATTATACTATATTATTATATACCTTTCTATACTTCAAATCAAATCCACCAGACGATAAGCGCTATAATATTTATATATATATATAATATATATATATACATATATCAGATATACATTATATACATATATATTTATACATATATTATACATATATACATAGTACCGTGCATATTACTACATCATACTTCACATATAAATCATACTATATCATCGATATCCATTACCAAGCTCTGTATATACGACACTCTCATATACAAACTCAGATATATCCACCTAGTATACATAATGGCTTATACCATATATCTATCATTCTATACTACATATATAAATATAAACATTATATATATATACATACTATCATACTATATTACTTATATATATATATACTACTGATATATACTATCACTATTTATATAGTACTATATATAATCATCGGAGAGCGTCGGCCTATGAAATCCACAGGTTCCTAGTTCGATACCGTCCTCGCCAACTCAGCGTATGAGTGGCACGATCTGTGCGGTAAATAAGGACTGATGGTAGGTGTGGCGCGCGCACTCAGAGCCTAAAACAGATCTCCGTTGGTCTAGCGACTATTTGAAAAGGGGATAGACACCCTCGCTGCAACTGATACCGCTTAAGCCGCCCCGTCGACTTACTACTTTACTTGTATATATATTCATATATATACATATATTTAGAGTATATATATATATGGTGTGTTGTGTTGTGTGTGTGGTCGTTTCTACTTTTAAATACATATTGATGTAAGCTTATAAAACACTATATAATTCCCTCAATGATAACATATTTTTTTTAAATAAATAAAATAAATAAATAAAATAGCAACAACAAAGCTAGATATATTATATAAAGAATATGTCTTCTGTTTCTACCGACCGAGTTTGATTCAGCAAAATATCATCTATGTCTGATATGCATAGCATTTAAAAATTGCCGTATTACTCATGTAAATTTCGAATACTTGTACCGAGAGTGTTGACCACTAGTACTGTAAACAACGAGAAACATGTGCCAGACTTAAGTAAGCTTGAAATTCAAAGTTCCGACTACATATGATAAACGAAGTTAATGCAACGACAAGCGCTGGCAATTATGAACTCGTGTAGCACTACAAATAGCAAGTGTCGTAAACAACTGAGGAATGTGTGTTATTGTTTGTTTTGTTTTACGGCATTACCAGCCACGGTGAGTCATTAATGCCCGACAAAGTTTGAAAGATTCGTAGACAGTTTTGGAATCACAATTGTCTCTGTTTCTTTTTTTTTTTTTTTTATACAAATTTCTATTTAATCCATTAATCATCATCATCATCATCATTATAATCGGCTAGCACACGGATATTCCATGACCAATCTGCTGCCAACCGTCCCTACATTCATTGCACTGGGAGGTCGCTTGCGCTCAGCATCCAGTATCCGCGCAGAATTGGTCCATGTACGTTTTTGCTGGACGGCCTACTCTGGCGTGCCCATGTGATGGCTTCTACAAAAGAATGTCACTGGTGAGTTCATCCTTACTTCTTCAGCAGTACCCAGGTTTCTTGCTTGACTCACACGGATGGTCGTGTGATAGGGTGGCTGTACAGCTGTTTTCTCGGTAGTTCTGTTTCCACGTGGGCAGGTTATTTTATGCTAAAGACGTTTGTTTTAGTCATTCTTAGTGGGTACTCAATTTTTAAACTATTTTTTAAAACTCATTGTTTTCTTTAACCCATAGATGGACCTTACAGTACTACACTCCGAGTCAGAGTGAACCTGAGAGCAATGGTGAGGAAGGGTACTCCACATTCCCCAGATCTCAAGAACTAGAACCTCACCATCAGTTAGAGTTTAATATCATACCCAGGACAAGGAGACCCTCAACACCCATTCTAGCGCCTATATGATAAAAACAGTTGGGCTTGCCATAAGGACAATAGGTCTGAACAATCATATAGCTGCTAGGCTTAACTTGACCGCGGAGTCGTCTCCGATCGCCTTTCTAGTCTAAATAAGGTGTAAGTGGAGGTGTTGCATGTCATGGACTGTCAAATGAAGCTGGTCTCTGTGGATCACATCCTTACTTCTCCACATTTCACCTTTTTCTCAATTGCAATTTACACCTTCGAATGAGAACATGTATCCCTGACCTGTCACTGGAATAATCTTTGCCTCTCTTCAGTCCCATGAAAGAGGGTTTGAAAGCAAACATGTTTTCGTGATGAAATGAAATCTGTGGTGAAGAAGTGGCTCAAAGAACAGTCAACAGAATTTTACGGGTGGAATACATGTTCTCATTCGAAGGTGGAACATTGCTATTGAGAGAAACGATAACTGTGGAGAAATTATTCAGAGGACCAGCTTCATTTTGATGTATGACACATGTTCCTGTGTTGGTAATTATATCTGTCCTAAACAAATAGCATTACTTTTTGACTAACCCATGTGGATAAGTAGGGATGTGATTCACAGAGACTATTTCATTTTGATGTATGATACATGTTCCTTGTTTTAATTATACCAGTCCTAAACAAAATGCATTACTTTTTGACTCACCCTCGTACTAACCAATAAAACGCCTACCCTTTGAATAAGAGATTCTGATAACGCTTACGACATTTTTTTTTTTACCTCACAATACTGAAGAGTTATTATTGATGTTGAAAAATGATATTAAAAAGAAACGGACGGTTTAAAAATGGCATTACTTTTTGACTCACCCTCGTACTAACCAATAAAACGCCTGCCCTTTTGAATAAGAGATTCTGATAACGCTTACGACATTTGTTTTTTTTTTACCTCACAATACTGAAGAGTTATTATTGATGTTGAAAAATGATATTAAAAAGAAAAAGGTTTTAAAATACTTTTTCTCGTACTAACCAATAAAATGCCTGCCCTTTTGAATAAGAGATTCTGATAACGCTTACGACATTTGTTGTTTTTTTTACCTCACAATACTGAAGAGTTATTATTGATGTTGAAAAATGATATTAAAAAGAAAAGGACGTTTTAAAATGGCATTACTTTTTTACTCACCTCGTACTAACCAATAAAATGCCTACCCTTTTGAATAAGAGATTCTGATAACGCTTACGACATTGTTTTGTTTTTTACCTCACACCAAATATTATTGATGTTGAAAAATGATATTAAAAAGAAAAGGACGTTTAAAAATGGCATTACTTTTGACTCACCCTCGTACAACCAATAAAACGCTACCCTTTTGAATAGGAGATTCTGATAACGCTTACGACATTTGTTTTTTTACCTCACAGTACTGAAAGATTATTATTGATGTTGAAAAATGATATTAAAGGACGGTTTAAAAAAAAAACTGTCGACAGCGCCAATTTCGAGGAAACCTATAGTAAGCATATGCAGCGTCATCAAAACTCGACAAATAGGGGCAGCATTTAGAAATAGGGTCCAACGCCATTTACTGGATTACCGTTTTTATGCAACGTATCATTTCTATTAGGCTTTTCGAAAAATCATGGACGGGTAGGGTAGCGGGGAGTACGTCTTTAGGTTTTGTTGTTGATGTACGTCAATGCGAAGACGTTTCATTTTTTATTCATTGGAAGGGTATTCAATAATATATATATATATATATATATATATATATATATATATATGTATGTATGTATATTTGGAGGATATTGCTTAATTGAAGTCATACCTAATTTTTGAAAATAATTAGTTAATAATTAACGAATTTAGCGAGCATATATGTTCAAATGTAAGGCTAAACAAATCGAGAAAATTTCAATCCCTGAATGTACATTTCGACCTATTTGGTCTCATCAGCAAGGTTATAGACATGGGAGACTGCTGATGAGACCTAATAGTTCGAAATGTACATTCAGGATTGAAATTTTCTCGATTTGTTTAGCCTTACATTTGAACATATATGCCCGCCCTAAATTCATTAATTATTAACTAATTAATTTTTCAAGTATGACTTCAATTAAGCACATATCCTCCAAAAATGTCGGCTAAAAGCCATATCAAATAAACACATTGTTGTTTACTTACTCTCACATATTATATATATATATATATATATATAATATATATATGTTGAAAAAATAAATAAAGAAATTAAATGTTGAATGAATAAAAATTGTTTATGGAGTGCCGACACGTGTTTCGAACGAGAGGATGTCCTTGTACACAATGTATTCTATTAATTATCATTTTAATCAAAATAGAATAATAATAATAATAATAATAATAATAATAATAATGTCCCAGACGAAACCTAAAAATATAAAGCGAAAAGATAGACAAATACTTAGACCTTGCCAGAGAAGTGATGAATTGTGGAACATGAAGTAATGGCATACCAATTGTAATTGTGCTCTTAAAACAATCCCAAAGCTCTGGAAAATAATTGGTGAACCAGAATCCAGAGGAAGAATCGAGACCATCCAAATACAGCATTGTTGGGATCGGCTAGAATACTCAGAGAGTCCTGGAGACTTGAGGAGACTTGCTGTCACTCCATGAACACCAGCTACGGCAGGTGTGAAAGTTTTTTTTAAGTATACAGAAGAACGGCCATTATTAGGGCAAGATTTGATATTTGAAATTAAAACGGTAAGAATACAGAGAATTTGGATATATTCGAAAAAAAAATTTTTTTTTCTAATTTGAGAGACGCTTACGGTTTGAAAGTTTATGGAATATTCAGTGACATGTAACATTTGAAAAATGAATTCTTTTTGTAATATATATATATATATTAATATTATATATGTGTGTGTGTGTGTGTTGTGTGTGTGTGTGTGTGTGTGTTTTTAAGTTGGCGTTATTACGAAGCATCTAAAAATAAATGAATGAACTCGGTGTTATGAAGTATTGGATTTACTTTTTTTATTATTTTTATCATAAATTCGATTCGTTAGATACCCTTTATCAAATGACTTTGTTCCTGTTCAACGGATCTTTTTATATAATTAAGTTAAACATAATGAGTCAGAAATACCTATGAATAGTTTCGCTTAGTAGCTCATCAGGCAAGAATCTGACTAAAAAACTTAGAGAAATTGTAATTTTATTACAAAACCTAGTCCACGTGTCCAAAAAATACCATAAATAACTGTTTATTTTATTATTTATTTATTTCATTTTCAATTTCCATCTTCTTTTTTTCCTATTCTACGTACTAAATCACCCACCCATTCATTTTTCGCATTATATTCTATCGTCATCTCTCCAATAATGAAAATTCAGCATGCTACACGCATTCCTGCTCCTTGTGTAGGATTTGTCTCTCTGACTTTAACTAGGGACGGAGTTTGTCCATATTTTAGCAAACAGCGACATCCGAATACCATCACGAGAGCAGCAAAAATGAATCGAGAAACAGACCGGTTTCTGTTGCTGGCAAATAATCCAAGCGCTGGTCAACCTTACTACTAAACTACAATATTTACCAACTCTTCCGCACGAGCAGGATGCGACACAAGGTCAATTTCTCGAGCGGAATTTACCAGGTTTAAATTAAGGTTTTCCTTATAGTGATTACCTAGTCAAGGTTAAAGAGACCGGTCTACTACTATATTTATCCATAGCTGGAGCGAGAGTAGTTGGATTCATACCTTTCGCAAACACAACGCTATTAGCACAATGTAAATGCTAACAGCCTCGTCCAGGATTTGAACTCGGTTGAGTAGTTCATTTCCTACAACCGTATCCCATTTGCGTTTAGATATAGAGTATCCTGAATTGTCTGAGAAAAAAAAAACGATCTCTCTTTGCGATATGTCTACTGGGGATGTAGAAGTCCACTCACTTAGACACTTACTTAGGCTAGACGGGCGGTCAGAGAGACCCATCCGATCAATCGGCAGATCATGTCAAACCTAGCACCTGTGACTATACTAATCCCATTGCCTGTATGGCAAATCCTGAATTCTTTTTGTCATATATGTGCTAGAAGGCAGTGTCTGAGGTTTTAGTGTACTGGATAGGACGTTAAACTGCATCTAACGGTGAAGTTTCAATTCTGGAGCTCTGGAGTATGGAGCATCCCTTCGTTGCCATTACTCCCATGTCCACTCTGACTCGAGTGTAGTACCTGTTAGGTCCCATCTATGTGTTAAATAGAAGAAAAGAAAAAAAAAATGTGTTTTTTTTTAAATTGAGTAAAAAAAAAAATTAAATGTTCTACCCCATCAAGAAGTAATAAACAAAACGATCCGTCGGCATGAAAAAACCCCAACAAGGGTTACATGCCGTAAAATTCAAACAAAGAAGAAAGAAAGAAAGAAAGAAAGAAAGAAAGCAAGTGGCCTTTGGGGAAAAACCAAACTATCACGAACTGGACAAGATTGTTCTTATCAAAATTTTCACAATACCCTGTTTATCTGGAGACAGCATGTCTTTCTCTCAAGGTGTGAATTTTAAAAATTTATTACGCATAATCAAGCAACAACCAGTATTAAAACTACCAAGAGGAGCCCCGTGTTGAATTGTTGTATAGCTGTATTACCCTTCTGGCCATACTGGTGATACTATGCAATAGAGAGGCTATTGTATGAGCAACAAAAAACAAAGGGAACCACTCTTGACTGATAAAATATTTTTTATTATTAGATCTACTAGAAAAAAAAGAAGACGGGTTAGGTTAGGTTTAGGTTTAGTTTAATGGAAAATAAATAAACAAATAAATCACAGTCAGGTGGTTCCCCTTTATTATTTAGATCTTATTAGGAAATTAAACCATTAGAAGAACTTTATAAGATAGGAGATTGGTTGGTCTCTACTGTGTTTCATTTCTGTTTGTTGACATGGTTCCTGCTAACTACTTCTTTTCTATTTTGTCTGGCCGACTACCTATATGCTGAGGGTTGACTGTCTATCTTTTCTTCTTATTCTTTGGGCTGGGCTGAGCTGGTCATTGTCTTAATTATTTAACAAACACAACATACCTTGTTTGTCATGAGTCAAATTTATTAACCATTTAATTAGACCGCCGGGGTGATGAGACTGCCCGGAGCTGACAATACGGCTACACTCTCTAAAAGATGGGACGAGTCTGAATAACTAACTAAACTATAACGCGTGTCTGTCATGGCACCCAAATCGTGCGCGTCTAAGGGGTCAAGGGTTATTAACAGTCACCGGTAATTTTCCATGAGGACTCCTTGATTCTAACGTTAACAGCCCTTATTTAAATATTTCTAGCTACAGGTCTGTTCACAATTTATAACTTCTCATGATTGTAATATTAATCGTTAACAAGCTAGTCTCGCAGATCCATTAGTAATGAATTGTGATTCGATCAAAAATTTTACTATACTCTGACATTATCATGAGACAGCATCTTTCTTTCAAGTCGTCGGTTTGATAGATATTTTTTAAATTTAATTTATTTACACCCCTTACGCAAGCCCAAAAACAGAGGCGTCCAAACCACGATGTAATGGTTAGCATGCTTAGTCTCGCAGATCCATAACTAGTTGAATGGCAAGTTAGATCCTCACTTGTTTCCAAATAATATCCCCCACGTTATTAAAAAAGACCTTTTGAGTTTAATCGCGGGCACTCCGTGTGAGTCAGGGGAAAAACATTTCTTAAAACACTAATAAAAGGTAACACACTTCTTAGCTTAAGAGTTCTAACAAAGGATTCCTTAGTTACAGTATAATTATAGGCCTGAATGAGATCATTGAGATGGAAAACCCTTAACTCTCCACTATTAACTATTTACCATTATTATATATATAATGTAAGTTAATATATATATATAATATATATTATATATATATATACGAGTAAAATCGAATAGTTTAAATATACGGATTCGTTTTAAATATGTATACCGAACTCGAATTTTCTGCGGCATCAGTTACGAATCTTCGGGTATTTTTTTTTTTTTTTGTCAGCCATCGTTTAGATATAGAGGCGGGTTGTACCTCATTTTCGAATTTTGTAAGCGGGTGTGTTACACACTCAAACTCAAGTGTTCCACGCCCCCTACGTTAACACCTCTTAACACTAGACAGAGCTTGTTGTTTTATTTATCGTGACTGGTTATCTATTTCATGTAACTCCTGGTCCAATATATATTATAGATATATAATATATATATTATATATATATATATATGTAATATTATATATATCAGTTTCTAAATTCATATTATCTATCTATGCACACCCATCCCCCTAGAGTGAAAACTCTGGGGGGATTTTCGCTGGAAATGACGGCCAACTAAAAGCCGTAAATGCAACGCTCTCCATTAATATAAGGCATGGAAGCACGTCACTGATGACGGACCTTTACATTTACAAATGTCCGATGTGTGCATTTAAAATCAGTTAATAAATCCCTCTTTCCGCATTGTAGGTGAAGCACAGCCTTGAGGTATAAAGTGACGGACTGACACTGAAACGATCGGATTTCAATCCCTTGCCTGTAGCGTAGCTTACAAAGTGTTCTAGCCACACGAAGAGAACTTGTGATAAGTCGAAACATTTGGTTCTGTGTATGACTCTAATTAGTACATATATATATTTGTATATGTATAGATTACTTACCGGTGATGGTTTATTAAGTACCGTATCGTGGAAGCACAATATCCAGAGGCTCAAGGTTGAGATGACAATCGACTTTAGTTAAGTATATAACTAAATTTAATACATATATATATTTAATATATAATTTTTCGGCTATCGCCATCTCAAACAGGACTGTGGTTTACTTTCATACTGTCGTTTGCAGTAACAGCCAAAAATGTAGTATATCAGTTAAAAACAAACGCAGAATCTGGAAAAATAACCAGCTAGTTATATGGTTAGAATCCCCGCCTGTCAGCCTTTGCAGTTAGGTTCGAACCACACACAGAGCGGGTTTTTCCTTGTCTATAAACTCTGCTGGTGAGGCATAATAGCCGAATATGTACATACAGATGATCGATTTTTTCTCTTCGATTTGTTTACGCCTACATTTTTTGAACAGATATGCTCGCCTAGATTCATTTGTAATATCAACAATTTAATTTCCCAAATAGGTTATGACTTCAATTAAGCACATATTAGGCTTTATTTATTGAAATGTTTATTTGGTACGACATGCATATTTCTCCAAACAATATTGTCGGGCTATTATCGCCATTCTCAAACAGATTGTTGGTTACTTTCATATATATATATAATAATTAATAATTATATATACATATTATGTAAATAGTTTTATCAAACAGTTCGTGAGACTAAGGTTGGCTGTTTAAAGTGATGGGGCCCCTTTCGTCAGAACGAAAGACGTCCCAGATGTAGGTGTCAACATAACTTCACTTCCGTCTGGTAAATTACCCTTTCTAGCAGGTTGCCCCTGATTAACCTAGCAATGTGCTTCAGAATAGCAACACAAAAATCAGAAGTGATCCTTAAAGCATTAGAACAAACTGTGTTATTTTTATTTATGTTATTTTGTGTGGGATGGGTGAGAGGTGTGACTGTGGAGATGGGCTCGACTCAACCGTGTTTGATCACTCATTAACCAACCCAGGGCGCCAGATTTCTAACCGAAAATCTCATTTTTTCATTTATAACAACCTAATCTTGACCTCTCAAGTTCGTCAATCACCACTCTCTGCCAGTGTTTTGACCGAGCGGGTCAAGACCTCATTACAGGACTCCGATACTCAATGACGCATTATATTCACATATATAACTATATACTAATATAATATATATATTATATATAATATATGTATATTATATAAGCATAGGGTATAAAACAGTGAAGATTAGAAAAAAACTAAGAGGCATTATTTTTTCTCCCTTTTTTTAAACAACAAAAACCCGGCAATGAAACAAAATAACATTTCATTTCGGAAAACTTGTATACTTAGACAGGGTTGCGCGACATAAGCTAAACTGGATCACGATTCCCTATGTTTACAGTGGGACCGCAGATAAAAGACGAGCAACGAATTAAAGCCCCTTATTTTTTAAGTACTTTAATAGCAGAATTTGTTGTTGATAGATAGTACATTTGAATTGATTTTATACTTCTCTGTTTGCTTTGTCAATCTCTATGCGTTGTATAAAACATCTTTAAAAAAACGAAAATTTTAGCAAATTTTTAAAGAAAATAATAAAGAAGAATACCTTATATATAAGACGTTATATTATGATATAACTATTAAAAAAGAGGGCTGTTACTTATTGCCAGTTACTGCTATAATTTTAATGACTAAGACATTTTTTATACCACTGTTACAGCACAAAGCCAAGATATGGTGTCCCAGACGGGTAAGTATGGTTTAAATATTTCTGGTTTATTTTACCTATAAGTCTAGACTTAAACCAAAGGGGATACCACCTCTGACTGAATAAATTATATTTATTGTTTTCCCCATTTAAACCAACCCTAACCCCTAAAACCCCTAACCACGGTCTTCTTGTCTTTCCTAGTTAGATATCAAAAATAAACAAATAATATATGTCAAGAGGTTCCCCTTTGTTTATGTTAGACTTTCCTTTAATAGGAAATAATGCCTTAATTTTAAATGTGATTAAATATGTATATGTATAACGGACTAAACGTAAAAATATTAAATAAGAAATCGTATATAACAAAAAATTACATTTTTTACTTTTGATTTATTATTCCTAATTGGGGCTTTTTCTGTACAAAATTATTCACATAAGTATAGATTTTTAATACATTTTGAGAAATACACAACAAATAAAATTAGAGACCATAAACCCCTATAGTAAACTTATTTACTAAACCCCCCGGTTTTGTGTTAAAAAACCAGTTTAGCAAATAATACCACACCATAATATTTTGAAAACCCCATTTATTTCTAAACGGAACTGATTATTAAGGACACATGTGCCGCCTTTTGTAGTTAATGTGGTTAGCAAGGTTAGAATTGGCAATACCATGACAGTGAGTTTGAGACTCAACGATAGGAGCGGTGCCTCTACATTCAGCCTTGTTGCCAAGCGAGGCTTTTGTTAATAACTATGTATGGACCCATAGTAGGATTTTAACTCGCATAATGATCTAATTTGTAGTGGGTGTGAGAGCGCGTGAGCATTTTAAAGAGGCAAAGAGTTTAGTAAAATCGTTTGTAGAGTTCAGGCCGTCGGTTCGTTTCGATTATTTTGTTTGTTTTGTTTTTTACGGCATATCAATCCTCAGTGGAGTCATTTAATTGCCGATAAACGTTTGAAATAATCATCAAATCTTAATCGGATAATACAATCTTTGTTTATAAATACATTTTTCTACATTTTTAACCCATAGATGGGACCCTACAGTTAACTACCACTTCGGGTCAGAGCTTGGACCAGGGAGAAAGACAAATGGTGAAATGAAGGGTGCCTTCCACATTCCCAAACTCCAACTGGAACCTCACCCATCAGATAGAGTTATGTTTAACGGTCATTCCCCCATGACATGTATAGACCCCGCATGACACAGCCTGTCTAGCACCCATATGATTAAAAAAAAGGTTGGGGCTTGCTTATAAGGGCAATAGGGTTGGGGAAATCATTATAGCGTGCAGGGTCTTTGGACATGACCAGCCGGATTGTCGGAGTGGGGCCTCTGCCGACCGCCGTCCAAGCCCAAGGCTAGGCCAAAGTGGTTGATATGCACTTGTCATGAACCTGCTCATCCACCTGGGGCCCTTCTGATCTTAACGCATCAACAGGTTGCCACCCACAGCCAACAGGTGGCCCCATTGGGGAGGCTTACCCCTCTGCCAGAGGTGGCAGTCCATTCGGTGCATTTTTTACGCGCTCCCAGCCGACAGGCGGGGTCGTTCGATTAGTCGGGAGGTAGTATGAGTGTTGTTGATTGAGGGTGGGGTGGCTTAATTAGTAAGGACAGATCTGCCAACTTCCAAAAGGCGTTGAAAAAACAGACCGTTTTGCCGGCAATGGCGTTGCATTAGAATTTTTTTTGTTTAAAAAAAAGAAAAGAAAGAAATCTTGACCTTGGAGCACCGGTTTGATTTATCTATATGGATCCCATTGTAGGAAAGGCTGTGGTGCGAATTAACACAAAAAAAAAAGAAAAAAAAAAAATGATGGCCGTTTGTCTAGGCGGGTTTGGATGTGTGGTATTAGTGTAGCGAAGAACGTTTAAATCACCAGAAAAATTCAAGCTCGTTTAGAAGTATTAAACAAACAAACAAACAAACAAAAAAAAAAAAAAAAAAAAAAAACGTACAGTTGACAATTAAGTGGCCGCACGTATTCGAATCGAAAGCGTTTGTGGTAATTCACGTGATTCGAATGAGTTCACCATTGTGCCACGCGCTGACTTCTGCTTTAATGGCGTCGGTGGCGGGTGGTGTGGAGCGGTTTTTTTTTTTTTAATTCGCATGCGTAGACGCAGGCGCTTTCTGAGTTTCTACGAAGCTTCCAAAACAAGCCGAGATACGATGTGCAGATATTAAGACCACGGCGTAATGGTGTCTGCGGACATTAGAGATCTTGAATCAATCCGATATCCTGCCTTATACAATCCTCGTTTTTTGTTTCCTGATTCTCTTTAAAATTATGTATTTCAGCCCTGTCGGCGGGGCTTATGAATGAAGTTGACTGTATCCACCCCCTATAGAAGAGTAAGATACACACGACCCTCCAAATAAAAAATATAATAAATAAAGATAGTCCACGGAAAAATGCATTTGATGTGAGAGCTTCGGAACAAAAGGAATTGGGGAATGTGGACCAGTCCTTCATTGCCATTACTCTAGGTCCATTTTGAACCTTTTCGATGCCGACACCTCGATAATCAGCGTATGAGAGGCACAGAATCTGTGCGGTTAAATAAAGCAACTGAATTGGTAGGTGTGTGTGCTCCACCTCAGACGCAAAATCAATTTTCCTTGGTCTAGCGCTAGTGAAAGGAGAGACTCCTCTCGCCTGTCGTGGGCTGTCCACCGACTTCAGGCCTACCCCCCCCCCCCGCACGGGGGAAAACTTGTTTTTTTAAATATTGATATGCGAAGTTTTATTCCTAACTTACTACCCACACTGTCGACAGGACAGAAGGAATACCCCGAATTCGCCTTTCTGCATGAGGGGTAAAATCCTCTGCCCTCACCGAATGAAGCCACCTGTTGGCGATGGGGTGGTGGCCCACGTTAGACCGTGATGCTTAAGACCAGAAATCCTGATGGCTGAGTAGTTCCTATGAATGCCAACATCCATTTTGGCTTTACTTAGGCTAGACGAGTTATTCAGAGGCGCCCCCTTACGATCAACGGCTGGTACGTCAGCCTAGCGTTCGCTATACAATTTGTCCCGACCGCTATTGCCCTTATGGCAAACTGCCAACCATTTTTATTCATATATGTGCTAAAGTTGGTGCTAATTCTGGAGTTCTGGGAGGATGTGTTGGAACACCCCCTTTCATTACCAGTACTCCAGGTCACTTGCCCCTGAATGGTAGTACCGTTAGTGGTCCCATCAATCGGTTAAAATAGGTCTAAATAAGCATAAAAATGATGAGCTTTTAAAAAATATCTTTGCAAAAAAAAGGAGGTTTTATGTTTTAAGAAGGATTGAATAGCCATCATAGAATGAATAAAACAAAAACGTTTTTCGGCATGAAAAACCCAAACAAGGGTTGACGTGGCGTAAAATCTTACCAATCCTACAACCTAAATTTTTTTCTCGAATACAAATAATTACACACAGTCGGTAGGGCTTTTAAGTAATTACGTTATCAAATACAAATATGCAATTTTATACCGGTTATTAAACCTTATTTCTATATTGAATAATAGTCGTTTAATTTGAACATCATGGCTGGTTGGTTGGCCGTTGGTGGAGTTTTCCGGCACGTCAAACCCTAGTTGGGTATATTTTATGTCGTTTTTTTTAAAAATTCATTTCTTGTTGGGGTATTCCATATTTTTTTCAAACTCAGTTATTAAATTACAGTTTTTTAAACTCATTGGATCTATTTTAACCCATGAGATGGATGGACCCTAACCCGGATCAGAGTGGGGTCTGGAGTATGGTATGAAGTGGTACTCCACCACCACCCCAAGCTCCAGGATTCGGATACCTTCTCGGACTAGATGGCAGGTTTTTTAACGCTTCATTTACCCAGGGACTACTTATAGGACTTCAGAGCTACGCCCCTTTTCTAGCACACAATTGGCGGTGAATGGCTACTCCACATTCCCCAGAGCTCGCCAGCGATTGGAACTCACGACCTAGATGCAGTCGTGGTTTTACCGCCATACCCAGGACCCTAAGACCTCAGCTACGCCCTTCTTAAGCAACAACAATGACTGAGGTGAATTGGTTTACTCCACATCCCCAAGCTCCAGGATTGAACTTCTCGTACTAGATCTGCAGTTGTTTTTTTTTTTTTTTTTTTTAAACGCCTCTTATACCACACAGGACACTAAGGACCCTCAGCCACGCCCTTCTAGCACACAATGGTGTCGTGAATTGGTACTCCACATTCCCCAGAGCTCCAGGATTGGAACTCACGACTAGATGCAGCGTTTTAACGCCTATAACCCAAGACACTAAGACCCTCAGCCACGCCCTTCTAGCACACAATGGGTGAATTGGTACTCACATTCCCCAGGCTCCAGGATTGGAACTTCACGACTAGATGCAGTTTAACGCCGATATACCCAGGACACTAAGACCCTCAGCCACGCCCTTCTAGCACACAATGGTGGTGAATTGGTTTTACTCCACATTCCCAGAGCTCCAGATTGGAACTTCACGACTAGATGCAGTTTAACGCCATACCCAGGACACTAAGACCCCTCAGCCACGCCCTTCTAGCACACAATGTGGTTATTGGTACTCCACATTCCCCAGAGCTCCAGGATTGGAACTTCACGACTAGAATGCAGTTTACGCCATACCCAGGACACTAAGACCCTCAGCCACGCCCTTCTAGCACACAATGTGGTGAATTGGTACTCCACATTCCCCCAGAGCTCCAGGATTGGAACTTCACGACTAGATGCAGTTTAACGCCATACCCAGACACTAAGACCTCAGCCACGCCCTTCTAGCACACAATGGTGGTGAATTGGTACTCCACATTCCCCAGAGCTCTCCAGGAATTGAACTTCCGACTTAGATGCAGTTTTTACCCGCCATCCCAGGACACTAAGACCCTCAGACACCCTTCTTAGCACACAATGGTGTGAATTGGTACTCCCATTCCCCAGAGCTCCAGGATTGAACTTCACGACTAGATGCAGTTTTAACGCCATACCCAGGACACTAAGACCCTCAGCCACGGCCTTCTAGAAACCAATGGTGTGAATTGGTACTCCACATTCCTCAGAGCTCCGGATGGAAACTTCACTACTGGATGCAGTTTAGCGCTATATCCGTCAGAGTGGACCTGGGAGTAATGGTGATGAAGGGGTGACCCACATTCCCCAACCTCCAGAACTGGAACCTCACCATCAGATAGAGTAACGTAATTCCCAGGACACTAAGACCCTCATCCACCGCCTTCTAGCTCATATATGATAAAAACGGTTTGAACAATCATATAAGTGCTAGGGCTTGACATGATCAGCCGATTGATCGGAGCGGGGTGCTCGCTCCGACTGCCCTCTCGCCTAAGTAAAGGTCAAAAAAGTGTGTTGCATGTCATGGATTGCTCAGCAACAGTATTCCCTTAAGCATTACGGGTCGCCACCACGGCCAACATGTGGCCCCATTGGGCGGTGGGGGGTGTTACCTCTCTGCAGAGGTGCAGTCGATGTGTTCTTCTGTCCCAGCCGACATGGTGGTTCGGACTATGTGTAAATGACTGCAGATATGAGGCCCACAGTGAGAAACGATCTCACCTCTCTACCGATCATCCTACAATGGCAGTGACCTCGAATCAAGTCAGTAGTCATTTACTTTGCTAAGTTTTGATACAATGCCAGAAGTCTAGTGCACTCAGTGAGAATCGAACTCATGAGCAATTGTCTGCAAGCCTAGCTCACTAACCATTACTCACACGGGAATTTAGTAACCCTCTCACAAGACCAAAAGTTTTGGGTACCCAGTGAGAATCGAGCTCTCTAATAACGGTCTGCTAACCTAACCATACTATTATATTTTATTACTTAGGCTAGATGGGTGGTCGGAGAGGCCCCTCCGACCAATCGCTGGTCACTTCAAGTCATAGCACCAAATATGATGTCCCAACCTGTTGCCCTTATGGCAAGTCCGAAACCTTTTTATCATATATGCGCCAGAAGCGTGGCTGAGGACTTCATGTCCTGGGAATGACATTAAACTCTATCTGATGGTGAGGTTACAGTTCTGGAGGTCTGGGAGTGTTGATTACCCCTTCATCACTATTCTCCCAGGCCCACTCTGACCCGGGAGTGGTAGTACCTGTTAAGGTCTCACCTATGGGTTAAATAGAAAAAAATGTGTTAATAAAAAAATTGATTATCCATTAAGAATGAATTTATTTCAAAACTTAGTCGGCATCAAATGACCCACGAGGTTGATATGCCGTTAAAACAAAACAAAACAAACAAACAAACTATTATATTTTTAGCACGCAAGAGAGTGCTTTACTAAGCTTACTTTAGTTTATGTCAAAGCCAAAATTTGGGGCGCCCGGTGGGGATCTAACTCACTAACAACGGTTTGGCTAGTCTAGCCATACTGTTATTTTTATTACGCAAGAGAGTGCTTTACTAGGTTTAGTTTAGCTCAAAGTAAAAAATGTGTAGCACCCAGTGAGAATCGAACTCATTAACAACGGTCTGCTAGCCTAACCACGCAACCTCTGGATCAAGTAAGAGCTCATATTTAAGCTTCGCTTAGTTTGGCTCAAGGTCAGATTGTAAGGAGCACCCAATAGAATTTGATTTGCTAGCCTAACTCGCCAAACATTAAACCACACTACAATTTAGTAACTCTAGTTTGGCACAAGGCTAAAAAAACATTGGGCACTCTGTGAGAATCGAACTCACTAGCAAATGGTCTGATAGATTAGTTCGCAAACCATCATATAGTAGACTGTGAATTGAGAGGCGTAGTCTTTTTTTTTACCTTAGTCTACCGGACAGATGTTAGTGGAATATGAAATGAAGTTCAATTTTTAATTTCTCAACTGATATTAATACTGTTAATAAGAATCAATCTCTAAGGAAAACATAACTTAAATTAATACGTTAAAGCATTAATTGATGTTGTTCAAATTTGAAAATGTTGCGTAGTGATTCAGTTATACACTTTTTTCACCTCAGAACTGCCAAAGTGGACTGTTTTAAGTTTGTTTTTTTTTTATCTATTTTTTTTTGTTACTCTAAAATAGAAATATTGTTAAATACTAGTAAGATTACCAGTGAATAGTAATTTTTAGTTTATTTCAGTATAGGACTTAATAAGTTTATAATCTCAGTTCCCTTAAAATAACAACGCTGGGGTAATTAATAAACTTAATCACTACGCAACAATTAAAAATATATACATTGGATTTTATTGCATATTCCCCTAACATCTTTCCGGTAGACTGTGGTAAAGAAGAGAAGAGAAGAATTGAGGATAGAAGAAGAAGAAGAAGAAGAAGAAGAAGAAAAGAAGAAGAAGAAGAAGAAGAAGAAGAAGAAGAAAAGAAGAAGAGAAGAAGAAGAAGAAGAGAAGAAGAAGAGAAGAAGAAGAAGAAGAAGAAGAAGAAGAAGAAGAAGAAGAAGAAGAAGAAGAAGAGAAGAAAGAAGAAGAAGAAGAGAAGAAGAAGAAGAAGAAGAAGAAGAAGAAGAAGAAGAAGAAGAAGAAGAAGAATGAGGAAGAAGAAGAAGGAAGAAGAAGAAGAAGAAAAGAAGAAGAAGAAGAAGAATAAGAAGAAGAAGAAGAAGAGAAGAAGAAGAAGAAGAAGAAAGAAGAAGAAGAAGAAGAAGAAGAAAGAAGAAGAAAGAAGAAGAAGAAGAAGAATGAGGATAGAAGAAGAAGAAGAAGAAGAAGAAGAAGAAGAAGAAGAAGAAGAAGAAGAAGAAGAAGAAGAAGAAGAAAAGAAGAAGAAGAAGAAGAAGAAGAAGAAGAAGAGAAGAAGAAGAAGAAGAAGAAGAAGAAGAAGGAAGAAAGAAGAAGAAGAAGAAGAAGAAGAAGAAGAAGAAGAAGAAGAAGAAGAAGAAGAAGAAGAAGTGGCGTAATACATCGGCCACGTTATGCTTGCGCTAGCAATACACCAGCTAAGATATTCCCTCTTCTCTTTATTTTGGGAGTCTTATTTTTCTTCTCTAACTTATAGAAATATATATATATGTATGTAATATATGTATGTATGTATGTATATTTAAATAATTGCATTGCTGGCCATTCATGGCTTCCCCAAACGTGTCTTACCCAGTCAAACGTACACATTCCTTCCACACAGCTGCTACAAGTTTAAGGGGGGGGGTGAGGCGCGCGAAAGAAAGCTAATGTGTGTCGTCAACCTACCGTACACCACAGCATCGCTACTACAGTTTCTAGTTCTACTACTATAAAACTTACGATGCACGTCACGTGGTGATATTAGATGTCGATAATGGCCCTTAACCATATGTGCAACTATAAACATACTATATTTAATACACATACTAGGACTGCATACTATTACGACAAATTGAATCGTCTGGGTATGAAGAAGAGGGGGGGAGAAAGTGTAAAACATACAGAGAGAGAGAGAGAGAGAGAGAGAGGGGGGGGGGAGAGACGGAGTGAAGGGTTAGGAAATCAGGGTTTATTTTAAACATTACAGTCAGCCCTCCGACAATTGCAAGGGCTAGACATTTGCGAAAGTGGGGAAAACCTTAACATAATGGTGTTCACTATTTCTCTGAATTTTTTTTAGATTTTTTTGATAATTTGTATTATCCGGACTATTATCCTCATCTTTATTGTTATCTGAAGGCTGGAGGGCCCATCGGCCTAAACGCTGTACAGGTAACAATTAAGATGAGGTCAATAGTCCGAATAATACAAATAATCAAAACCGTTCACTACATTTATCATGAGAAGTAAAATACTACTATTTAAAAAAAAAATCTTAAATCATAACTAGACAGCTCGAGAAGCCACGAGCTTTCCGACTTAATATCCGTCCATGATGATATTGATGCTTCTATTTAGGGAGGAGTGAAATATTCATTAATTAGCATTTCATTGTTATTCTCATTATATCCAATCAGAATGATTAGATTTTTTTTTTAAATTAAAAAATAACGTTCAGTGCGAACAAACACCCCAACAAATTTTCTCACCCAATTGCAAAATTGGATTGGAAATTGTCCTATTCTCTAAGAACATTGCTCTAATAAAGATCTCGCTATGGTGTGCCGTTTTTCCGTCGAGTTACGGTTACAGTGAAACAAATAACATTTTACCAATGCATAAATATTAGCAATTCAGAGTTTTCCTTCTCCTAGACCGGTTGCCTAACCAAGGTTAAAGAGCCCAGTCTGCCCTACTATTTACCCATAGCTGGAGAGAGAGAGAGAGAGAGAGAGAGAAGAGAGAGTAGAATTCATACCTTTCTCAAGGGTATTAGCGCTAAGTGAAATACAATTACCACGTCCAGGATTTGAACTCGGGACGACGAGTCCATTTCCTATGACTAAGTTGGAGTAGATATGGCCAAAATATTCATACAGTAGCACCCCCCCCCCGCTTTATTTTTTTTAAAAATAGTCATTTTTTTCTTCTTCTTAAGAGTAGAGCCTAAACTTACATATCATTTTTTTCTCCTAAGAATTTCTTAATTATGATATTGAAATAAATCCTGTTAAAAGGGTCACATCCTCTAGAGAAAAAAAAAAAAAAAAAAAAACGGCAAAAATGCGCCATTTTTGACAGATACAGATTTTGATTAATAAAATTCTTCCGTTTTAAAGATTTCAAAACAATTTTTACATGTGAGCACCCCCCCCCCAAAAAAAAAACGTAAAGTTTTATTCTTTTTTAATTTTAAAAAAAATAGTTTTATTGAATTTTGGTTCATGGGAGGGGGGTTAAAAAGTTAGATTATAGGCATACCTAGGTAAAAGGAATGCACACACACACACACACACACACACACATATATATATATATATATATATATATATATATATATATATATATATACCAACCCCTCCGCACGCGCAGGATGCAACACAAGGTCAATTTATTAATCAGAGTTTAACAATTTTGAATTCAGAGTTTTCCTTCCCCTAGACTGGTTACCAACCCAACATTAAAGAGTCCAGTCTACCCTACTGTTTACCCATAGCTGGAGGGAGAGTAGTTGCATGGATACCTTTCCAAAGAGTATTAGCGCTATGTGAAATGTAAACAGCCTCGTCCGGGATTTGAACTCGAGTCGACGAGTCAATTCCCTACGAACCGTCACACACCACGCGCCTCCAAGTCAAAAAAAAATAATCCATGCAAAAAAACTTCCATGAAAGTTAGTGAACAATATTAGCCGATGCATTTATAGCTGAGTAAACCTTTTTTATTTACATTTTTCAAATCTACGTAAGTCGTCTGAGATTTTGTGTCGTGTCTGTGGGTGGAGGTGGGGGCGCGAAACGTAAATAAAACTTAAACGGAAAACCCGTCAAAAAATTCAAGAATCGACAGATGAAAGGATAACCTGGACCTTCCACACACACTTTATTTATATATACTAGCAAATATATGCACCCTCCGGGTGCAAGTATTTTAGTTAAATTTTATAATAAAATATATTATTAAATTAGGAAGGCTAATGAAACTGAATAAGAATGTAGATAAAAAGATTTTGAACAGAGGGGGTATGATTGAAAAATAGAACAACTTTGAAACTAACTCTTCCATCATTTTCTGTTACTCCCGTCTTTCATTGGTAAATTTTCTTAATTAAACTGTTTAGTTAAAATAGGAAGTAAAGAATAATATTACAGTTATTTCTTCTAGTTAAGGGATTTCTTTTAAGATTTATTGAAGAGATTTTTGCTTATATTCATTAAAATAAAACCAAACAGTTAGAAATCAATAATACTAAGCATATATTTATTAAAATCAATTTTTTAAGATCAATATGCAAATTAGTCTTCCCATTCACACTGTAAACCGCTATTTTGTTGTATATATAAATACAATTGCATGTTATTAGTATGTGGATATGGTCAACAGTGTAAGTAATGTCAAACAATTTTATTATTAATTGAGGTTTAAATAAAAAATAAAATCATGTAGAATGTGACGTAAATAACTAAGGGAATTGTGACTTGTATAGTAATAGAGTTTCGGTTACAGACAATCTCCATTATAATAAGATATATATATATATATATAGTATGAACAAAAAGTAATAAGACAAACAGGAATATTTCTTCTCAGCTAGTTTCGACCTTAGGTCATCGTTAGAGAATTTCTTATTTGAAGAAATAGTTTTTAGAGAGTCTAGAAGAACTATAGAAGTTGAAATATTTTTGAGGGTTTGACATGCTATTATAATACGGATAGAGGAGCGTGTTAGTAGTAGCAAGTCCATATATATATATATATATATATATATATATATATATATATATATATATATAATTGGATATATGATCGGATAACCAACCGTCATCGCAAAAAAATACACGTGCAATTAATCAATCTCTTGATTAATCCAGTGGATTTGACCCTGAAGATCCGTATGGTGAAACTCGAGTACGTTATTACTGTGTACCATTATTATAATAAATTTGCTCTACTCACGTATTGAGCACTTTATATCTGTTATATCGCTGTCTTATCATTGTGAAACTTGCATCAACTAACCATTGTGACCATTTTCACCGGTAAGTCACCTTTTCCACAAATACCATATATATATATATATATATATATATATATATATAGGATGCGACACAAGGTCAATTTATTAAGCAGATTTGAATTCAGAGTTTTCCTTCGCCGAGACTGGTTGCCTAACCAAGGTTAAAGAGCCCAGTCTGTCCTACTATTTACCCATGGCTGGAGGGAGAATAGTTGGATTGGCTGAGGGTCTCCATGTTAAACTCTATCTGATGGTGAGGTTCCCGTTCTGGGGGTCTGACCCGGAGTGGTGGTACCTGTTAGGGTCCCATCTATGGGTTAAATAGAAAAAAATGTGTACCTATCAAGAATGAATTTATTTCAAAACTTTGTCGGCATTAAATGACCCACCGAGGTTGATATGCCGTAAAATAAAACAAACAATCTTCATATATGTCGATGTGTGTGTGCGTGTGTATATATATATATATATATATATATATATATATATATATATATATATATATATGTAGGCATTGTATGCATTTGTAAGTATATATACGATGCTCAGTCGGTACAGTGTCCGGCTGGGAACCTCGAGGTTCCTGATTCGATTCCGGCCCTCGCCAACTCAGCGTATGAGTAGCTCATGGATATGTGCGGTAAAGTGAGGAGCTGATGGTAGGAGTGGCACCTTGCCTCAGACGCCCAAACAATCTCCCTGGTTTAGCGCTAGTGAAAAGGGGATAGACTCCCTTGCTGATACAGACTTTAGGCCACCCCGACGACTTTACTTATATATATATATAAACTGGAGTGGCTTATTGTCGGTATCAGTCGGGCAGTGAGGGCTTCTATCCCTTTTCACTAGCGCTAGACCAAGGAGGTTGTTTTGCTGAGGTGGAGCGCCACACCTACTATATATATATATATAACCCGTTAACCACAGGTAAGATGTTGCACTAAGGTCCCAAGTATGGGGCGTCCAGCGCGGATCGATTTCGCTATTTTGTAGTACATGATCAGCGAAACTATCTTGCTAACCATTACACCACAATGGTACGCCTATATAGAAATTAGCTTTTAGATAGATTGTTTTATTAACTGCTTTGAACGGACGTGAAATAACGAACCGAAAATTTTTTTAAATATAAATTAAAAAAATTTTTTTTAGGCATTTGAAAGATTTGGGGACTCGAATACCTAACATTTTTCATTTTCTAAAAATTATGAAATTTATATCTATGTTTTGTTTTTAATTCCGAGAATGTTTGAGTAGGGGGGGGGTAATATTCAACTGTTTGCTGCCAATATTGTACTAGCAGTAAGTATAACTAGGCATTGTTAAACAAATTTAGCCCCTCGATTGAAAAAAAAAAAAAAAAAAAATTACCAAAAATCAGGGAATTATCAGATTTTAATGAAATTTTCAGTGTTGATTTATCAATGATTGAATTTTATGATGCATCAGTTATTTTATTTCAAAACCGATTTTTTTTTTTTCAGATCAACTTTTTACTTTACTTACCACTCCGAGTCAGGGTAGACCAGGTGATGAAGGGGTGCTCTACATTCCCCTGACCTTTAGAACAGGAACCTCGCCATCAGAATTTAACGTCATTAAATTATAAAAACTAAACGAGCAAATAAAAAAATTAAAATAATCAAATGGATAAGTCTGTTGATCTATTAATTTAAAATAAAAAAAAAAAAATAAAAAAGTAAAATTTAACTTTGAATAAGTCATCTTCAGACGATTACCCATGAATCGTGGTAATGTCTGAAGAGGATTTATTAAAAAAAAAAATTAAAAAAAAAAACCACACACACATCTGAAGTGCCCGAGGTTACCGTGGCTTGAACGTTGTATTCTCCTACACAAAGAGGAGGATAACAGTCCGAAATAAAGTTATTCAGATCAACCCTCATAAAATTTAGAAAAGTCAACTATTCGTGTAAAGTTGACACTCAAATTTTACTTGAAGTAAGTATAAAAAGTAAACATTTCATAACTAAATGAAGTGTCGACTTTATACACGAAATAGTTAAAACTTTCAAAAACGCTAAGAAACAGTTTGTATGAAACTGGTAATATTGTATAACTAAAGCACTAATTTGGCAGCTGGATTCGTTTTTTTCTTTCCCTTTAAAAAAGTGCGAGCGAGAGGAGAAAAGAAAGAAAAAACTGGACTCAGCAAATCTGTTGCCTTTATTATAGGCACGGGTGTGTAGGGGCGGAAACTCTAAGTTTATATTTTTTTTCCTTTCCACTATATGAAAAGTTACTAGAACCTTGGAACTCCAAGATTAGTCTAAGTGAAAGATCCCATACACATAAATATATACATATGTAATAAGTACAGAAGTATTTAGAGAATTCTAGTCTAGACTTAACCCGAGAGGAGGGGGGGGCTAGTAAGAATCAGTTCAAGAAGACGAAGAATGTTACACCCCAACTTGCTGACGTCATACAGGCGGTGCCTGGTTGTCATGACTACAGCGGGCTGTGGGTGTCAAGTGATTGCTATTTTATCAGTAAGAAAAAAAGAGTTTATGAGAGGGAGAAGAGGGTAGGGGGATGAAGAGACCAGTTTTTTTTTTTCCTTTTTCAAAGTCAGGTACAAAAGTTTTATAAAAAATACAGAAGACAATATTTTTTTTAAATTTGATTTTTATTAATTTTTGTAGTAAAATACAATTTTTTATTTACATGGAATAAATATTTCATTGTAATTCCCCCAGGTTGGTAGCGGAAAAAAATCCTGGGAGATTTTTGCCATATATTTACCCAATAAATTAAAAATAAGTTTTAAAATGCATTTAAAATAAATATGGAAACGCCCAACCACACCCGCCAACATAGAGGCTGGGGTGGTTGGAAAAAAAAAAAAAAAAAAAAAAAAAAAAAAAAAAAAAAAAAAAGGGAAAATTTAAAAAAAAAAAAAAGTGAACAGTGGCCAGTTTAAAGTTACTAAGAATTTAAATAAGTTAAAAATCAGACAATTATGGTGGATCCATAAGTTGTCTAAAGCTTTGTTCCTCTAAGAATGGAAAAAATCCTAAGACATTTTTTTCTCCATTAACTCGAGTATGTGAAGTTATTTTTTACTGGCTCGGTATTTTTTTGAAAGACCTCACTGTCACCATTAGACGTCCTCTCCCAAGAGAAATTGGAATTTGTAAATTTAGCAAACCTCAGACTGGACAAAGAGGGATTTTTTTTTTTGGGGGGGGGGTGATTTGGGCATAGGGTAAAGGGGTTAAAATAGTTTCAGACAAATTCTTTAAAATGCCCAATAGAGGACATTGGGGGGGTGAAAAAGAAAGTGGACGTTTATTAAAGAAAAAGTAATAAATAGGGGAAAAAAATTACATGGGTAGAATTTAAAATAAAAACTTGCATAGTTTTAAAAAATTTAATTTAAAAACTTATCCCATGACAGGAGAGAAAAAAAATTTAGAAGTTAAAATTGCATTAGAGCCAAATTAAGAAACTTGGCTATAAAAAAAAAAAAAAAAAAAAAAAAAATATATCTACAGAAGTATATTAAAATTTAAAATAGATGAAAATTAAAATTTTAGGCGTGTGGAGGGGGGTCCAAAGGCAGGAAAGGGGGTCATAAGAACAATGAGAGGAACATTTGATTTACAATTCCAAATTTCTGAGGGAAAGGAGTTTGTTTTTTTGCATTGATATAGCCATATTTTAAATTTTTGTTAGCACCAAATTTGTTGGCCCGGCCCTGTTTTGATTGAAGGGGAGGAGGAAGCATTCCCATAAAAAAAAAAAAAAAAAAAAAAAAAAAAATATATATAAATAAATAAAATGCATTGTGATGTTGCAGCTTTTTTTGTGGCGATTTTAACCACCTCCTCACCAAATATCACCGTGCCAGTAAAGCCAGGTAGTGTTTCAATAATAATAAAAAAGAGGCTTTTTAAAATTATTATATAAACACCCTGAATACTGGTTGCCGGTGTGCACGGGGCGATGAATTTTGACCGACTACCCACAGCCTGTAGAACAGGGGGGGTAAGGTAGACCAGTTTCGGCTGGTCTTATGGGACCATCATCGTCCAATTTGGTCCCCAACGAGTTCATAACTCCTCGAACCAGAACTGGACCGTAACCAACACGGTCGGGATGATCTCCGGAGCATTTTTTCCGATACTGTTACCCTGGACTAACGACACAAGTCGTAGAGATATTCCCAAGTAGATTATCCAAATACGCTAGTGTCACCAAGAACAGTAATACTGTGCCTGGGAGAGAGGGGGAGAGAAATCTCCCCCGCTTTCAACAACGGCTTGCTCCGCTTCCTCCATCCCCACGATAGACTGACCCCCACCCCCCAATCACATGGTCAGCTTTCCTAGAGTGGCAAGTCTAGATATTTCCACCCACGTTTGTTTTGAAAAATTTTTTTTTTTAAATAAACGTCCAATAATATTGGGAGTTACTTCATATAGTCCATTGCTTAGATAAGGTACAGGCAGGTTCTGTGGGGGTGGCGGCTGGCACAGTTCTTTTTGGTGCATAAACTGGTGCATCAACTGGTACATCAACTGGGTGTATATTTTTTAGCCATTTATGATTCAGAATGGCCTCGAGGCTTGGTCTTTCTGAGGGGCGCACAGATAAACAACGACGAATCAAGTCTTTTACATCTGAAAGACAAAAATTAAAGCAATATTAAGAAGGAGTTTTTTTTAAAGGGTTAAATTATGAATACAAAAAAATGTTATAAGTTATGTAATTATTAAATTTATCTAAGTACACTAATGTATATGACAAAAAGTTAATTTTTTTTTTTTTTTTTTTTTTTTTTTTAAAAATCAAGATTAAAAAAAAAAATGGTCATTAATTTTAAGAAATAAATCTAAAAAAGTTGATTTAATACTTGTGTATTGAATAAGCAGGCCTACTAAATTTGAAAAAAAAAAATTCATTAAAATAGTGATATAATTCAAGTGATTTAAAAAAAAAAAAATAAAAAAAATAAATAATAAATAAAATAAATAAAACTATATTACTAATACCACTAATTAATATATATTTTAATTATAGAAATTTTTAAAGATTTATATTAATTTTTTTTTTTTTTAAAGTAAAAAAATAATGTCCTTGTACCCCCCTTAAAATTAAAAGGAAAAAAATAAAGATATTTACCTTTAGACAAATTCTCTTTAAACTTCAAGTCAGCTTTAATAATTTGATCATCATGTTCAAAGGGAATATCTCCACAGACCATATCAAAAAGAAGAATTCCAAGTGACCAAACTGTGGCAGATCGACCATGATATCTGTGGTGCTTAATCCATTCGGGTGGACTGTACACACGGGTACCTGAAGAAAAATAAAGTTAAACAAAAACATTAGAATACAAATTCAACAGAAGGCATAAGTATAGACAAATTCCTTTTTATATCTAAATTAAATGACGAATCAGCGAAGTATCAACATGAAAAAAAAAAAAAAAAAAAAAAAAAAAAAAAAAAAAAAAAAAAATTAATAAAAATCGCTTAGATTTTTGAGTAGAACTTAAAAACATTTTACTTTATATTATTTATATATCACTTTATATTTAATATCAATATTTTTAATATCTAAATTATCAGTGTTTTTTTATTTTTAATATCACTATTTTATCCAAATTATTTGATTATATCAAGATTTCCTTAAATTTTTAATTAAATCATTATTTTGATTATTCACTAAATTTATGATTTTAAAATATATGTATCTAAAATAAAATAGTGATATAATTAAATATTTTAAATAGTGACAATCAAATAAAATACCGATATTAAAAAGTACTGATTTTTATCTTAAGTAAAAAGATAAAATATAGTAATTACAGAAAAAAAAAATCACAATACATTTTATTATTTGAATTATATCACTATTCTTTAGTATTTCTATATACATATTAAAAAATAAATCACTTAGAGAACTTAAAGAAAAATAAAATCAATACGTACCATCAAAGTCAAGATAGATGGAATCTTTAAGCATAGCACCAGAACCAAAATCGATCAATTTGAGCATTCCGGTCTTTAAGTCTACAAGAATATTTTCGTCTTTAATATCTCTGTGAATGACCCCCATACTGTGGATATTGTAGACAGTCTGGACAATTTGTGTAAAGAATCTTCGGCTTACGTTCTCACTCAGGGGACCCTTTTCGGTAATGTAATCGAAGAGGTCCTCAACGGGTTCGGGTCGCTCCATGACTATTATATAGCAATTGGGGGTCACGTACCAGTCCAACATACGAACGACCCCAGGGACATTGGCCACTTTTCTCAAGAGAACTATCTCCAGGGTAACGGGGATACCCTCAAGTTGACTAAATTCAATTACTTTATCCTTTTGAATAACTTTAATGGCAACCTGAAAAATACAAAATGAAAGTTGTTTTTTAGTTAGAGAAAAAAAGGTTAAATAAAAAAAAAAAAGGTATGTTTTTAATTTTATAGTTCAATTTAAAGACAATATGGTGGCAAGTTAGCCAATATATATAATATATAATATATATATATTATATAATATACATAATTCAAATTGTAGTTATGTAATTGAAATTTGAAGAATTTAGATTTGTTTAGGAATATATACTTACAAGTAAGTTATCCTTTCTTCTGGTTCCACTGTAAACTGTTCCAAAACCACCTTTGCCCAGAACAGGGCCAACTTGGTAAGAATCGGTAAAACTGTCCCGATCACGTCCTGAAAATAATGAAAAAAATAAATAAATATCAAAAAGCCCAAATATGGAATAAATTTATTTTTATAAAAAAAATAAAAAATAAAAAGTCTTTAAAATCCTGAACGAATCAAGGAAAAAAAATTCTAATATGAAATTTTTAAAAAACTTATTTTTAAACTACATTCTTTTATATAACTTAAATATAATTTAAAAATCTTAAACTTAACGAAAAAGAAAAAATAAGTAGTAGGCGGTTTGAAAAATGTCCCACAAATTGAAAAATGGTAAACAAAAAGATGACAGGGACACAATGCATGCCTTACCCCCAAAACAAAAAAAAAAGGGGGGGGGAGTCTAAATATTTACTTTTATTAATGAACATAAATTTCGGGGTTATTACTATTTCTTTCTCATAAACAAAGTCCCATAATGTTTGATATTTAAAATATTTTATACACTTAAAAACGTAACCTCTTATTACAAGATATATAGTTATGAATTCCACGTGGCAAAAACAAAAAGTAAACTAAAAACCTTAACCACAAGGATGAGAGTATACAAAATAATTTTTCAGGGAAAGAATTAAATCTAACCCATAAATATACAATAAAAAACAACTACACAGCTAAAAAGCAGTTTTAAGTGCCCAGTAAAATAAATCAAAAATATTCTGTATTGTTTACATTTACAGCTAAAAGCAAATTTAAACATGGCGTGTGTTCAGGGAGAGAAGAAACACATAAAATATCAGTTTTAAGCATTATCGGGACATACGGTAAAATATTTTGGTCAAGTAGGTTTTTATTTTATTCAGTTAAAAGATTTAAAATAAAGTTTAGGGTTAAAGAAGATTACCTATTAATTATTTCTAGTAAACTAACTAGGGAATATTTTGTAGTAAACGGCCTGTTTTTGTTTTTAAACGTTTTAGGTGTAGTAATTGAGTTTTACTATTATTTTCTAAAAGAGACCGCACAACGCACCAAGCTGAGCCTCCGCAGTGGACTATCTCCAAAATCAATATGACGGGGGGAGAGATGGGTGATGGGCAACCAGCCAATCAGCGACCAGACAGACAGACTGAGTGCTTCAGACTTGACCTAGCAAATTACTCCGAGGTCGCCGCCTCTAATGGCGCGCCACAGCAGCCGTTTATTTATTTTTTTGAAACTTAGAGTATTTTTACGAGAAGCCTGATGGTAAATATTTTTTTTTTTTAAAAGCTTTTAAAAGGAGGCTTTTTTGTGGAGTAAGTAAGAACTGATAGATACGGAGGAATTGTTTAAAAAGATGATGGTGGTAGGAAATATTGTTTTTGGTAGTGTTTGTAAATGTAAGAGTCGTAGTAAATTCGTAGTATTGTGGGTTGAGACATGAAGGTTGCGGGGGTTTGTCTTGGGGAGAAAGAAATTTCTTTAATTATTTCTATAATATAAGATTCCGTATTTTTACTCTTTTAATAAGAGGGTAAAAAAAAAAAAAAGGGTTTTGGACAAATTTTAAAGGCCCAGTTTAAAATATACAAGAGTTATTTTTTTTTTTATTCATATAAAATTTATGAATAAATAAAATCAACTCTTTAAAAAGAGCCTTTAAAATTGTCCGAATTTCTATTTTATGATTTATCATTTTAAAAAATAAATATATTTTAATGAGATAAATCTTAATATAAATGTCCAATATATAAATTAAAGAATTTACTAAGAAATAAATATACACTTAGAAAGGGTAATGTAAACATGGAACAGCTTAGAGAGAGGTATCAATTTCGTTAATTTAGACAGTGGATTAAGCTAATTCCTAAACGATTAAACAATACTTATTAGATTTATAATAAAGTTCATATTATTTCAACCCCCCCCCCCTTTAAAAAAATTTTTTTAAATCTTTCCCCCCCAAGAATTAAAACAAGTATTTCTAGTCACACTGACATACAAAGTCACAAGACACTACAAAAACAACTCCTCCATATCCAAAATAAATGGAAGAGAAGAGAACATTACACACGAAGATATAATACAAATGAAAAAACAAGTTTTATACCTTTTGGAATATTCATCCTTATTGTTGTTTGGTTTGAGAAAAAAAGACTCCAAATAAATATTTTAAAATTCCGTTCTCCGCGAAGGTAATATTAAATAAGTGGAAGACGTTGTTGTGGTAAATAGTAAAGTCCTTTTTCCCGGGTTTTTTGTGGGTAAATGAAGAATAAATAAACCCCAGCGAAGTTTGGGTGATGATATATCTTTATAAATGTTTTGATGATAGGCACAAAAATAAAATGTTAGGAAGTTTTGTTTTTTTTCCTTTAGGTCGGTTTCCTATTTTTTTATAAATAAATAAAACCCAGAGTTAGGCTAGCGGATCTTGCCAGCTCTGGAGTAACTTGCTCAGTAGTAGGCCGTAAATTGGTAGCTGCTTACTCGCTTTACTAAATTTAAGAGGATTGCATACCAAAAAATCAACCAATCAGTGATCGCCATTTCACGCCAGCCAATCAGAATTTGTCTTTCGGTTTTAACATTATTCTCCTCCTCTCCTACTACTAATTCATTTCTATTTCAGTTTCTACAGATTTTCTTCCTCCATATCTCCCTACTCCCTTTTTTCCCTGCTCTTACCCCCCATTTTTTTATATTATTATTATTATTCAGTCGTAGTAGCAGCAGTTATTATTATTATTATTTTTATTTTTATTATTATTATCATCAGTTCAAAGTACATTCCTTCTCTCCCCCTTCCTTTTCTTCTTTTTTCTACTCTTCCTTCTCCTCCTTCATCTTCTTCTTGTCGTTTTCAATGTTTCGTTGTGAGCGCCAAAAAAAAAGGAGTAGTCTAGATTGGCGGGAAACACAGCTATAATGTGTACACACACACAGACACACAATCTGTTCCCTGTGTGTGTGTTTGAATAATAATAACAATTTCTACACACACGCATTTTCACCTTCTCTGTTTTTATTTACTATAGATTTTAGGCGATTCTTTTTCGCCCATATTTTAAAAGAATTCATTTATCCAAATCTTTTCATTTTAAGATAGCCATCATCTCGACTACAAATTTAATTAAAATTCATATATTCTTTTCGAGATATTTATTTATTTAATTTAATATTTTTTTAAACAGTTATCGTTAAGTCCTACGATGAGTGTTAGAGTTAGTTATTGAACGTTACATTTTATTATTATTTATTTTGAATTGTGTTTTCGTCTGGTCAAATGGTTGACAATGTTTTATCAAATAATAAAAATAAATGAAATGTGTTGGTATTAATTCTGATTTAAAAAAAAAGGGTTTTGTTTAATTTCTTTTAAAACTTGATATTTATCGTTAATATTTATTGTTTACATAAGTCCAACTGTGCACACACGCAATTTTTTATTCATTTTTTTACCGTATTTTATTCATTGCTTGAAACGAACACACAGACACAAACTGACACATCCACAAAATGCTGACTATTAATACATTTCTTCTTTCTTTTCTTCTATCTTTTCTTTTTTTAATAGTCTCTCTTTCTCTCTGTCTTTATTTTTACTATTACATACCAGACATGAGGAGAAAGCGAGAGAAAAAAGTCAAACGTGAAATATTTTTGTAGTAGTAAAAAAAAAAAAGAGTAACACAGTCATCTTTTTTTCCCAGTGAGTTCTTTAAGAAAAGTAATAACACATACAAACGGTTTTGTATAAGTTAGTCAAAAGTAATACCACCCCGCTAACAAAATAAAAATATATATTTTTTTCTATATTAAATATCTAGATATATCAAATGATATAATTATAATATAACATTTATATACAATATACATTATACAATATACATATTATCAAATACAATACATCAACAATATACCGGGTATTTCAAAAGATGTTATATCATTTGTGATTGTAAATATCTTAGTAAATAAATAGAAACAAACATAGTATAGGCGAATGAATATATATATATATATATATATATATATATATATAAATGAAAATTTTCAACTTGAAGGTTTTCATTTATTTACTTATATTTTACTCCGTATATATGAATATATCTGCATATGTATAGGTATATATATATATATATATATATATATATATATATATATATATATATATATATATATGTATGTATTTGCGTGTATGTATATAAACTTTATTTATATCACGAAAATATTTGATATTATTCACACGCACACATATATATGTATATAGTATATACTATATACATATGTGTGTGTGTGTGTGTGTGAATAATATAAAATATTTTATTTTATTATTTTCATATATTATTCACACACACACATTTATATACACACATATATGTATAGTATACATATGTGTATAGTGTATGTGTAGAGTACTACATATGTGTGTGTATATTATACACACACACACACACATACATACATATATATATATATATATATATGTGTGTGTGTGTGTGTGTGTGTCTGTGTGTGTGTGTCTCTGTGTGTGTGTGTCTCTCTGTGTGTGTGTGTGTGTGTGTGTGTGTGTGTGTGTAACACCCCGTGTACATTAATGAAAGCCAGACCAAAACAAATAAAATCCCTAGTCAGTCGATCCAACTCTTGAATAAGCCTTTTCTTTCGTTCACATTTTTTACTCTACGAAATTTTACACACTGACTGACTCTTACGACGACTACACCTGGTCTTTCTATCTATCTACCTTCCTTACCCACCCTCTGTTTCTCTCTGTCTCTGTCTCTCTCTGCTCCCTTATTTTTATTTTATTCATCTGTACGTAGAATCTACATATATAAATAATACTTCTTTATTTAATTTATAAGACTTATTTAGTGAAATAATTCAAATAAATGTTAAACATACCCAACACACAGACACACACATACACATACATTCTCTCTCTCTCTCTCTCTCTCTCTCTCTCTCTCTCTCTCTCTCTCTCTCTCTCTCTGTTTCTCTCTCTATGTATCTCTCTCTGTCTCTCTGTCTCTGCTCCAATGTTTTTATTTTATTTTATTCTACTTCACCATCTGTACGTAGAATCTACGTATATAAGTAATACATTTTTATTTAATATATAAGACTTATCTAGTGAAATAATTCAAATAGATATGTTAAACCAACCCAACACACAGACACACATACACACACACAAACTCTCTCCCTCCCCCCTCTCTCCCTCTCTACCTCTGCTCCCTTATTTTCAATTTTATTCATCTGTGCGTAGAATCTACATAAAATAATATTTCTTTATTTAATTTATAAGACTTATTTAGTGAAATAATTCAAACAGATATGTTAAATAAACCTAACATACTAAAAAATCGGCTTTATTTTTATCGTTAATTCGTGAGAAGGTGAATTGTCTGTTTGTTGTCAATTTCATCTCCCGCGAATAAATATCAACGCGGGCTTCGACAATAACAATTTTCGGAGTTCAAATAGTAATAAATACTCCTTTTTTCTTTTTTCTTTTTTCGGTAGACTGTGAATTGAGAGGCGTAAATTTTTACCTTAGTCTACTGGATAGATGTTAGTGAAATATGAAATGAAGTCCAGTGTATATTTTTAATTTCTCAACTGGGGGGGGGGGTTAATACTTTTATTAAAAATGAAACTCTAAGGAAAACATAACTTAATTCATCTATAAGTTTTTTCTTTGTTTTTAAAAATAAAGGACAGCATTAATTGATGTTGTAAAGATTTAAAGTTGTTGCGTAGTGATACAGTTATACACCTTTTCACTTTAGAACTGCAAAAAGGGGACTGTTTGAAGTTGGGTTTGTTTTTTTTGTTGTTTTTTTCTCGTTAGTCTGAAATAGAAATATCGTTAAATATTCGGCAAATTTACAAGCGAATAGTAAATTTTCAGTTTATTTCAGTATAAAAAGTAAAGTAAAGTCGACGGAGTGGTCTAAAGTCGGTATCAGCCAGACAGCGAGGGAGTCTATCCCCTTTTTAATAGCGCTAGACCAAGGAGATTGTTTTTAGCATCTGAGGTGGAGCACCACACCTTCCATCAGCCCCTTACTTTACCGCACAGATCCCTGTGCTACTCATACGCTGAGTTGGCGGGGACCGGTATCGAACTAGGAACCTTGTGGTTTCGAGCCGAACGCTATACCGACTGAGCATTTATAATCTCAATTCCCTTAAAATAACAACGCTGAAACTATGGTTAAAATTTACGCCCCTGAATTCACATTTTATTTAATATTTAGTTCTTAAATGTATAGATTTTGTAAAAGGAATATAATTCATAGTTTTGGGAAAAAAATTAAAGAAAAAAAAAAGAGAAAAGAAAAGAAAAAATGTATACGTTTAAATGTACAAAAAAATAGTTTCCTTGTTGCTTTATTTATTTATTTTTTATTTTTTTTATTTTTAAAATTTCGCTAATGCTAAAATGAAACTAAAATTATTTTTCTCAGGGACAATATTTTCAAGTGTTATTTTTCTAGGAAATAGAATTGTAAATTACAATTTATTTATTTATTTTTCAAGTAGTTGAATTAGAATTAAGAAAAAAAAAAATTTTCTTTTGAAATTTTATTTCCAAGCTGGATTTTCCTATATGTCTTTCTGTCCGTACCTTAAAAAAAAAGTAGACGACCTAAAGCTTCTTTTTAATTTTATTTAAAAAAGAAATTCAATTTTGTTTTAAATCTGTCTATCTTATTAACCCCCTCCCCTCGCACTTAATATTGTTTTATATAATAACCTTGGTAATGTCAGAGGTTTTGGGCCACCTACGTCTCTCAGCGCAAATACTAGATAGAATCGACCTTAGTTTTAAGCTTAAACAATTGCATATCAAAATTCTTATTGTATCTAAATTTAGCGGCCAAATTTTTTCCCCGCAAAATAAAAATAAATAAAAAATAAAAAATTAAATTCAAAATCGTCATTATTCTCTCAAACGATTTTTTTTTTTGTCCCAGGGATTTTCATATAATTTATTCATTTGTTTGTTTATTTAAATAAAGAACAAAATGAATATAATAAATAAAAAAAACGTATGATTCTCTAAAACTATTTTGTTTGTTTTGGGCTGCGTGTGTGTGAAACTGACTGGTAAAGGCGATGTGAATTCTTAAAAAAAACTTTTTTTTGTGTAAATTCAATTTAGTGTGAATAATAAATTGAATTCACGTAATTGTGAAAAAATGAAAAAAGAATTGTCCTTTTATTTTATTTATTTATTT